>JADRCH010000124.1:1964871-2060990 GCA_019843965.1 Rhynchomys soricoides
GACAACATGCCTGTTCTTTTGAATGACAACATGCCTGTTCTTTTGAAAGCTTGTATAGCGTTAGTACTACACATCCCCTTAAGGAATAAGGAACTCAAGGAGAAAACATGCTGACAGAAAGGAAGAGATTTAAGGCAAAATAAAAGAAATTTTAATTAGACTTTATCAAAAGAAATAATCAAATCCATCTTGCTACGAAAGATGAAAGTTTCATAGAGCTGATCAGAGTCATGTAGGGCCAATGAGGTGGTAAAAGCAGTATTTTCATCAAACTAATTCTCTAAATATGTGAAATAAAAGCAAGGTTTGTAAAGCATCTGGGATTCCTTAACCAAACATGTTATTGAAGAGCCAAAATTGGAACCTGACTTAGTCCACGTTCTTTATGAAATATGGTGTGCTTATGGTGTTAAAATTAAAACAATAATTATGTGCCAATCTTAGAACAAGAGAAGTCGAAGCAGAAACCTTGACATGTTCATTTTTAGTCTAAGAGGAAAAAAAAATGTAAGAGAAATGAGGCTAGAGAGTCACAGAGAAGAATGGGAGAAAAAGATTTTATACCTTGTATATCCAGCTAATCATCTTAAATACAAATTTATGCTAACCAAATTTTGCAAAATGTCTCTTCTTGATAATCATTAATAGTGCTGTATCTGATATCAATATAAAGGTGAAATCATAAGTGATAACTGTAAGCAATGTCTAACAATGTGTAATTTACTTTTTCCACATGCATTCTCTACTTCAATATCAACTCTAGAAGAAAATATTTATATTTTCATACATTTATGAGAAAGAATTAGAGGAATTATCACATGTCAGAGTTCATGTCATGACAGAATAGCTAGGGTAATACTGCTACTTACTGTGCTAGAACAGAATCAAGAGCCTCGTGGGTTTCAGGCAGATTCTCCTAGGGTATTTCACTTCCTTTTTATATTTTCTGTACACACAGCCCTTCATCCTCCTCATCTCAGATTTTCCATCCTCTTATGTTTGGGTCTCATTTTATGTCTTGTGCCTACGAGGTGTTTTTTGTTTTGTTTCCTTCTGACAACAAAAGTTAATTCGTCCTCGGTTTCTCTTACTGTTATTTTATTCTAATCATAGATCTTATTTTTTCTATAAGATGCCAGTGAGTTGACACTGAATATTAAGTTTTCCTAGCACCAAATGAAGATGTTGCTTGATGTGAAAACAAAACAACAAATTTCGGAAAATATATTAACCCAGTGTCTTTTTCTATATTAATCTAATTAATCTACTCTAGCAGAAAGACAAAATTTTCTTTGCTAGTATTCATACCTGTTTTCTAGTTTTATTAAACTCATGGAGGGTAGTTTGTTTGTTGTTGTTGTGTGGTTTTGTCTTGTTTTGTTTTAATGTGAGGTGAAAATATACATACATTATATAAGGAGAGAAATAATAAAATTGTCGACACAAATGCTCCAATATTAGAGAAAAGCTTTACTGTAAATGAGAGAGAGAGAGAGAGAGAGAGAGAGAGAGAGAGAGAGAGAGAATACATCCAGAAGCATCTGAAAAAAATCCAGAGAAGAGATTAAGGGAGACTGAGAGAACAAGGCTGGTAGACTGGATATAGCCAGGTTTAGGTGTGCTAGAGAAGGGGTAAGGCCAAGAAAGAGAGGTAAGATTAACAAGAGACAGAGAATAGAGAGACAGAGACAGAGACACAGAGACAGAGAGAGACAGAAGATAAGATATAATAAGCACTGGGATAGTAGGAAATAGCTCTTATAAGGATAGGGAGTGGCTGGACAGACTAGAGGGCCAACTTGGCCGGGAGACTAGCATGGGGACTTTGAAATATATCACAAGTACTTGTGAAGAGATTGTAGGAGTGGAGAAGCCATAAGCAGCCCCCGGTATATGTCTGTAGAGTCACAGGTCCCTTTTGACACCAGTAAGAGAAATGAATCTTTTTACCAGACAGAAACTAGTTTGCAAGTACCTGATGAATGCTAGCTTTATTCCAACTGCCAGAAACCCTTCTATAGTTCAATGAGAGCTGGACCTTGACTCAATTTTGGACAGAATCAGGGGGATTTCCCTTTTGGGGAGGAGAAGGTTCACTTTGGAATATGCGTGCATGCGTGCGTGCTTGTATGTGGGGGCGTGTGCATGTGTGCGTGTGTGTATGTGTGTTTGTGTGCACACATGCGTTCACATGTAGGGTTTAGAAGGAAGTGCAAGGTGAGTGAAGACAGAGAGGCAGAGAAGAATATACTTGAAGAGATGAAGAGATGAAGGCAATGTCTGCAGACACCAAAGTTCTTAGGAAATGATTTTGACAGGGAGGAATAGGCCGTACTGATATCAAATGAATGAAGGATAGGAATAATGTTCAACACTCTGCTGGGCCCCATCATGCCTTCAACTGAAAGCTAAACAGATCAACATTAACTCATAGTGCTGTTATGAAACTTTTAGAACATTTACAACACTGGGATAAAGCAAGTGCTCAACAATATCATTAATATACATTTATTTATTATGTGTGGTAGATGAAGTATATAGGACCTTGTGCACACCAGGTAAATACTCTAGCCATTGGTTCTACACTGTGTCTTTTTCTAGATTAATAATAAGCCAACAACTAAGTTCTTCAATGTTATTGTATGAAATAATGTAAATTCATTAGATAATTTGATTTGAATTACTGTCAACCAAGTAAATCTGAATAATAGATATAATTCATAATGCAATTTCACAAATCTATACTGACAATCTACTATGTCAAAAGCCATGCATGTACATATTTTTTGCACTTTGCTGAAGGATTCTTCTGAGACTCTTGTACATCTGGTAAGCCACCTAAATTCACAGCCAAGATCTTGTCAAGGAAACATGAGCTAAAAATGGAGTTGTCAGTCTTACTCTTTGGAAGTATGTAATAACAACAAAATTTTACAACCAATCATCCAGAATCTTGTATTCTTCACAAATTGCACACATTTGAAGTCAAAGAAGAGGCCCAGATTCTATCGCATATCTTCTATTGTCTATCAGTAAATGACAAAGCCAGGTTAGAAATGGAGGAGTTGTTGCACTAAGAACAAAGAGGAAGTTGTCTCATGTAGGTCACTGGACTTGACTTTTGAAAGGGATAGTGGTTTGCATACTAATTACGTATGCTAAAAACAAACGGCTAGAAGAACATGAGATCAGAAAAGCAGCCAGGAAATGTCACCAGAGACAAGGAATCCAACCCTTACCATAAGACTGAAACTATGACTAGAGTCCCAAGAAATAAAGAGATTATGACTAGAAGATTATCCACCATGGTCATCACTACCAAAGGAAAGTAGTGATCTTAGCAAGGAGAGAGAGGATTATACATTATCCTAACATATTCTCAATTAGTGACATTTAATTGATGGGCAGACAAAGTCAAAGATCAGAGAAAGATTTGACAGAATGTGTCAGAGATAGGATATGCCCAAATTGCAAGAGAAGAGCAGAGGATAGAGGCTGCTTAAGAGCAGCAAGAAAGAAAAGAAGTGGTGTGTGGTGTGTGATGTGTGGTATTTGGTGTATGATGTGTGGTGTGTGTGGCAGTTTTACTGGGAGAGTTCTACCGACACAGGTTGGAGAGAGAACAAGCTAGGTACAGGTGAGAAAATGGCTGCAAATTAAGAGGAGTGCTGTATTTTCCAACTATTGGCAATGTAAAGCAACATGATGCCCGGGGGCAGGGCACAAGTCCTAGTATAGATGACAGGTTGACATGTGAAGCAACAGGACATTCATAGCAAAAGAATGACTCGAAAAACTAGACTCTAAAAGAGTAGAAGGTTTACTTTTTATTAAAATAAATATTGTTCTCAATATTGTTGAAAAGCTTTTTGCATTAACCAGAAATACTTAATATTAAAGTCCTATTTCCCCATCAGTATTTACTACCACTTCGTACACACACACACACACACACACACACACAACAGATTAAAACTCTCACTTACAACACCTATCCATGCTAACCTTTACAATAAGATTCAGCTACATGGCATGACTTGACTTGATGTACAGTTTTATAATCTTTAACACTGAAAGGCTGGAATATTCATATACATATAATATAACCTCTCCAGACTACAATTTTGAGGATACAAACATCAAAATCATTTGAAAGATAATTGTGCACTTTAAGGAAGATTTTCTTTATTAGTGTATAAAATGCATCAGAATATCCTATGGACCATGTTATGTGATAAATTAAGCCATAATAAGTATATTTACAAGTATGAACATTCAGATGTATAGGTAACAATGAGTACAGTAGGTGTGAACAAATAAACTATATTCATGAAGAACTAGAAAAAGAAAAAAAAACCACCAAATGCCTCAATACAAATAAACTATGACTAGTATTTTCTACCCTTGGCTTGTAATTGCCATTATCTGAAATTCTGTAATTTACTACCTCATTAACTGAGATCTATCAAATATACCATGCGTCACCACTGTATATACTTGTACAAAGAGCTGAAATTTTGTTTAATTTTGCAATTCACAAAATGTGTGTGTGTGTGTGTGTGTGTGTGTGTGTGTTTCCACTAATGGGAGAAGTGTCAATACAATTTTTAAACCTAAATTTGGCATTGCAATTATGAACTTTTACAGAGACATATATGGAAAACCCTGAGACAATTTGGAGCCTTCTAAAAGTCTGTGCACTAGGTAGGATTCTAGAATTCCAAATAACACAAAAGTGAAATGTACGGTTTAAGTACTGTTTAAAAGGTGAAATAAAATGTTGACAATTTAAAAAAGTGTGAGGGGATTAAAAACAAACATTTTCAAAATTGGTTGAGATGTAAATAAAAAAATGTCCAATTTAAAAAAAAAACATTCATTAGTGGTAGATGGCAGGTAATCACACAGCAGTATCTCAAAGGAGCTGCTCAAGTTTTCAAATTATTAAATGTATTTTGAAGTCGGCCATGATGATAAAATAAGCAGTCATGAAAGTGAAGGATGGGTTTTAGAATTTCAGAATGAATGAGAACACTGACTGCACATGTATAAGTTTTTTTCAGTGTAAGCATTTTTGGAAATTTCCTATAGTATCCAATAATGGGGGATCATAAAAACTTCATAATTATCCCCAATCAAAGCAAACAGGAGTATTTGAGTTGGATGTTGTGGCTTAATACATTTTTCTTCAACAGGGAAATCCTTAAAGCACAATGTATCAATGTCTAATTATTGTCTTAGAACACTGAAGGAACCTCATAGCAGTATATGTTTGGTTCACAGGGAGCCTGAGACTCTTATTCTTCGATGGAGGGAGTGTTTGAATGTCGCTTTAGGGCAAAGTGCTTGGCGTGTGGAGGCACAAAGCATGCCTGAAGAACTGGGCAAGGTAAAATTGCTTGTAATTTTCACCTGTGTTGGTGCCACCTGATCGGGATCTTGAGAAGATTCTCTACTCTTGGACTTGAGGAATGTTGTGGTCTGAACACTTTGGGATCTTTTCTTTCCATTTAAAACTATGCATGAAGTTGTTTATTTTCTGTGCTTTGCCACAGCACTTAAGTGAAGGTCAGCGGTCACTTTTATTCTATGATGTGGATCCCAGGGAATGATTTAATGTTGCCTGACTTTCCAGCAAATGCCAATATCTGTTGAGCTTCTTGCTGTCCCCTTTCTGTCCATTTGAAAGAATAACTATTGTTCAACCAGAATCACACACTAATGTTCCAAAGAGTCACTTGCAGATACACTCCAAAATATGCTTTACTGGTGTTCATTTCTCTTGACTCAAAATATCTATGCAAGGTACAACTGACTATACTTTCCCTGGAATTTAACCTCCAAGCATTTTGTTATATAGACTGCAAATTTCTAAATGTCATTATTTACTATGTTAATATTTAATGGTTATAGAATCTAAGGTTTTAGTCTTTAGTTATTGTTAGACTAAATATTTTTATCTCAAATCTCCATACAACATTTGGGATTCAATTTGTTCAGGATTATGATTTGTTCTGAGTTTAATGACATATTTTCTAGTGTTCATTGCCAAGGTGTGATATGTAAGTGGGAAATTCAGATCTGATGTGTATTAAGCTGACAGTCCACCTTTACAGATTGGGAATGTTTTGGCCTAAGCATTCAGTAGAGGAAACAGCTAGTAAATAGTGAATAATTCTTACTGGGTTAATGCAACCTATAGTTATAACTGCAGCTGTAAGAGCAAAGGGGTCTGACTGTTGCCATGGGAGCAGACTTTTATTAATCTATGCCTTTCAACAGATAACATCAATCAATTCCCTGTAATTATCAATGCAGAAACATCATTCTTTGTATTTCTGATGATTTTTTAAAAATGTTAGCATACAGTGTGAACTTTACATAAAATAAGATACCTCAAAGATAATAATTGATTTTGAGAAGCATAGAGGTCACCTCTTTAATACTGTAACAGTAGCTCACTAAAAAAACACATTAAGATGCACATATATTATGAAAGTAGAATGGTACTTAATAAGGTTAGGCAGCAGATCATCATAACCAAAATGGAAAACAAGCCTTAAAATAACTATAAGGCTAAACAATCCACCATAGGAAGGGAGGAAGATGGTGTAGCTGAGAGGAAACTAGAAAGGAAGGAAGAAAGACAAGAACCTGACCTGTGCATTGGCCCCCCAGAAAAATCAAAGGACCTGTTAAATCTTAAAACAAACTCTTTCGGAAGAGTAGGAGGAAGGCTTGTGGCCTTAAGGGGATAGGAACTCCACAGGAAGACCAACAGAGTCAACTAACTTGGACCTTTGGGACTCTCAGTGTATGAACAACCAACCACAGAGCATACACAGGTCGGACCTCAGTCTCCCTGCACATACGTAGCAGATGTACAGCTTGGTCTTCATGTGGGTCCCAAACGTCTGGAGCAGTGGTTATCCCAAAAGCTGTTCCCTGTCCATGGGATCTATTCTTCTAGCTGGGCTGCCTTGTCTGGCCTCAGTGGGAGTGGATGTGCCTAGCTTCTCAGAGGCTTGATGTGCCAGGGTTAGGGGATACCCAGAAGGCCCCACCATCTCAAAGAAAGGATAGGGGGAAGGACTGTGGGAGAGGAAATGACTGGGTGGGATAATAAAGGGGATGTAAAGTGAATGAATAAAAATAGTTATTATTTTTCTAACTATTAAAGATTGCAGTTGGCGTTATGTTTTTCTTTATGATACTATTTAAGGGTTGAATCAGGAAAGTATCTTTTTTTTTTGTTTCACCATCAAAGAAAAGTATATATGAAGCAATGTGAGGAGAGCAGACTGGGTAAGGATGGATATGAGTCATGAAAACAGGTTGGGATGGAGCTTTGTCTTTGAAAAGTATAGAAATGTAGCCATTACTGTGAAGGCTTAGTTTGGATTCAGTATTCCTTACATGGACAATTACAAATATGAAGATTCACAAATCCAGTGAATTATGTCTGGTTCTTTCTAAAAATTCCTGAGCTGACTCTCTAACTGCTAAATCGACTCTTATCAAAAGCAGGACTTAAAGATTTGACCATATTTATACAAAGTTTAGACATAGTAGCCGGCATAAATTATTACATTTTTCCTCATAACCGCCTTGACATTTATTTAGCATTGGCTTGAGCCTTAAAAATTTATATAATCCTATATGCTAACAACCCATAAAGCCATAAAACCTCTTGTACAAATCTCAAAGCAGGACACATTAAACATAAATATTATTTTTAGAATCATAACACTCTCGCAAATATGCTCAAGTGAGAAACTGGCTGGGAATTTGCTTTCATGTATTTTGAGGATTTCAAGATATATTTTTAGAAACTATAAAAAGCGAAGGGAAAATTGTTGCCAGACACATAAACAGAAGAAAAGGACAAACTTAGTACTTTGAAAGGATGCCATTGATAGTTACATATAAACAAGCTGAAAATTGAGTCCAACCTCTAAAAATATTCTATGTTCAAATGTGCTACAAATCAGTTCTCCCTGGCCCCTGACACAACGTGAGCATTTCCCATATCTGCATATGTTATTACAGTGATTTCACGGGCTGTTACATATGTTTACCGAGTCACATCTTAACATAGCAAGGACACAGAACAGACTTTAAAGAATTTTGGTTCTGATGTCTCAAAAAAATATCTCCGATCTTTGAATTTTGTAATCTTTAATTGATATAGAAAATATACAAAACACTAAAGTAACCGAAGCCAAAAGTATAGCAATTTAAAGTGAAATTATATTTTAAAAGTTGACTTCCGAGGTAGCTCAGTGGGTAATCTTACTCTACAAGGATCAAAGCCTGAGTTTGAATATGCAGAATGCAGGTAAAGTCAGACAAAGTACCCTGGGTCTGTAATTGCATTAATCATTTGCTGAGATCAGAGATAGAACAAGAGAATCTCTGGAAGCTGGATAGCCCTGTAGCCAAGCATACACACAACAACCAACAGACTGGTTTGTTTGTTTATTTGTTTGTTTATTGGCTTTTTGCTGTTGTTTTATTGGATATTTTATTTAATTACATTTCAAATGTTATCTCCGGTTTCCCCTCAGCAAAACCCCATCACATCCTCCCTCCCCCTGTTTCTATCACATTCTGCTACCCCACCCAACCACTGACAAGAGACTGTTTTTAAAGGAGGTGGAAGGTAAGGACCAGTGCACAGAGTTGATCTCTGACCTTCACACAAGAGCATGTGTTATGGCATAAATCATGTATTTGGCTGTCCTTTCTACTTGCAGCAATTAGTAGAGTCCATTATCATGCTGTCCATGGGCAAATATGCATGGTATAAAACAAAAGAAAAAGGGGCAGAGAAAATTGCTAATGTTAAAAGGAAAAAGAGTGCTATCAGATCTGGTTAGCAAAGCCCTAAGAGTAGGACTCTAGTAAACTTTTCTGAGTTTTCAAAACACACGGTTGTGTGTAAACAAGAAATGAAACTGCAGAATGGGAGAAAATCTTGCTTCAGTGTTCTCTAATGGGGGTGGAGGGGTTGATAACTAGAATTTTCAAAGGCTTGTCAATATGATTTTTATTCTCCTGTTGAAATTGTTGACTGGGAGACTTACTGCCTCCATCTGCTAACCTAGGCCAATTTCTCGAAGCTTCTATCCACCATACAATTTAACCTAGGCCTAGAAAGGTTTCAGCCTCTGGGACGTGATGCTGAATAAGCTCATCCTTTGTTATTCTTTCTGTACTATAGCTGGCTGGTTCAATTCATGTGTTCTGGTTCTCACTTCTCTCCCAACAGACTGATTCAAACTGACTTCTCTCAGATTCTCCTGAATTACTGGTTGGGCACAAACTACCTATGGCAATTTCTAATCTCTAGCTCCTTCTCATTCTCTTGCTAATTCTGTCTTTACCTATGTCTAGCTTGTTCTCTCGTCAATCTGTCTTTGTAAATCTCTCCAGGTAAAATGGTCTCCTCCCTTTCAATGCTAGTGTACTGCTCTAGAAAATTTCTATTGTATTCCTGTGCTGTACTCTCTTCTAATGTCTGTCTCTCTCTTAAGTAGTTTCCCTTACCTCTCTCTTCTCATGAGAATTGGGCATATCATACTCTGTCAAATCCTGTTCTGATTCATCACTTTTTTTTGCCATTCAATTAGACATCAGTTTCCAACATGGGTGCTTTCTTCAACAAACCAACTTTACCTTCACTGTTTGGGGTTAAAGATGAGTACTAAGGATTTGTCTATATTCCATCCAGAAATGCCCTGAATCAAAGAATTATAAAGATGTAATGGCAAAGAAATTTAAACTGCCAAACAAAAACTGGTCCAATGATTTGTCTGGACAGTTTTCAAATATGAAATACAAATGACCAATAAGGTTTTTTATTATATTATTTTATTTATTTGCATGCTAAATGTTGCCCTACTTCCTGGTATGCCTCCCAGACATTTTCACCCCACTCCCTTTTGCCTTTGCCTCTGAGATGGTGCTCCCCATCCACCCACCCCCAATGACCCCCTCACTCTCCTACTTACCCCTACCTCAACCCCCTAAAGTGCTCCTTTCCTGGGGCACCAAGTGTCTACAGTATTAGGTCCATCATCTCCCACTGAGGCTAGATAAGGCAATCCTCTGCTACATGTACCAGGTAGCACAGACCAGCCTAGGTATGCTCTTTAGTTGGTGGCTAATATTCACTTATCAGTGAGTACATACCATGCATATCTTTTTGGGTCTGGATTATTTTGCTCAGGACGATATTTTCTAGTTCCATCCTTTTGCCTGCAAAATTTATGATAACCTCATTTTTTTTAAATATCTGAATAGTTTCCATTGTGTAAATAAACCACATTTTCTGTATCCTTTCTCCAGTTGAGGGACATCTGGGTTGTTTCCAGCTTCTGAGTATTTCAGAGTACTACAAACATAGTGGAGCATGTGTCCTTGTGATAAGGTGGAGTATCTTTTGGGTATATGCCCAGGGGTGGTATAGCTGGGTCTTCAGGTAAAACTATTTCCAGTTGTCTGAGGAACCACCCGATTGACTTACAGAGTCATTGTACCAGTTTGCAATCCCACCCGCAATGGAGGAGTGCTCTTTTTTCTCTCTACATCCTTGCCAGCATGTGCTGTCACTTGAGATTTATCTTAGCCATTCTGACAGGTGTTAGGTAGAATCTCAGAGTCATTTTGATTTACATTTCCCTGATGACTTGGGATGTTGAAAATGTCTTTATCTGCTTCTAGGTAATTTTAGATTCCTTTGTTGTAAATTCTTTGTTTAGCACTGTACGCCATTTTTAAGTTGGGTTATTTGGTTTTTTGGAGTTTAAATTCTTGAGTTCTTTATATATTTTGGATATTAGCCCTCAAAACTGTTCAACATCCAAAGACATCAAAACTAATTAGAGTTATTATTGTCTTTTTACACTCATAATGGTTGTCATCAATCTGACCAAAATTGTTGAAGAGTATATATATACTCTTCTGTGTGTGTACATATATATATATATATAGAGAGAGAGAGAGAGAGAGAGAGAGAGAGATGAACACTTATTCATTGTTGATGAAGTGTACTTAATACAGCCATTACAAAAATCAGATACAACATTCCTAAATTAATTAATTAATTACTTAATTAATTATCTAAATAGAATTACCTTATGACCCATCTATTTCACTTTTGAGCAATACAAAAATACTTCATACCCAACCATAGAGATATCTGCACTAATAAGTTTTTACTGTTTTCTTTATTATAGAAAAGAAGTAGAACCAACCTAATTACCCATCATGAAATAAATAGATAATAGAAAATCTGGCATATACATAAAATATTGCATTATTTAATGCAAAAGAAAACTAAAACCCCCAAATTTTCATGACAATGGAAAGATTTAGGACATATACTGTTAAGCAGTGTCACATGATATCAGGAGGAAAACAAATATCAAAACTATGCCTGTCCTCCATCCTGTATAGATACCACTATGATTAGGGGCAGAGAAAGAAATGAGTAAAGGAAATTAAGTATACTTAAGTCATGTAATAAGTTATAAAGCTGTTTTCTAGTTATAACTGTCATGGTGCTTTGCATTGGTGATTAATAACTGCTTAAAATGAATTTGATGGTAATGTAAGTTAAAATCCATTGTGAAGCTCCACAGCTTCAGAATGGCTATTGTAACAGTATAAACGTTCGTTGAGAAATGTAGACTTTGGGTCTGGTTAATTTCTCAAAGTGATGTTTTTATTTTTCAAATTCTTTATGCTAAAATTTTAATATAGTTTTTAAAGAAACTGCCAAATTGAAGTCTGTGTTGGAAGTCACTTTTGCAGTGTCTCTGAGCTCAAACATCTTTGCAATCCTTTGACACTTTATTGTCTGTCAGCTCTGTAAATACTGAAGCCTGGCCACTCTTGTTCAGGGCCAGAGTGGTTCTGCTGATTTTTCATTTCTTTAGCTCAAAATGAAATTATTCAGGGGGAGAACTGTCAGTGGAATGTTTAAGAAGGCTGTGATTTAAACTTTATCGTCTTTTCAAAGTGCCTGGTGATCTGTTTCTCTTCCAAGTCACTAAGAGTGTCTCTAACCCCCTTCAACACTCACATCTTTTATCTCGCTTACAGTGTCAAGATGGGGCTAGGCCAACAGTCACAGGCAATTTCCAGAAAAACAAAATTCCTGCTGCTGGAGATTTTGTATGTGTCAGAAAAATTCCAGAGACATTTTACTTTCTAGAGCAAAAAGAAAACCATCTTTATAGGAACCTGAGAAGAACATCATACACTTTTCAGGGCTAAGGTCCATGGTCCAAAGCCACATGGATAATAGCACAGATCATTACTGTGCCAGTCACTAGGAAAAGAAGCCCAGTATTCTGTTGACTGTGTCTTGCACTAGAGACTCCAAGAGAAATGGCACAGTCCAGCCATGAATAAATAAGATCAATACCAACAGTATGTAATAATCCCTTCACGCATCCACATCTATACCACACTGAACCAGAGCAATTGATTAAAACACAAAGCTTCGTTCTAAAATGGAAGTATGACCTAGCGTCCAGAGCATTTCCATTGGAGTTTAAAAGACTTCAAGCTGTTGAGTAGGGCTATCAAAGGGCTATAAACACATATACTTTTGGTAGAATATAAATATTTTAAATATATGAATAGATTTAGCAGGATCTTTATGTATATTAATAAGTATATTATACATATATGTATATATACATGCACATGCACATATGGAAATATATTTCTGCTGCCCTATACATCCAAATACAGGCTGTATGACTGCTTTATGTCTTGGTAAGGACATGTTCTACTCCCATGGCCCATTATATGAACAAGCATAGATCTAAATTCTGTCCTTTTGAGATTGCCTTGACAACAGTAAACCTTATCCAGAGCAAAAAGTTAGTAGGCACTTTCTACATGTTTATTAAATGTTATTTGATTGGATGATTAATTCATTTAAAGTCTAGCTACATTTGTTGAGTTTCATGGTTCAAATTAATTGACATAGATGTTATATCCAAATATTTGATTCCTTCTGAGATGTTTATCACTTGACACACTCCCTAACTTAGCCATAGGGCACTCCTATCATCAATGTTGAGCTGAAACAGTGGGGAGAGTGGCACTTTCCATCCATTCTGTTTTGATCAGCAACATGTGTGTACGTCATTTATTTGCAATTAGCTCCCTCTTCTCCTCCATTAGTTCTGGGCAACAGATGGTATCCTGAAAGTGTGACTTTTTGCTATTGGCACATCCTGCATTTCCTTATGATGACCAGATGTCTCTCTTGGGTTTCAGTTCTCATGGGCCTGGATATTATTTCTTTTCCCTGTATATGGACTAGGTTAAGATGTCAAAGCAGCAAAATTAGCAAGACAGATGTCTTTATGACAGAGACAGGGAGACCTTTATTACAATACACTTAGAGACAATATAGAGATAGCTGATATTTTTGTGGCATTATAAATAGCTCTAATATTTTTTCAGATAAAGGTGTAAATAGAAGAATAAAGAGATAAAATCCACTATTGTAGCCAACATTTTGAAGTTTCAGATGGAATTTATCTAATATGAACAAAAATAGGGGAAAATACTTTGAAGGTACTAAGTTGTATGCAAAAGTCTTCCCATGACAAAAGTTTCAAACGATTTTCTAAAGGCATATTTTGCAGAAAAAAAATTAACCTTCTCTCCCTAGCGCTCATTTGCATTTCTTCAAAGTTATGGTTCCAGAGCACTAATTAAAAGAGTTTTCATATGGAAATTTCAAGGGGAATGCTTAGCCCTGGATTGGAAACTGCCATCTTCAAATTATTCAAGGTTTTTCTTTGATTATGGCTTTATTTGAGGCAAATGTGATGCCAAACTGTGCTGGATTTGAAGAAGAAGGAGTTTGAAATGCAGTCTTTGTGAAATGAGAGCATGGAGAACACTTCATGGGCTCCTGAGAATGGCAGCTTCCACAAAGTCACAATGTCGTAAGGGAGGGAGAACTGCCAAGTGTACCCTGGAGAGGAAAGAGGGATCTGTTAATATGGATGGACCAGTCTGTGCTAGAAAAGAAAGTGGAGAATGGCTTCAGGTTAATGATTTTGAAAGCACAATAACAACTGCCCCTCCAGTTGGACGACTTTCAATAGCCACACTCAAAATATAAGTTAGACAAGGGACTGTGGAGATAGCTCGGTGTTTAAAAGCACTTGGTGCTCTTTCAGAGGACATAAGTTTGGTGCCTGGCACCCACCCACATCTGGTACTTTATAATTGCCTGTAACTCTAGCTAGAGGATAGGATGCCCTTCTCTCAATATTTTGGGCACTTTTCCTTATATGTAAAATGACTCATACTTATAGCTAAAAATAAAAATAAAAACAATATGGGTTAGACTTTCAGTAAGAAAGACTCTACAGAATTAAAATAAGTAGAGCTTTTCTCAAAATTATTATTAATTATTATTATTATTATTATTATTATTATTATTACTTTGGTTAAGCTCAAAATAATAGATAAGTAAATGCTCTTGGTCACTTTAATTAAAACACTTAAATGTGGGTATATTTTTATATTGGTTTTATATTGATTACGGCAAGTGATTAGGAATAACATTGGAAAAGTTTTAGCAAATCCATATTATACATTGCAAATAATTGTTAACAAGTACACAAGCACCTTATATTACCAATGGAAATAAAAAAAATATACTTTTAATGAATTTAGATTAGAAGCATAAGTATAAAAGTATTTGACCACCATGTGTTCTAAGGATCTGAATTTGATATACAGAACTCACGTGTTGAAAGAGAAAACCACCTCCCATACATTGTCTTCTGACCCCTACTTACACATGGAGCATGCACACAGCAGCCCACAGGCAGCTCAGCTTATTGAAAAATGTCATTTTCAGGTACTTCAGTTTGTCTGCATCCCTTACAGGCAGCTTGGCTTGTATGACAATTGTCCTTATAGCTTAAATATGCTTGGGGAGAGAGGGTCCTCGTGAATCTGGTCAAGTCAGGGACTCCATAAGTTTAATGAGCTTCCATGAAGGATGGAATTGATCTCTTCTCTTTAGATGACCCTGTTGTCACATCCCTGTAGAGAGGTCTCGTTTCTTATTCTTACCAAACATCCCTCAAATAATGAAGGTGTTAACCTGTTTTATAATAGGCATGGGGTTAATGTGATGTATTAGGGAAGTTACTGTAATTTCACTCTAAAATTGCAGTAAGATTAAGAGCCCAGATGGGAAATTTTACTTAAGGGTCATTTATCTTAATTAGTTATTTGTTTTGGTTATTTATAGTTTAATTTCTTAGATTTATAAATTAATCTGAACTATATGAATATAATGATCACTGTTTTAACTATTAAGTTAGCCCAAAATTTTATATAAGCATCATAAGCATCCACCACACTTTTTTCATTTTTTATTAATTAATTCAAACATTTTACTTGATTAACCACCGTTTTCAGTTTTTCTCTCCTTCACACCAGGAAAGCATAACTGAACTTTATTTCTCTACAGAATTTGATGACCTGTTTACCGAAGTACATCCACTCCTACAATTTCTCTCCCTGAGACTGGCATATTGCACAAAGTAGAATGTTTTTAAAGCCTCTTTGTATTTTAAGACATGTCAGGATTTTATACCACCTCACAGATACATGCTATTCCATTTTTTGTATACCACATCTTGTTTGTCCCTTTATCAGTTGATGGACATTTGAGTTAACTTTTGGCTATTGTGTATAATAATGCTGTGAACATCATTGTACAAAAGCCTGCATGAATCCCAGCTCACATTTCTTTTGCATATATTCCACAGAAAGCATACTTGTAGTATTATATCCCCTCTAATGGATATTATATCCATTATATATAAAGGAGATTATATATATATATGATAATATATCCCCTATATTGGATATTCCCTATAAATGGATAGTTACAAGAGAAAAGACTAGACAAATCAATGCAATGAAGACATTTGTGTGTGTGTGTGTGTGTGTGTGTGTGTGTGTATGCACACGTGCACAGGCAAGCATGTGTGTATACATTAGGGCTTAGTGTCAAGTGTTATGTTGTTAGGGTTTGGCTAGACAGAAACAGTAACAATGAACTTGGAACACTTTAAATAATGAATATCAAACAGAAAGACAGTTTAACTAAACTTTTAGTTCATGTCAGAATTGCTGTACGTAATACTGTGATTTTAGAGAATGTAATATACCAACAATAAAGGCAAAATAAAGAACCATGCAGTCAGTCCCTAAGGGACCAACAGCCATCCAGTTACACCATGTTCTTGTAGGAAGATAAATACACAGCCAAAGGAAATGATGTCTGCTCCAAATAATTTACAATCAATGTTAACAAATGCTCAATAGCTAGAAACTTTTCAGATAAAACATGAAACCAATATAATGCCATATGGCTAATGTACTTTACTGCACAGATGGCTTATAGAAACTTAATGAACATAGTTTGCATATTTACCAAACACACGTAAGTTAGGAACTTTAAAATGAGACAACGGGAGAGAGGAAGCTAAGCAATCAAACGCTTTAAATGGGTACAGAAAAATATGCTATCACAAAGGAGATGAAAGCAGATGTGAATGGGGCACAGAACAACATACTAATACAAAATCATCCTATGTTGAATCATGACAAATGCTTTCCTCTATCTCAAAGCTGAGAATACATATTCAAATATTATGTGTGTGAGAAAATAAAGATTAATGTGAAACTCATCTCTTTTGATTATTAAATTGATAAATGGTTTGCATGTGGTGTAGTAACAGTTGCTTAGGGTGATCCAGATCTAATTTAACATCATTGGCTACATGATTCAAACATGTGGTAGAAGGTCTTTTGAGGTAAATCTTAAAGATAATGATCTTTCTTTAATTAATTGCCTTTAAAATAATATATTTTAATTTAAATTTAAAAACCGAAGCAACAAACCTTTGTGAAGATTGCAAAGGCATTCTGTCTAATAAGCTAAATGTATTTCTAGGCACCCTAGTTCAGGTTTCCTATAAAACGTACCTTTCTGAGGCTATGGTTTACAGTCAACCGAAAATACTGTGGTATAGTTCATCTGCTTCAATGTTGATGAAAAACTTAAATCATATTAAATAGTCAACATCCATTTTGACATTTGTAAGAGTGACAAATGACTCTAAATTATGTTTTGTTTCCCTGAAAAAGTAGAAAAGTTTAAATCAGTCCATTATGTGTAACAAGTTTCATAAAACCTGTTTTTTAAACTCTTAGTTTTGAAAATCATGTTGTTAAATAAGTGTAATATTTTCTTTTTTAAAAAAATGTATAAGTAAATCCAATTGATTGGAATTAAATCTATAGGAAATTATAAAATTAAATGTATTGAAAGAAGTATAATAAGTGTAACCTTGGCCACTCACCTAATCTCTGCTACTGTTAATCATAGCAATATTGTGAGACCTTTTGAATGCATGGAAAAATTTACTGTGCCTGGAATTGTATAGGTACATAATTCTGAATTGTATTATTTTATTGTATCATGTTGGGTATCACCAAAACTTGCCAAATCATATTCATGGATACTGATTTAAATATCACCAGTTTCACACTTTTATATGTATCTACTATATGTAATACTGCATTGGTCATATGAAATGATTATATTAGTTTTAGGATCTTTTCATGCTTTGTGGTTTTATATAAGATATTAAACAGTATTTCTACATCAAATATTAGGTATCTCTGAGCAGATAGAGTGAGAAATTACCATACAAGGAGATGGTAAGAGATAGCATTCTCATTTTCATGATCACTCTTAATATCGTCATTTGAGCCATGGCAATTTTTCTAATACATGTACATGCAGAATCTTTTGATTTTTTTGCCCTCGGTAATTTCTTGAGTGCTTATGTTTCATTGTAGCTATCTTTCATTTTGGTGACTAAATCTATTCCTAAATATTTTCACCTAACTATTGTGCCCAAGATCCCATTATTTTTCAATAAGGAGAGTCTTGAAGTTTAAAAATACAAGGACAATATCAGAGTACAAATATACTGTCTGTATTTGCTTACTTTACACCCTGCAACTTGGCTGAATCCATTTCCTAAGCTCTAACATGTTAATGATGAGATGGTAATTCCCTATGTATAAAGTCATGCCATGCACTGTTCATGCAAACATGAACATGCTAATCTCTCTTTGTATGTAGTTTATTCTTTTATCAGGCCTTCCTATAGTAGACTGAATACCAGTATTTTGAAACATTCTTCTTCTATTTTTTATAATGAAGCATCATTATGATAGACTTGTTTCTATATCTACGTGATAGTTTTTGCATTGTGTTGTTGAATTTCCATATCACATTTACTGGTTTGTTTATGTGGAGCCATTCTTGCATCGCTGAGATTGAGATCACTTTGTTGTACTGATTAGCATTTGATATTCTGATGCATTCTGTATTCTGTCCTTTACTTGCAAAAATATACATCTATGTTCATTCAAGATAATAATTGTTTTGACTCTGTACTATCAGGGTGTGGTGGTTTGAATATGTTGACCAGTAGGAAGTAGCATTATTAGGATATGTTGCATTGTTGGAATAGATGTGGCCTTGTTGGTGGAACTGTGTCATTTTATAGGTTTGATTTGAGGTCTCTTAGTGCTCAAGCTCTGCTCAATGCAAACAACAACAACATCATCAACAACAACAACAACTTCCTAGCTGCCTGGGAAGACAGTCTGCTTCTTACAGGATGCCTTAGAACCAAGACATAGATCTTTCAGCTCCTTCTAGGGCACTATGTCTGCCTTGAATCTGCCATGCTTCCTGCCGTGATGATAATGGACTGAACCTGTGAAACTGTATGCCAGCCCCAATTAAGTGTTGTCCTTTATAAGAGTGTCTCTTCACAATGATGAAACCCTAACTAAAGACATAGGGGGGTAAGACTGACCTCGTGAACAGCTTTTAAGCCTTTTATAGACTTTGATATTTTGAAACAGTTTGAGACTGGTAGTATTATATTTCTTTTAAATCTTTGCTATAATTAAGCAGTAAAATAATCATATCTTAGAATTCTTTCATATGGAAAAGGTAATTTCCTACTTTATCCTGACCAGTCTGTTCTTGATCCTATTTTCTTATATTGGATGTTTTCAAACTGCATTAATTTCTTACATGTTTTCAAGTATTTCATAGTTTATTCTTTTTTTTCTGACCACAGTCAAGACTTTGTAAATTTTATTACCTATTTAAAATTTATTTTGTTTTTATTTTACTTATTTATGCTTTTATTTCTTCTATTATGGTTTCTCTTACTAATTTTGGGATTGATTCATTCCTTTAAAATTTTTAATGTTTTGGGATTATATTATCAGTTTTCTTATTTAAAATCTTTATATTTTTATATACCTTGATTAGCAGCATTGCTATATTTCCCAAGAAGTTTACATTTTTTATTATATTTTATCCCATTTTCATTAGAGAAGACAGATTTTCTTCTCCCGAAATAGACACTTGATTTGTGTCCTAACATATGTTTCATGTGCAAAAGAGATGTGTATTTTTGCATTGTTTTTAAAAGAAAAACATGTCCTGTAAGTTTCTACAATTTACCATTCTATACAATATGGTTCAATACAGACATTAGTTTGTAGATCATTATCTAATAATCTCTCTTTTAAGGATAATGGACAAAATAATTCAACATATTATTGTCATCTTTTTATCTTTTAATTTACTTTCTTATCACATATGATTACTTTGTTACATATTACATAAATAAATATTTTCAGTTATGTAGTTATCCTGTTGGAGTGACACTTTTATCATTAAGTATTGAAATAGTCTCATATACATTTTGATTTAAAGTTTGCTCTGTCTTATATGAATCAAGTAACTTTTCATCACTCCTGGATTCTCTTTGATGAGTGGATGTTTTTCCAACCAGCAACTCAGTGTACTTTGTCTTTTCTAGTAAAGTGAGTGTCAGGCAGGGAGCATATGGATCAATTTTGAAATAGTTTTGTTCTTTCTGTCCATGTTTTTCTTTAGTTAGAGAGTTTAAAGAACTTATATTCAAGGTTATTAATGATAGATATGGAAGTCTTCCTGTTATTTTCTGCGTTAGATTTAGCTTCTTTTGGATATTAATGTAGTTCTGTTATGGTGACAATATCTCTTCAAGTTTTTTATTTTTTGGGGGGGGAACAAAGTATAAATTCTGCTTCATTTTAGAAGAGCAAATGTTTTTTTGCTTGTTTATTTTGTTTTTTTATTTGATAGTTGTTGTTTTTGTTGTTGTTGTTTATATGGAGGCTTTAATTTGGTTTCATTATTTTAAGTATAGTATATTTTTACTCCCATTGATCTTTGGATAAATATTCTTAGCCTGTTGTTTAAGATTTGTGATACTAAATGGGATTGAGGCATAAGAAAACAGGTTCAACTTATAAATAATTACATTGAGCAATGAAAATTAGTATATCTCATCTTTGCTTCCTTTGAAAATTAGTTATCAATAGGCTTGCTTTTTTCATATGAAGTATTTAGTAAACTTTCTGAACATAGCTTTAATCATTCTAAGAAATTGAGATGCTAAGTATTTCTAGATTTTTAGAAACCAAAGGCCTGCCAAGCTTTGAATAAATTTTGAGATTATTTGACGTGGAGAGAAAATTCAGATTAAGTGCAGTTAATATTCTTTCAGAGAAGAAGAGTTGTGTTTCCAGCACTCATGTTAAGAGGTTCACATTGCTTGTAACTCCTGCTTCAGAGGATTTTATTCCCTTGTTCTCCACATGCAATTGCATCAATGTGCACACACACATACATCATAAAAATAAAAATAAAGTAGATGCTTAAGAGTTTTGAGTGTTTAATGTAAGTGTTTTGAAAATTATCAAACTTTGTATTGGGTAGTTAATTTTTAATTCTGCAACATGTAGTTAGATATTTTGGCACAAAATTAAGAAAGGGTCAAAAGGTTATACATTTTCTTTTTTAAAATTATAAACACTAAAGTATAACAGGAATTAATATAATGCATCAAATATCTTTGTTGTTGTTATTATTATTATTATTATTAAGTATTTTTTACAGTTCAGTCATTATCACCCTCATGGTCTGTCCTCTGACTGTTCCTCATCCCATTCCTCCTTTCCCTGTCTCCAAGAGGATGTCCCCACCTCCCATTCCCATCCCACCAGACGTCTCCACTTCCTGAGACCTCAAGTCTCTTGAAGATAACGTACATCTTCTCTCACTGAGGCCAGACTGTATATGTGTGGAGGTCCTCATATCAGCTGGTGTATACTGCCTGGTTGGTGGCTAAGTGTGTGAGAGATCTAGATTCATTTTAGGTCGTGGTATTTTTCCTTGCTTATACTGATTTTAACTCCATTTTCATTGTTTTGTTTTGTTTTTTTTTTTCATGTGAATTGGTCCATTAAAATGCTGGCATCTGAAATATTGAAGCTTTTCTTTTTTATAGTTGCTAAAATGTTAAATATTTTTAGAAGTGAATTTCTCTAATCCACCTGAGCAAATATTTGAGATGATCATAATCCTGAGCAGCTGAAAGTTGTAAAATTCTGTTAGTATCTCACATACAGTTTTGCTGATTGATTTATTCTTTCTCACATTCAAGCAATTATGTTAATTTGTATTTGAATTCAGAATCCATCTGATAATAGAGTTTGTGATATTCTCCCATAAGTTATGGCATTCCTCAATGTCTATTAATTATTCATCATAATACATTTGGATAAACATCTCCTTTCTTTTATACTGAGATAATTTAGAATTTGTCTCTTCACAGAATTATGTTAGTTTGGGATTCTTTGGTCCCTAGTGAGTCAGGCTTGTTTTTATTTGTTTTAATGTGCTTTTAGTTTCTAATTATTTCACTTATAATTAAAAATATACTATTTCACAGTGCTTGTTTAGCAAATATTTTTTGTTTATTCTTCTAATAAAAATGTTGCAAATTGGTATTATTAATGGCCCTAAGCTTGTAGTTGTTCCTTAAAATCTATCCTTAGCAAAAATAGTATTGATTATAGAACATGAATATTTCAGTATGTTTCTATTTCTGAGCTTTTGTTTGTCCACTTCCAATTCAGCAAATGTATGCACTTCAAGACAATAGGCTAGGGGTTTTTTCATATATATGTCAGATTTTAATATCAGTCTATAGATATTTTCCCTTTAAGGATCTCCTACAGCAATAAATATTAAAACATTTACTTTATGCACTCAAAACTCTGAACGTTTATTTGATTTTTATATTTACAATGCATGTTTGTGCACACATGTGCAAGTGCACATGAAGATTAGAAGGGATATGATCTTCTGGAGTGGGAGTTACTGGCAGGGTGACCCTCTCAATGTGAGTGCTGAAAACTCAACTCCTCTCAAAGAGCAACAAATGCTCTTAGTCTGAGCCATACTTTACCCCCAATGCTCTCAAAATTTATTAACAGCCCTGAAGGTCTTTGGTTTCTATAATCCATAAATATGTAGTGTGTTCTAGAAGAACTGAAATGCTGTTCAGAAGGTTTACTAAATAGTTCATGTGAGGAGAGCAAGTCTATGGATGCTAACAGTGACATTGTAAAATGACTAATTGTCAAAAGAAACAAAATGAGAGGCCAGCCTGGTCTACAGAATGAGTTCCAGGACAGCCAGGGCTACACAGAGAAACCCTGTCTCAAAACACCCCCCTAAAGAAAGAAAGAAACAAAATGAGATATAGTAATTTGTATTCTTCAATTTAATTAATTGTAAGTGGAATCTCTTATTTGCTACCTCAATCTCATTCAGTCTCACATATCTTTAACACCACAATAAGAATATCCCAAAATGAGGAGCTATGCTTCTGTTTTTCCTCATGTGTTACCACACAACTTGAATATTTGCAATGCCTCTTCCTGATCAATGTTCAAGGGGTGCAAAAAAACCATGTGGTTCATGGTATACTTTGTAAGATCTTAGCTTGGGATTTTTACATTATCAGATTGGTCTTTCTCCCTTCGGAATGTTATATAGCTAAGTACAAATAAGGCTTACAAAGATACCCTGGCCCATTAGCAAAAATTGTATACACAAGTGAAATCCAAAGGAATGCATTATGCAAGAACAGGAAATAGAGTGGTGGCATCTGCCACAGTCTTTCATGAAGCAAACCTATGCTTCAGTTTGTAATGGAGTATAAACAGATTCATGATTAAGAGCTGCAATCTGTTTATAAAAATTGACAATTGACTTGTGTGAGAGTCTATCATTAAATGTGGTGCCAATGTGGACATTTTGTGCTATAAATTTTGATTGTTTTGCTGTACAATGAATGAGATGGTTTATGGCTTGTTACAGGTTCAAATAATGACTTGAATACTATTCATTCTTCATTCTTTTTTTAAATGGAAGATGACATAGATCTCTTTAGGAACTATATGAAATCAATTTTCAAGTCTTTATGCACAGAAATCTCCAACTTCTAAGATGTTTGACAGCTCAAAACAACTTTGTCAATTTTAAAAGCCTCCTGGCACTTAGAAAGGATACAAGCTTATTAGGAAAAAAATTCGTTATTAAACAAGTCTTTAAATAATAGTATCTCTCATATTCTCCAATTGTCAAACATTTTCCTATAAGTTTATATTGTAAAATATAATTTAATAAGCAATTGTTAAGATTTTAATAAACAATCATTTAATAAAAATTTGTATTAAAAGTAGTTCAGTATACTTAGATATTATATTTTGCATGTTTATATGAAGCAGATTGTTTCATTTTATACTGACTGATTCATTGTATACTGATTGTTTCATTGTACACTGATTGTTTCATTGTACACTGATTGTTTCATTGTACACTGATTGATTCATTGTGTACTGATTATATTTTTCCTCACTTATTTCTTAATTACTACCCACTTGCCCACCTACCTAAATCCACACATTTCCTACTTTCTTTCATGAGGAGACAAACAAGCATATACAAATAATGATAATAAAGTAAAATAAAAGCAAACCAAAGTAAGACAAAACAAAGAAAAATAGCCAAAGAAATAGACTCAAGAAATACACATAGACAGAGTGACACACAGAAATCCCATAAAAACATACACACACACACACACACACACAGACCTATAATATCTGTACAAAGAACTGGTAAGGTAGGTAGGTAGGTAGATAGATAGATTGATTGATTGATTGATTGATAGATAGATAGATAGATACTCTGAAACAGCATTTTAAGACAACCTCCAAAAATGCCATTTGTTGGCCATCTTTTGCTGGGTATAGGACATGGACTTTAGAATAGTTTATATAATCAGTAATACTCCTATAGAGAAAACTAATCATTTATAAGTAGTTATTAATTAGACACAGATTCTGGGTTAGTGGTGAGAGTTTGTTTCCATTTCCCCTCTCAGTACTGGGACCCTATCTAGCCCAGACCTGTACATTTCTTCCACATGCAGTCACAATCTCTGAAAGATTATATATGCATCTGTCCAGCTGTGTCTTGAAGGCCTTATTTTCATAATATTCTCCATCCCCCCTGGTTCTTACAGTCTTCCTGCTTCCTCTTCCCACTGTCCCCTGAACACTGAAAAAAAGGGATTTTGTAGAGACACCCATTTAGGACTGTGTTCCAACAACTCTCACTCTCTGTACAATGTCCAGCAGTATGGCACTGTTACTTACATTTACTGCCTGAGGAAGCTTCTTTGATGACTAACTGAGCAAAATGTTGTGAGGATTCATTTCACTTCTGTATACTTTTAGCAGTATTGGTTTTTGCATAGATCCCTGACCTATATAGTCTCATGATTTTGGCTACCTCAACAATGTCAGAGATGAGTCCTATTGCATGGAGGGAGACTTAAATCCAATATATATTGCTTGGTTAGTTCCACAAGCTTTGTGACACTATTGCACTAGTACATCTTGCAGATATGTCATCATTGAAGATAGAATCATTGCTGTTTACCATATTTGATAGCAAGTAACTTCCAGTAACATGAGCACTAGTCAGTAGGGGTGAAGCTTCTATATAGGCACCAGTTTGATGTCTCCATGTTCAAAGAGTTGTGTAGGTGTTGTCTTAAGTGGTAAGACCTTACTACCAGATTAGGGAGAGCAACCAATAACCTTGGCAACAGCCTGGGTTTTTGGTAATTCCCATGGGGCAACTTTGGTAAACAAATCAACCAAATGTAATCCATTCTAGAATTGGAAGTTTCATTTGGTGATGAGAGAGATGTCCAGTATTTTGTTTTGTTGTTAATTTTACTGTTTTGTTTCATTGTTTAGTTCTTTTTATATTTTAAATATTAACCATCTTATGGCTATGTGCTTGGTAAAATCTTTTGCTGTTCTTTAGCCTGTCATTTTGTTCAAATAATGATGCCTTTTGCCATACAGAAGATTTTTAGTTTCATGAGGTTAACTTTATTAATTGTTGATGTTAATGCTTGTGATAATGGTGTTATGTTCAGAAAATCTTTTTCTGTGCCAATGAGTCTAAGATTATTCTTCACTTTCCCTTCTATCAGATCCAGTGTATCTGGCTTTATGATAAAGTCTTTTATCCATTTGAAGCTGAGTTTTGTGCAGAGTGATAACTGTGGATCTACTTGCTTCCTACTATATGCAGACATCCAGTTTGACCGGCACCATTTGTTGAAGATATTGCCTTTTATTTCCTTGTGTGCATGTCTAGCTTCTTAGTCAAAAATCAGTTTGCAATAAGTGTTGACTTACTTTGGGTCTTTAATTTAATTCTCTTTTCACCATGTCATTTTATGCCAATACCACTCATTGCGATAGCTGTATAGTTGAATTAAAGTCAGAGATGTTGATACCTCCAGCAGTACTTTGATTATTTATGCTTGTTTTAACTATCCTGGATTTTTGTGTTTCCATATGAAGCTGATAATTTTCTTTTCAATATCTCTGTATTATCTTGGAATTTTGATGAAGGTTGTTTTGAACCTGGAGTTAACTTTTGGTAGCACATTCATTTTTATACACTAATCCTTCAGGTCCATGAGAGATTTTTGCATCTTCTAATATTTTCAATTTCTTCCTTCAGTGTCTTAAAGTTTTTTATCTTTCACTTGCATGGTTAGTGTTATAAGAACATATATTTTTATTGTTGAGGCTCTTGTTAAAAGATTTTCTGTCACAATCTGTTGGTCTTTTGTATATAGAAAGACTACAGACAGATTTTTTGACTACTAATATTGTATCCAGCTATTTTGCTGAAAGATTTTATCACCTGTAGGAATTTCATAGTGGAATTTTTAGGGTGATTTATGTATATTACCATATCATCAAAAAGTAAAGATACTTTGACTTCATCCCTCCTTATATGTATTTCCTTGATCTTCTTGATTATAGTGTATGATCATTTTGGTGTGTACTTATACTTGGTTTGTGAGTCTTTTATTGACAATGTTTACATCTATTTCCATAAAACATAAAACTTTCAGTATATTTAATATTACAATTTATATCAAATTTAAAGCATTCTGTCTGGGATGTGGTAGGGGAAACTCTTGGAAAAATTAAAAATGTTATTTCTTCATAAAATTGTGCATTTTATAAGTATATACACCTATTAAAGATAAGCCAGATGCATTTAATATTTGAACATTTTGTTATTTGTATAGTTTACTTTATAGAAATACAAACTGTTTTTGAGTGATTATATTTATTGTCACTTTTTAATGTAAGTAAAATGTGCCAAGCCAAAATATGGCACTTTGATATAAGATCACTGTAATTAAACAGAGAACCACAGTTGTTGTTCACGTAGGTTAGGACTCAAGGCTCTTCGCAGCTAAGAAATTCCCGGGAATGGTCCTGACCAAAATTCAGCATATGATCAGTATTTAATATTTCATAACCCTGCTTAAAATTTGGCTCAAAATGATGAAATTGTTTTTTCTCAGGTGAATCTCAGGGTTAAGAAATACAATTTCCAACATTTCAAGAAGTTGCCTGGTTTCTGAGCAGCTGGAGTTTACAGGTTAATTTGAGCATTACCATTATATTGACTTTTTTCAAAATTCTTTCTTCATTTCACTGTGAATCCTCTTTAAAATTTCTAATTCTTTATTTAATTCAGTTTTTAAATTCTGGATTGTCTTTGGCATTTCTTTCAGTCTCCTAATTATGTTTTCTAGCATGCCTCTCATGTTTATTCGCTTTAAATTTATTTTTCCCTAGTTCAGTGAGATTTTGGAGTCTTCTTTTCACTCCTGGAATATATTCCTACCTTCCAGAAAGGTTTTGGGATAGGAATAAGGATAGCACTACTGCACATTTTACTTTCTTTTCACACGTAGCAAGGAGTGTCCAAGATGAAAGAAGGGATACTCTTTATTCGCTTCTTGCAAAATTGTTTTATCATGTGTGTGTGTGTATGAAATTAATTTATATATTACATTGAATATTATATTTACATTATATTTAGATGTATGTAGTGTATTTATATAACATATATTAAATATCACATAATTACAAATATATAATTGGCAAAATAATATAATAACCTCTGCTGCTGTCTTTAGGGGCCCTCTGCTTTAGCAACAGTTCTATACGTATACTAAGAATAACTAGGAAAAAGTGCTCCACTTGCTCTGGTGTTATTTCACAACCGCAAAATTCAAAAGTCTGAGTAAAATTCCAGTATCCTTGGGCTGTCTGAGCAGACCTTAAATTTTCTCAAACTTGAAATCTCTCTACGTATGGTTACTTCAACCAAAACATAATTCCACCCACCTGGAAACAGACATTCACATGGTTATCCTTGGAAGAAAATAAGATCTATGGTCTGTAACTATAAAAATGATTTTAACTTTGTTGCCATATAGTCAAGCTTTATGTTTTTAAACACATTCATCCACTCTGACACTACCAAACCAGCTAACTCAATTTTTAGAAAATATACAGGGTGTAAAACAAAGTTTGTGCTGTTCTATAGGCTGTTAAATTTCCCAGATACTCTCATGGTCCTTGGAGAGCCACTAGCAAAGTGTTGCCAAGCAGGAAGAATCCTTAAGGAGTCATTCAAGTGTACTATCAGCGAACTCTAGATAAACAAGAAAAACAAAGATTTGTAGTGTAGCTGTGGAAATAGAGTCTGTGGGTCTGAAAAATAGAATTGGCTCCTGAGGTTCCACTACAAATATAATCGCCATCCGTTTTCCTTGAGAGGAGACAGAAAATTGCCTGGTGACATTAAATACAGATTGAAAGCAGGGAGTGTATAGAAGACCAAAGTGATGCAAAAAATAAAACTTTGCCTCACCCATAATGTTTCTATCTACATAACCAGCCATCACTTATGGAAAACAAATTCCACACAGAAATGGAGTACATGACATCATGTTTAGAGGCTTAACGTTATGGAGCAAAAGAAAGGTTATGTTTGGCCTAGGAAGCAAGAATATAAATTAATGAGTCTCTAAAGTCATACAATCATCCAGGATATAACCTATAATGGGCGCTATGAGAATATACACCAGAGTAAAAGCTCAAATAGCCTTCAGGTAAAGCAAGGGACCTTCTCCTTTGGTCTCTCCCATATATAGTTCATGTTTTCATGATCATAGACAGATCACTCTTTGTGTTGAGTGGACTTTTCTCCTATTAAATTTGTTTTCATTTTGAATTTTACTACCAACTCTAAAATTCTGATTCTAGACATATAGAAAATAAACTGTTGAGTTCTTACTCTACTAAACATAGTAGCCAATGTTAAACTGCATACTCTTAGGGACCAATCATAGCTTGGTTTCCTTGGCATATTACAGCAAAGAAAGTCATATTCAATGCTCAAAGTATATACAAAACACTAAAAAAAAAAAAAAAAAAAAAAAGGCTGTTGAAAAGCGTACTCATCCTTCTCCCCAATCCCCACTGTAGCATACTCTTCACATACCAATAGCTAGGTGAAGACCTTAGGGCACTTCAAGAAGTAAAAAACGAACCCCATGTGTTTTTAATGTTTGCGTTGATGAGTTTTAAAACATGAAATATTTGTTGTTAAACAAAATGCACCTTTTCAGAGTATTGCCAATGTAAAGAATAGTATTCCTGGAGGAAATGCAGGTTTAGAGGCTATTCTAACTAACAAATATTGCAGATTGTTTTTATATTATAGCTCTGGAGAAAATCAAGATAATTCTTTTTATTTTGATAAATTTTATTTTTACTTTAAATCCATTTTTCATATTTTTATTTTGATAATAATGAGACATATCATTATTAAAAGAAATGTCCTTGCTCTTAAAACTTAGTAACATACAATTAAAGTAAAAGACACGAGCTTCTAACTTAATCTGAAATTATTTAGAAATTCTATAATAATCACATTCACCCCTACAAAGAAAAACAAGCATATGCTAGAGAAAATGTATACAATTGGTAAATCACATTAGCGAGTATACCAGATTAGCTTGGCTTTTATTAAGTTTAAATGCATGTAAAATGTTATTTCTATTATGGCATCATTCATAAGAGCTCAGAAAGGAAACAAACTAACAAGCTATCAGCTAAGAGAGAGAGAGAGTGCAAGTCTTTTTTCAGAAAGAATTCTTGAAATTCCTAACAAAATGGATGAGAAAAGAATATACTCTGCCAGATGTAATAAAATCAGATGGAAGACAAATGATGTGTGATGTCATTTATACTTAGATAGAAACTAAATACCATCAGAGATTAGAATGGTGGTTCCCGATAATGGGTAAATAGGGAATATTAGGCCCCTAACATTAAGGAATTCAAGGCATGCCATGCTGACACTTTGGTTGCTTTTTTGTTTGTTTGGTTTGGTTTGGCTTTCATAATTTATTTACATTTCAAATGTTTCCCCCTTTCCAGATCTCCCCTTTGGAACCTCCCCATTCCCTCCCCCTCCCCCTGCCACCATGGGAGTATTCCCCTAACCATTCACTCTCATCTTCCATGCTTGGCATTCTCCTACCCTGGGGGATCTAACACCTTCAGGCCCAAGGGCCTCTGCTCCCCCTGATGGATAACAAGACACTCCTCTGCCTCATATGTGGCCAGCACCATGGGTCCCTCCATGTATATTCTTTGGTTGGTGATCCAGTCTCTGGGAGTATTGAGGGGTCAGGCCAGTTGCCACTGTTGCTCCCTCCCTGGGGCTGCAAACTCCCACAACTCCTTCAGTCCCTTCTCCCAGTCCTCCATCTGAGACCTCACACTAAGCCCTATGGTTGCTGTGAAGTGACTCTTGGGTACTCCAAACTTTTGGGCTAATAACCACTTATCAGTGAGTACATACCGAGTTCATTCTTTTGTGACTATGTTACCTTGCTCAGGATGATATTTTCAAGATCCATCCATTTGCCTGCGAATTTCATGAAGTCATTATTTTTAATAGCTGAGTAGTATTCCGTTGTGTAAACATAATGCAAACATTTCTGAGTCTAACATCATCAGAATCCCCAAACCTTACATGATTGGAGAAGAGAAAGAAGTAACATTTAGCAAAAAAAAATTTTAAAAAATTAAAAAAAAAATTAAAAAAAAAAAAAACAACAAAACAAACTTATGTGTCCAAAGATAATGTATCCTACTCAAAGTACATTAGTGTCTCCAGTAGGCTAGGTCTTATATTGTATATTACTTTAAAGACCTTAACTTCTGTTACTATATATTTTTAGATTCATGGAAGGAACTGCTCATAGATATCTACAGCATATTCTAAGGTTTTATTGAGAAAAGTGAAGTGTTCAACATTTCATTCCTATTGTAAAACTGTAAAGTAAGCTCAGGCAACAGAAACAGAGAGAAAAACTGGCCTTCCAGCTTAAATAGCTCTTAAAACAAAGTCTCTCTCTATATATATCCCTTGCACTTCAAGGAATTTTATCGCTCTGGATTATATCAAACAAACTATTCAATATAACCATATTGATGATATCTAATAATTGAGTGCCTACGCTCTCTCATTATAATATTCACTAAATACTTTCTTTTTAATCCTTGCAAAACTATTGAAGACATTGAATCAACAGGAAGTCATAAAACTTCCCAAGATTTTGTAGATCTAAATCTGAGCAGAGCCACTTCAAAGGTACGACAAAATATGTGATCCTTATAAACACATAGAGATGACAAAATTAGGTAAAACAACAAGATATATTAACTTATGTTTTATTTTTTTGATTCTAGAAATGTTTTATAGAAGAATCAGGGACACAAAGGTTGTTTGAATCCAAATTATGGTGAACTAATTACAGATTCTAGAAGGTGACAGAAAACCCTTTCAGAGGAATAACAAATCAAAGCAGTGCCTTAAGGAAAACCAAGATTAATAGTCAAAGTTAATTTAATTTCTAAACTGCTACTAAACTCTAACCTTGGCCTTATTTTAGAAGGGGGAGTGTTGAGTTTGTTTTTGAGAAATAGCATGGTTTTTGTAGTTCTGTTCACAGATTTATAATGAGCAAAATATTGGTTTCTGGCAGTTACTTGCTGCTTAATGAATGGTGTGAGCCTGGATAAATATATTCATTGGGAAGTAGAAATAGAACATATCTCCAAAATAACATTTATTATATATTGATAAAATTCTATTATGTCAGTTCTCAACACTGATTAGATCTGCAGATCTAATCAGGATGTCAGGACAATGGCTCAGCATGCCTAAGACCCTAGGTTCAATCATGGCCCTTATAAAAATCACTAATAGTTACACACACTAAAGCTTTCATCATTTGCATTTTTAATTTAGACACTAATATCTCACAGGAGCAGTAAATAAACTATAATTTTTATTCTCTTCAATCTATAGTTTGTCTCTACAACTGTAATTCCAGTGCCCCCATAAACCCCTTCTTTTTTGTAATTCTATAAAATTTATGAAAACTTAGACTTCATCATCTGGTCTTGAGAAATTTTCAAATATTATTTTGTTACCTTTTAAAGTACATCTTTCATTGAGATAGATTACATCAGTTTGTCTCTTTGATCTTGTGCTATTGTTATTCCTAAAATGATTATCTTTCTCCTTGTCTTGTAACAACAAAGCCAGAGGACATAGAAAAGGGCAAAAATATGAGAACAAAAATTACTTTTATTTTTGGTTATTTGTCTTCTTGAGACACAGATTCTTTCTGTGTTAAAAGGATTCATCTTTTCTACAAATATAGGCTAATTTAGAATTTGAGAGGAGCTGAAAGAAAATGTCAATTTTTTTACTCCTATCTTCAGAGCAAGTTGGGAGGGAAGTGAGCTAACTTGTAGTCCAACAAATTGAAAGGACCATCATATATCTTCCTCTGCACCCACAGAAGCTTATGCACTGCTTGTTTCTGTCTGAAATGTAGATCATCTTACCAAGGATGCTGCCTACTACTGTTCTGAAGTGGACTGACCAGTCATAGTGTCATACACAGGACGGGACACAATACTTTTGATGATACAGCATTATTTGTGATATAATCCAGTAAATGTAGGCAAGAAGAGACAGTACAATAAATGACTGACCTTGTGCAGCTCTTTGCTCTCCAGAAAAAATGGTCTATTTCCATATATTGCTTGTTTCACTCCTATTTAATTCCAAACAAACATCTTTTAGGCTCACTGCCAGTCTTTATTGGCTGATAGTGTACATTAAGAAAAATAATTCTATCATGTTTTATTCTGTCACTCTCTACTAAAACTTGAAAAAGAATACAACATTGTGTGGCTTCTCCCTAAATATGGTTCTCTGGTAGGTATAATACTGAATCCCAAAGTAGTTTTGATTTGCATTTCTTTGATTGCTAAGAGTGTTAAACATTTTTAAAATTTTTATTTAATTTTATACAATCTGGATTTTATCCCTCACCTGGTTCACCCTCTAACTGTTTCACATCCCATACCTCCTTCCTCTTCTCCATGAGAATGTCCCCTACTCACCCAACCCCTGCCTCCTACCTTCCACCTCCCCATCCCACACCCCACCAAACCTCCCCACTCCCTGGGGCCTTCAGACTCTTGAGGATTAGCTACATCTTCTCTCACTGAGTCCAGATTGGCAGTCCTCTGTTGTAGATGTGTTGGGGGCCTCATATCAGCTGATTTATGTTGCCTGGTTAGTGGTGTTTCTCTGCCAATTTATTTTCCTCTTTTGAGAATTTTCAGTATCCCAATTTTTTCAATTGGATTATTTGTTTTATTGAAATCTGGTTTAATATATTTAAATGTCAGACTTCTATCAGATGTGGAATTTGTAATTTTTTTCCCATTCTCTAGGCCGCTGCTTTGTCTGAACTACAATGTCCCTTGCCTTACAGAATCTTTTCAGTTTCATGAAGTCCCATTCATTAATTGTCAGTCTTAGTGACTGTACTAATCATGTTCTGTTTAGAAAGTCTTTTCCTGATCCAGTGAATTTAAGACTATTCCATACTTTCTCCTCTGTCAAGGTCAGTGATCGGTCCTTTAATTCATTTGAAGTATAGTTTGTACATGGTAATGAGTGTGAATCAACTTGCAGTCTTCTCAACCCTGCCATCCAGTTTGAGCATCGCCATTTGATGAAGATGTTGCCTATTTTTCAGTTTTTATTTCTGGTTCTTTATCAAAAGTCAGGTGGCTCTGAGTTGTATGAGTTCAGGACTGAGTCTAGAATATATTCTACACATTGATTAACATGCCTGGTTTTGTGACAATACCATGTAGCTTTTATTACTATATCTCTGTAGTAAAACTTGAGTCAGAGATGGTGATACCTCCAGAAATTAGTTTTCATTGTTCATAATTATGTTTAGCTGTTCTGTGTTTTTTATGTCTCTGTATGAAGCTGAAATTTGTCTTCTTAAAATCTATGCAGAATTTTATTGAAATTTTGATGGGGAATCTCATCAAAATCTCATTAACTCTGTAGATTGGTTTTGGTAGGATGGCCATTTTTACTATGTTAATCATACCAATCCGTGAGCATGGAAGATCTTTTCATATTCTTATATTTTCTTCAGTTTCTTTCTTCATAGACTTTAGGTTTTATCATACAAATCTTGCAGTTACTCTGATAGAGTTACCTCATTATATTATATATTCACAGAGATTGTGAAATACTGTTTCCCTGATTTCTTTCTTGGTCCATTTGTCATTTGTATATAGGAGGACCAATTTTGTAAGAGTTAATTTTATATCCAGCTACATTGCTGAAAGTCCTTATCATCTGCATCAATTTTCCAGTGGAATTTTTAGGGTCATTTATATATACTATAACATCATCTGCAAAGAAATTATTTTGACTTCTTCATTTCCAATTTGTGTCTCCTTAATCTCCTTCAGTTTTCTTATCTCTCTAAGCTAAGATTTCAAAAATATATTGAATAGATTGAGAGAGAGTCAATATGCTTTTCTTGTTCTTGATTACAGTAGAGTTGCTTTCAGTTTCTCTCCATTTAATTCACCATTGGCTATAGGCTTGCTGTAAATTGTCTTCAGCATGTTTAGGTCTGTCCCACTTGCCATAATTTTTACATAACTTTCATTATGAAGGAGTGTTTGCTTTCTGTCAAAGGTCTTTTCTGTGTCTATTGAGATGATCACATGTTTTTCCTAGTTTCTGTATATGGTAGATTATATTTATTGAGTTCATAATTTATGTATGCACCCACTCCTATCATTTTGTGACTCATAACAGCCATCATTGTGTCACATAAGTTTGGATATGCTATGTATTCCTTTTTTCTCAATTCTAGAAAGTCTAAGAAAATTACTTTCTTAATCATTGTCTTGACCCATGTTTCGTTTGCTAGTGGTATTTTGTTTCCATGAGTGTGTACAACTTCCATCATTTCTGTTGCTGTTGATATGTAGCTTTAATCTTTGGTGATCAGACAGAATATGGGGTGTTATTTCCATTCTCTTTTTCCTGTTGAGACTTGATTTGTTTCCTAGTATGTGGTCCCTTTCTGAAAATTTTTAAGAAATAATGAAAGAATGCTTATTATTTTATATTTGAGTACAATGTTCTATAATTATTTAGTGGGTTCATTTGGTGGGTAATCTTCATTAGATCTAGAATCTCTCTGTTTGGTTTAATTCTGCAAGACTTGTCTATTGGCCAGTGTTGAGTATTGATGGCTCCGCATAGTAACTGTTTTGTCAATATTTTGGGAAGAAACAAGGTGTATCTGTTCTATTCTATATTCACCTCAGTTATATATTTATCAGTACACTGTTGCTAATAGTTTATTGGAGTTCCATCTACATACATAGAGGCTTAGATATTACCTACAGATGGAGTCTGAATTTATTTTATTATTCATTGTATACTTTTCTAATGTCCCAAGGATATAACAATTATCTATCATATTGACTGTTTCTCAAATCTATGATGTTTTTAAAGAATCCTAACACTTACTAGTCAAAAAATACTTCATAAATCTGCTTCCTCCAAATACAGATTGTCATTAGACTGTTAAAGCTGTATATTCTCAAAATTTATGAACTTCAATTTTATTCAGCTTTAAGTAGGGTAACTATAATATTGGAAACTAAAACTCTGTTATCAGTAATAAATTGCCAAGGATCAGAATTATATATCTTCATAATCAAAAATGGAGTCTCTGTTTCTAGCAAACTACAAGGTCCATGAGGCTACTGCATTTTCCTAGTTTGTCTGTTATCCCATTTTGGAATCTTAATCAATTCAAACCTCTCTGGCTGTATGAAAATCTGATCTCTCCTGGATGTATAAAATTTGCATTAATAGCAGATAGCCCCTGATAGCAGAATTCATTGTTTTATAATGTGGATAACCAAGTCATTTTCCCCCCAAGTGCTGCTGTGATCTCATCTAGTCACTTGTGGCTGCCTGGCTTCAGTTTCCAAGGCAACTGACTTCTCTCAATTTTATTCTATTTTTCTCTCCCCCTTGGAAGCACAGCTCACCTTTAATGTCTATATTTCTGTCTAATATATAATAATGTTATATAATATATAATAACATATAATGTCTAATATATGTCTCTATTTAGAAACTTGGAAACGTTAGTGTTCTTAATTTCTCTCCATTTAGCATCCCATATTTGTTATTCTAATAGATGTCTCCAAATTAAACCATAAAGTGGAAGCTAAAGCAAATCATTTAAAATTTAAGGCCGTTAGTACTTGGAAGATTTGTTTGAGCAAACTTGGAAAGAATGAAAACTCAAAATTAGTTCAAAGAAAATTTCTCATGGACTAATTACTAAATGATCAGCAAGCATTCAACATTTCATAGCAAATATTATCAGAGCTCTCCAGCATTTCTCCAGGTTTTTGTAGAAAAAACCTTAACACTTACTGGTAACTTTCTCTGGGTAAAGAGTCAAAAGTGTGAAGAAAAGCACAGATCCTTGTTTTTTATACCATTAGATAGCTAACTGCAATTCCATCATTTTTAACTTCACTGGCATTCTTATTATTTATTTATTTATTTTTAGGTCTTATAGCTGGCCTATCTTTGAAGTGTCCTCGATTGGTTAAACAGGTCCTACTCCTTCCTCATAACTCATTTAGAGGAAATTTCTTCTTTCAAATGCCTACCCAAGGATTTCTTTCTTTTAACTGCAGTTTTGCCTGTCTCCATCTTCTTTGATATCATGGTCCTAGGACATCTTTTAATTTTCCATGAGCATGAATTTCTTAAGCATTTTCTCCAGACTAAAAGCAATATACATATCTCAATAGCTAACTCATCTTGAACTTTACCCAGTAATGCTTTCAATTTTCAGGCTGCCCACTTTTTGGTAATCATATTCTGTAGCTGTCACAATGCTCCAATAGTGGTTCTCCAGCTGGCTCAGTATTCATCATTGTATCTGCATCTTGACAGAATAAATGTCAATAGTTTTTTGCTCTCTTGTTTGTATCTTTTAAACCAGTTGTTCCAGGTGATTTGTTCTCAGCTTCATATTAGGTCTCATCCTTGATGATTCTTTTGGATCATTGAGTTGGAACTGACTTCTCTACTCACATCACCTCAGAAACATCCTCCTTGAAAACACCATTTATTATGACATTATATTTACCAAAACCTGTGCCTTTTATAGATATATTTAACATTGGATTTCTTGACCTACTAGCTTTAAGACATGAAATACCTTGTAATTCTTAAGTATTATTTTTAGTGGTCTTCAATTCTCCCCAAATGCATTCTTTATTATTTCAAAAGTAAAGCTCTGTTTATTGTGAGAACAACTATTCTGTTTCCAAAAGTAGTGATCCTGAACCTAGGGATGTTGTTGGAAATGGGGCAAGATCTTTTGCCAAAAGGACTAAAAGCACATTTGGCATGTGGAAGGCTAGAGGTGGAATGTGAAATGTGCTATCATAGATTTTTCTCCTTACTGAATCTTAGTCCCCAGGACTAGAAATAACACATGGGAAAACACTAATCTAAATAATAATTGGGCTTAAAATTCTTTTTGGCAAAGTTTTGTCATTGATTCTATAACCATCTGAATTCCCAATCTAAGATATGCCAAACCCAGGCACATATTACTCCTTTGTCTTGCATTTTTACTTATAATAATTTGGTTTACTTTTTATCAGTGTTCTGATAAGAGAAACACATGCAAGACATAGGGACCTAATGCAGTTTTATTTGTTGTTAACAAAACCCTCTGCATTAACTCCATAAATGTCTAAGTAGTGGAAAATTACACTCCAAAGAGAATAGATGCATTAATCTATAATTTCTAGATTAGTTCAGTGGTCATACTTGAAGATCATAGTTTAAGAAAAAAAATTTGTACTACAAATATGACTGAGAAAAAAAATCACTGAAGCCAAATAACTATATACATGAATTCATAGACACTGTGGTTTCAAGAGCTATTTTAAGTGGTTCTTCACACCTAGGAAAGGAGTAGATATCATGTCAAGAGATTATTTTCATTCTTTCAGTCCCTGTGCCTTGCTCCCTAAGTCTTGAGGAGTAGAGTTTATATAAATACCATGTCTACAGTTGATCATTTGCAGTCACTTACTGAATAATTTTGAGTCTCTTCATTAACCACTACTGACTGTATTACAAAACATCTCTGAGCAAAATCTATATATAAAAGCACAGATCTGTGGATATAAACATAAGTATTAGAAGGTAGTTTAACAACATAACAATTGAGCAAACCAACATCAATAGTTTCTTCTCTTAGTCAAGACACAAAGCTTGGGAATTTCTAGGCCATGTTTACAGTAACAGGAATGAATCACCTCCTGTGGATTAGACCTCAAATCCATGGAATAAAGAATATTCTCACTTCTGTAAACAGTCTTGCTACTATTCCTCAAGTGACCATATTATTACTGTAGTATGCAGTGTGCGGCACTGGGTAAAATCAGTGATATTCTTCAGGAGCAGATTGAATAGCACCATCTAGCATTGAAAGCTGGAAATCAGGGACTTTCCTGGTCAGATCAAGTCTGGTTTGCTGTTGTTGTTGCTGGTGCTGGTGGTGCTGGTGTTATTGCTTTCGTTATTGTTTTGTTTTGTTTTAATATCCTGAAACCAACATGTTTTGTTCTTTTCAGCAATAGGTTCTTAGCATCTAGTTGTGTTGAGAAACTAAGAGCAAAGGCAATTGTTGATATTTGGTTTGCTTCTGGGCTTCCCTGACTGATAACTCAGAGAAGTCACCTGTGCCTTGCACTATTTTTATTTAGTAATGTGTTTCCTGGGAGCAGAATTGGTCCCTCATCCAAGGCAACTATTAAGACTCCTTTCTTTTTTCCTTTTTTACTTTCTTTCTCCTTTTTTACTATATTTGTGTATATATATATATATAATTTAAAATTATAAATATTAATAAAATATTGTAAAATATATAGACAAGGGAATATTACTCAGCTGTAAAATGAACTTTCTGAGAAATGGATGACACTTGCAAACATTATACTGAGTGAGACCATCCAAGCTCCCAAAGTAAACAGAGAACTCTCTGACCTTAACACTCACTTCCTCTATGCAACAATCTCTTTCTTGAAGTTGTGAGCTTGTGCCTTTTCAAAGGAAATGACTTTCAGTTGGGTTGTATTAAGATCTGCAATTGATAATGTGTGAGTTATTGTAACCATGGAAACAGTCAACTTTAAACTTCAATTTCATAAGTAAAATATATCTACTTAGCATATTTATGCTATCATAAGTATAAAATTTTATTGACAGTGAACAGTGATCTTCAACAATTTGTATGATGTTGGTGTCCATATGCCTTTTGGGGACATTTATAATGCAAGAGTTACACCCTGCCAGAGTACCTTACAGATTTAAAGGTGTTAGAACGTGATTAGAGTTCAACCATTCTTATCTGATAGATACAAGTCCTCTGTTGTAAGCCAAATAGAAAATATACTCTACTTTTAACTTGAAAACTCATCATATAGAGAGTGTTTTCAAAACTGTTATTGCTTAGATAAAAAATTTTTTAGTAAGTTAAAGCCTGAGCAAACTAGTTTATCTGTGATATTTTGGTCTCAGGAATGGGGTTGCAAGCTCTACATGTGTGTCTTTTATCTCTTTCCATGGTTTCATTAAAAAACCATCTACTTGGATGGAAAAACTCTATTCTGCTAAAAAGAAGTTTATTTTATTTCTGTCTGAATTTTGAGGGAAATGTCTAGTTTATTGTTTTTTTAAATTTTTGGCAGCATAAAGAAAAGCATTTCCACTTCTTAAAAAATGTAAGGGACATTTAACATGATAAAATAAGGATTAGAGCAAGCTTTGAATGAGAGTATCTCTTTGAAGACAGAATGCTCAAAGAAAATCATAGGGTAGTACATCCAATAACCATTGCTTGCAAAGATCTCCTCTCCAACTCAGACCTGAATATGATGCAAACAAATCTGTATAACCCTTTCCAATTTATTGAGATTAGAGTTTTTGTCATTCAACACTTTGGGATATTGAAAATTTCCACACTCATACCAGAATCACAAATATTAATTAAAATTTATTTCATGGCTTTGTTTTTGTTTTTGTTTTGGGAGACATATTTTCATATACCCCAGGATGGCTTTAAATTAAAGTCATTTTGAGCTGAGGCTGTTTTTGAATGGATTCTCATGGCTCTGCTTCCTGCATGCTGAGGATACAGTTGTCCACTACTACACCTCCTTTGTGTTATATTGTAGAAAAAATCCATGCCTTCATGCATGCTGGGCATGCACCCTACCAACTGAACTAATCCCTTGCCTCTGACCTCCACATTTCTAACTGTATTTTCTATCCCCAGCTTTCTTTGAAATCTGAATACTGCTTATAAAGCCTCAGAGCAATGCCGTGAGTAGGAAAAGCCAATGATTTGGAGCTGAGGTGATGACTGGAAAGAAGGCCTACTTCTCAAGCACTGGAAACCTGAGTTTGAATCTCTAGCACCTACATACATGTCTATAAACCAGCCTCACAATGGAGGATACAGGAAGATTGCCAAGAATTTCTTGCCAGCCCTCCTGAGCAATATTTAAACTTAAATGAAAGACTGCCATTGGGGAACAAGGAAGAAAGTAACAAAGCAGGGCATGTAAATTCTTATCTGACCTTCATGCTTTCTCACACATGCTTACCACACCCTCAACACCTTACGCACGCACGCGCACACACACACACACACACACCAAAAAGGAAAAAAAGAAAAAAGAAAAAATGATGAATAAAATAAAAAAGGAAAAATACATTGATTTGAATTCATGAATCCCATTACTTAATTAGCTGTATAACCTTGGCTAAGCTACTTAGCCTTTGTAAGCTTGGATTTCTCCATTATACAATATTACATTGCCATATATGAATAAGAAAACCTTTCTCATAGAAATACTTAGACATCAGAGATGACATGTAGATCGTCCCAAGTAAAATATGCACAGAAAATACATGCGGGACGATGGTCTTTTGAAATATGAAACAGTCTCCTTTACTTCTATCTCCTTTGCCTTCCCTTCTCCAGAGATCCATCTGCATTCTCCTCAAATATTTTCCAGTTTACCTCCTTTTCTTTCTAAGGAGGCTTCATTCTGGCTCTAGTCTTCTGCCAGGATAATCTCCCTTTATTAGATAAGGGCTATCTTATAAAGCACTTAACGTTTTGGATCATTTTTCCCATAGCTGCTGGAATAAAGCTCACACTTCGTCATCTTAAGTGAGACACTCACTATCTTATGATGTGTGTCCACAAATCCATCTTTATTCTCGACTATTTTCTCACAGGAACAATTATGATCTACTCTGCATAACTTCCTGTAATAAAATACTCATGCATAACTTCCTGTAATCAAATACTCAGCCTGCATTCCACAGGTTATTACTACTATTCAGAGAACGGCTCTTATCCCTTTGCCAAAAGCAAATTCAGCTCCTATTCTAAGGATTTTCTAAGCTGCCTACATGATTGGTGTGGATTTTCTGAGTTCCTAGAGTCCCCTAGGTACTTTTCTTTGTTAAGTAAAGGGTTAATGCACAGATACTAGACCTAGACAACCTGGCTTCACCTACAGTCTCTGATGAAGATAATTTATATGCCTTCATGCTCTTTACTAGTGAAGAAGACAGTATCTTTTTGAGAGTTTGTTTGTTTGCCTCTCATTATTCTAATCTATAATGTGAGGACCATAATAAAGGCAGATATTTTTATAAGGAAGGAGTTAAGGCAAATTAATATAGTGTTATAATCATTTAGTGGTAACAGTGACAACCAACTTCTCTGGCCTATACTCTTCCTTAGAACCTTCTGGTATGCTTTAAAGCGATGTTCTGATACCTCTTGGTGTTCGAAGTATACACTAAAGAATAAAATAAACCACATTGTATGAGATACCAAAAGCACCAGGGGGGAACAAGGAATAGTTTAGGGACGAGCTAGCCATGCAGAAACAAATACAGGGAAAGTATCGTTCTCAAGTGACCATGTGCCATTAATTACATCTTGTTCTTTACTATCAGCTGAGGAAATTATTAATAATACTAGTAATGAGCAGTCCTGGAAGACATATAAATTACATTTCTTGGGAATTTGAGTGGGTTTAATAGAAAATTTATTTTTATTACCAAGGGAAAATGATCACTTTTAATATATTAGCCATATAATTTAGCCATGTACTTTTAATAAAAGACAAATATTAAGAAGATATTGTGGTGACTTCAGAAAGAACTGTAGACCAAGTTGGGCACTAAACTTGACTCATGGCTAGCCTCACAGGCAAGGGGTAAGAAATACATCTCCCAACAGTTATAGCCATTGCTGCAGTGCCCCAGAATGTTTTGGATACTGTTTTGTTTTGTTTTTTAACATAAAAAGTAGAAGGTAATAAAATAAACTATAGACATGAAGGGAATATATAATTCCCAACCCCAACTCCTTATTCAGATAGTCTCATGTAGTCAAAGCTGCCCTTGAAGTCACTATGTTTTTAAGTGTGGTGGAGAAATTACAGACCCTTGTCACAACACTCACTTGGCTTATTTTCTACAATTTTTAATGATTCTTATTTTATGTGTTTGAGCATTTGTACTACATGTGGGTCTGGTAACAGTGCAGGCCAGAGAGGGTATAAGATTCCCTGGAAGGTTCCTCAAACAGAAGGTTCGAGCTACCATATTGTTGCTGTGAGCCAAACCTGTGGTGACTGCTCTTAACCAGTGATCTACTTCTCTAGCCTCTGGTTTCCACTTTCATTTATCATTTTGGTTTGTTTGTTTGTTTGTTTTTCTAGACAGGGTAAGCTCTTGCTGTCCCAGAGCTTACTCTGTGGTCCAAGCTAGCCTCGAACTCAGAGATCCACCTGCCTCTGGCTCCTGTGTGCACCACCGCTGCCCAGCTAGTTTCCACTTTTAATTAGAGATTATATTCTTAACTTTTCCGAAGGACACAGGGTGGCATCACCAAGGGTCCCTAAGCTCTTGCTTCTCTTCCAAGTACCCAGAGTTAGAGACATATATGGCTGCTTTTATGGGAAAAGACAAGAGAGCACCAGAAGTTGGAGGAGATAGAGTACACCATGTATAACACAGCGGTATGTGCTGACAATACAGAAAGAGAAATGGCTGCCTCAGTTACCCACAGAGGAAACATTGTGGAGAACCCCAGCAAATTCTATCAATATGATGCTGAAAATCTTATATACTGGAAAGCTTTGTAGTTCCCAAAAGCTTATAGTCAAGTAAGGCAAGCAACCTGAAACATGCACAGTAGCTTTACTTGGGAAATATAAATCTACATTTTCTCAAGTGAACTTCAAAGGTGGCTGCAGCCTAGTGTTCTCTGGAGAAGATAGATAATAAATCTGTAGAGCTTTATTTAGGTGTCAGAAATTCTTCATAATCCTATCTCTGAGACTCCACATGCATTTCACTACTTAGTGCTATAGGATAGCTGCCTTGTGGAACTAACTGAACCAGACAGCATATCTGTAGCTGTAGGGTAAGTCTACTGTGCTGGGAGTTGTGTGTTGTCAAGCACATGGAAATTGAGAGCATTGCCGTTAGAGTCAGTTCTAGCCCTTTATGATACTTCATCTATAGATGTTTGCTGCAGGGTCTCTGAGAAAAATCAAAGCTTCAGCCCATTCTCTACCTGTAGCATGCACTGCTATTTCTGAAGATGTCCTGAAAATAGACAATTAGATTAATATGAATAAAATTAATACACATAAAATTATTCCACAGATCTCTCTCTTTAAATGAAGAACATAAGCAAATGAAGAATTATGACTCAAAGACTATGTAGAGAATGGTCAAAAAATCAGGAGAGAAGCCAATATCTCAGCTTTATGAGTAGAACAATTTAAAGCTAGCATTCTGATCCTTTTACTCAAATTATATATCATAATTATGACTGAATATTTAATACTATTAAAATAAAAATTAATTACATAAGTCCCTGAAGTATTTTCTTTGTGTAAATGTTATTTTTAATAAGAATGAAATAAATTAAAGACATATCAAAATATATAAATACTTCTTAAGAATCTGAAATTCTTGCTATCTTATCAAATATAATAGCATAATGTGATAAAAATCTGTATTGGCTCCAATTTTCAAAAGTCAGTCTCTAAAATTATTCTTCTAGTAGTGAAAATAATACCCCACCTTCTATTTGTATATTATATCAAGAAAAGCTACATTATCTTGGTACAACATTTTAAACTTTACTTACTTATAAATAAATCTAGAAAACATAAACGTGCTATAGAAATAACCAAAACAATAAATGCAAAGGGAATCTGAATGCTGTATTCATCTTTTTAATTAACACACCTGCATTTTTAAAAACTAATTATGTGTTTACAGCATAAATCATGGTTTCTAAGTCAGAATCACCTGTGATTGTCAGAAGCACAAATTGATTGTTTTATAAATTTAAATAAAATGAGTAGTCGGTAATGCTGTAACAAAAAATAAATTTAAAATCTCTTCTTTTTACTAGAAAAATACATTTTAGTTTGAATAAAAAAATCTTTCTTCCCCAATTCACTATTTTCCTCCTCCTCCCCTCTCTTTCTGTCTCTCTCTCTCTCTCTCTCTTTTTCTCAAGTGTTATAGCAAAGCATATATGTTTTAATTTCTGTCAATGTTCTGTCAAAGAGAACTTGTCCTTTTAATGTTATTGGTTAAAGACCTCACTTGAAATATTTTCATTAGCAAATACTTAGGAGAGATTCTGCATATCTCTAAATGTAAGATTTTAGACTAATTTAAAGGCAAAAAGAGGAAAATAATGACAAAGTAATGAAAGAAAAAGAGGGTGAATACATAATTTCCAGTGTACACATGAGGATAGAATAAGAGGTGATGGGAAACATGGCAAAATGGGTCATTAAGTTATACCATCTAGTTGGGAACAAACCTAAGGCATAAAGCCTAAGCTTTTATAAATAATGAAAAGTCTCTATGTCATTATTTGGAGATGGTGGGATGATACAATCCAAAGATAATGGGGTATTCCATGACAAGAATAAACTGTAACAGTGTGGACTCATACTGCACTGTAACAGGTTCTGACTCTTAATGTTACCATGGTAGGTGGGATTATACAGCAAACTGCTGCCATTAAAACCATGACACCTTGTCAATTTATTGTTATGCAATAAATGCTGATAATGTGGAAAGATGAAAGTACCCATCAAAATTTTTGATATTGCATGTGCAGGTCAATAGATCAGATAAATTATAAAAAATAGATATCAATTCTTTCAAATACTACTAAGGGTCAGTAGCTGAAAATTGAGGAAAAGAAATATAAAAAGTATTTCAAATCAAGCCCAATACAAAGAAGGTATTTTCTATGGTTAGAATATACTCTCCTAAAAATGGAAGAATGTTAAGTGTCTTTGGAACAGTTTTAGAAAGTGAGATATTTGCCTATACCTACTTGTGGATAGGTCATGATGATACCATACTCAAAAATAGAATTGCATTTGTATTAAATTGTATTAAAGAACAAGTTCATTTGGCTCTCTTTTTATCTTGTTTACTTTTCACCTTGTAGTTTTCTCTCCTATGCAGGCTCTATGTTATACATGCATAAGATAGATAGATAGATAGATAGATAGATAGATAGATAGATATACTTTCATGTCAGAATAGAATCAAGACTAGCAAGAATTTAGAGCAGGAAAAGATGGAATAATTACTGTGAATATGATCAAGTACGATGTATAACTGAAAGAAAATGGCATATCAAAATCACTTAGGACAATGAATATATGCTAATAAGATTTTAAAGAAAATGTGGCTTAATATCAAAGTACTTCCCTGTGTCATTGCTACCACTAAATAAATGTTGGACTCAAGAGTGTAGGCATTTAACATCTCTTTCACAATTGCTTCCTGCCTCATTTGTTACCTCTGCATTTGAGTTTTCAGTCTGAGCTATCCTAAGTTCAGTATAACCAATTTTTCACAAGGTTATTCTGGTCAAAGGTTTTTTTATTCAACAGGAACTTGTATGACATCATATTTGTGTCACTTATCATAAACTAAAACAAGTTTCATTTATGCCTTGAGGTGGGATATCTTATTTTCATAATATTTTAGCTTAACTAGGTATATTTAATTTACCTGAATCATCGGTTTTATATTACGGATGAATAAAATATATTCTTCTTAGAAAAGGAATAAACAAATGAATTAACATAGATAATCATCTGAATAAGACACAGCTTTAATTAACATTAAATTTGATGTCTGATTCATTAGACCATATAGTATTTCCCAGGACAAATGCATATTAGCTACATGAATAGCTGAGGGCTGCCATGACAAATCAGTACAAATTGAATGCCTAAGCACAACAGAAATGCATTCACTAACATTTCCAGAAGCGAAAGGTCTAAAATGAAAACAGTGTGCTATTTCCTAGAATCTGCTTATCAGTCTTGGCATCTCTTGGCTGCCAGATGCCTGACCTCAGCCTCTGTGTCTATTGTTCTATGACATTTTCTTTGTCTGATCCTGACTCAACACAGATTCTGTTTGGGGGTGCATGCCTGTGTCCATGTCTAACATTTTAAAAGGACGTGTCATATTAAATTAGAAATTGTCATTCTACCTTCCCTGAACTTAGTCACATCTGTAAAGATAGTAGTTCCAAATAAAGGCATGCTCACAGTCACCATAAGGTAATGGTTCAACTGTTATGGGTGTCCAGGTCAACCCATAATTCTTATTGCATAGTAGGTCATTGACACTAGGCTCTGTTCTGCTTTAAGTAACTCCATGTTGTATAAAATAGAGGCTTTTAAACGTAGTCTATCCATGAGATATTTCACTTTATAAACATATTTTTCACTTCATTTTGAGGTTTAGGAGGTGACTCAAGGCCTTATGGACCTCCAAACAATGCTATCTGGCCCTTCCCATTACAACACAGAGTAAGGAATGACATAAATGGCAGTGGAAAGGGTGGCACCATTTAAACAAACTTTGAAAAACTGAGACTGTAGGAGCACAAGACACATTAAAATCATAAAAAGAAACCAGACCCCACAACTTACTGGATACTTGGAACTGGGAAAGTATATAGCTCCTTCATTTGGATTCCATAACAGCTAGACACCCAGCACTCAGATGACAATGGCTCTTAAGTGGCCTGTCATCTGACATCTAGTGTATGCATCAAAGACATATGGGCAGAGAATTCATGAAGATCTTGGTGACATAAGTTTGCCATAGTCCCCGCTTTGGATGATCTTTTCAGCTGCTCTCTATCCATCTTCCTGTTCACCAATATAGAACTTTTCCATACATTAGAATTTTCCAAATCTGAATCAGGTATTGCCTTTCATTTCATGTCTGGACTCTGATCTACAGTTTGGTCTCAACCATGAGTCCACGGAAGTCCAACTGGTCAGCAGCAGTTTCTTCTGTGAAGATAGACTGAGTTCCTTACTATGTCAGTATAGACTTCAATCCGATCCTATCAGTCTACATCTAAAGCTTAAAAAAACCCTGCTCTAGCCTCTTTAACATTTCGTATATATTGTATAAATTATACATCCTTATATAGGTATATTTACTTTCAGATATGGGCCATATCATCTGAGATTAATATTAGTAATTAAGATTGAAATGAAAGCGTTATTCTTGTGGGACACATTATCAAAGAATGTGGGATTATCTAGCAAATTGTTGTCTTTGAAATTGTTGTTGTACCCATGAATGTATGCTTGTCTAATAAATTCTAATGTTGTGGAAAGACACAGCACTACCATTTTGGTCTATGTTTCTTGCTTAGTATATTCATCACACAGGTATAAACTAATAGGAGTATATTGGAAAAATCTGTGTGGAAGCTATTTAGGGTGACATAATTCATGCATCTAAGTTATCGACATGTAGAAGCCTACTAAAGTTGGTCGATGGATATAAACATTTGAATTTAAGTAGACCTATTGCTATATTACTATCTAGGACCCACTTTCCCACCAAATAATGTTTCTTTTTTATTATTATTTTTTAAACTTTTGATGTGAAGCTAACTGCTACTTTGACTTTTTTATTAATGGTCCAAGCCTAGTCCATTTAATCAATAATAGGATCAGACTCAATCAATTTAACTACAAATTGAAACGAATAATCAAGCCCAAAAGAAAGAAAACTGGTTTTATACAATACATTCACTTATTTATCTTAACTTACAACCTTGAATAAGCTGTTTAATGTCTTTGAAAATAAATTCTTATATAATATATACTTATCACCTATATTTATTGACTTAATTGTTAAAACATCTTTGCATGATATTGCACTGCTTCAAAATAAAAGGTTCACCTGCAGCTGTGAACACGAAAGCATTTCTCTGTCCCATAGATGGCATGTGAAGCTATTGATAATAGTATAAATTACCAAAGATACATTTTTATTTCTATAATCCAAATGACAGTTGATTTGTGATCTCAATCTAAATTGCTTTTACCAATGAGCAAATGAGTATGGTAACATCATACATCTAAAAAAATGCTAAACTCTCACAAGAGTAAATCTGTATGATAGTATCACTTATACTTCACATTACTTTTAAAGTGTCTTTGAAAATGCTTTATAGCCACTGAAAGTTATGCATAATGTCATTTATAGCATTCCAATGCACCAAAAAAGCACTATGGAAATGTTTGATATAAATAATGTTGAAAACATTTCCATCTGCAAGTGTGCTCTGAATCATAAAAAAAAAAAAAAATCAAGAGACATTTATTTTGTATTTGCACTTGAATGCATTGTGTTATAGAGCTTTGTTACTCAAAGTGCAAGAAGAGGGTTTACACAAATAAACTTCAAAGCTACTTCCTTCATGCCACAATACATAGATAAGAGACTGAAATGCTCTAAATACTGTATCCTATTATATAAAAGATACATTGTTATTAAATTTGAAATCTATCCTGATGCATATCTGAAATGCATGGCTGGGATTTTCTTTTTATCCTGATTTCTGATTTCTATCTCACCTGCATCCATTGGCACTCCTGCCTCTGTGGCTAACCTGTGATTATCATTTTATCAACCTTTCCTTTATCAGTATACCCTACTGGCTGGTTTTGCCCAAGTAAAACAAACACAAAAGTGAATCTGGATGATATATTTTTAAAAGATTGAGTAATAATGTTCTTCATTGATGAAATTATAAATTTAACAATATTTGATATCAAAATGTGTACATATAATCTGAGTTAATGTCTACATAAAACTAATTGTTGTATTAATGTTTGATATGCTATAATTGAGTCTATGAAAAGGTCTGCATATAGTGAGTCCTGAATAAATGGCATCCTTTGTCAGGAGCTGTCAATCAAGAAATGACATGCTGAGAATTTTCTAATTGTACAGAATGATTCTTGCAAATGTGTAGTATCCCTATCTACTAAACCCAAACTGTCAAGCATGTCCCTAATTGAATCTACTTTCTTTTCAAAAAAATGTTCATGTTGTATCACCATCATTTTATCTTAAACCCACCCTGAAATAATAAAATTTGGGGATCCTTCTTGTCATTTTAAAGTATTTATCCCTTTTATTTTATGTGTGAGTGTCATAGATGGTCTTAGACCACCATGTGGATGCTGGGATTCAGATCCTGATGTCCAGAAAGAACAACATGGGCTCTTAATTGTTGAGTCATCGCTCCAGGCCCTGGTTCTCATTTCTTAAACAGTTGTCTCTGAAAAAAAAAATCTTAAAATGTAGAAGTATGCTTTGAAAATAACACAACACAACAATCTTCCCAAATTCAATGAAATGATTAATGATATTCTGATATACTCATAGATCAGTGCCTAGCATAATTGTCATCAGAGAGACTTCCTCCAGCAGCTGATGGGAGCAGATGTAAAGACCTAGAGCCAAACACTAAGCAGTTCTTGGAGAATCCCATGGAGAAAAGCAGGAAGGATTTTAGGAGCCAGAGGTTTCAAATACACCAGGAAAGCATACCCAACAGGCTCAACTGAACAGAACTCAAAGGAACTCACAACGATTGAAGTGACAATCATGGAACCTTCATGGGTCTGTGCTAGATCCTCTACTTATATGTGGTAGTTGTTTAGCTTACTGTTTTTGTGGGAATACTAACAATGGGAGTAGGCGCATCTCTGACTCATCTGCCTGCTCTTTGAGGATCCATTTCCTTATAGTGGACTGCCTCATCCAGCCTTAAATTGAGAGTTTGTGCCTAGTCTTATTGGATTCTATTATGCCATGTCAAGTTGATATCGCTGGGAGGTCTGCTCTTTTCTGAAGGTGTACAGAGAAGCAGTGGATCTAGAGGGAAGGGGAGATTTGAGGGTTTGGAAGGTGTCTGGGAGGAATGATGTGAGGGAAAACTAGATTCACAATACATTGTATAAGAGAATAATTATTTTAAGAAAGAAATAAAGGAAAATAATGAAAATATAAGCATATGAAAGCAGTATGTAAACCAGTATGAGGGTTTTACACACACACACACACATACACACACTCTCTATATATATATATTATATAACCCAACTGTAATACTCTTGGGCATATAGTGTGGCCAAACGTAGAGCCTAAATACTCTATATCTTATTATAAAATGAATACAAATGGGAATTTTAACAAAAGTAATGTATAATTCCAGTGTAATCCTCATTCAATACCATTGGGTTCTTATAGGAACAGAAAACCAATCTGAATGACTAAGACATTCTCTTGAGCTAGAGTATTGCAAGTTCATGATAAAAATAGAGACAGAACAATATAAGAAATATAAGAAAACTGAGATGAGATAAACCTGTTTATCTCTATCTGACTGATTACTCAAAAGAAAATCACCTTGAAGAATGTCATTTTAATGAAATAATCAGTCCTAAGAAAAGTGGAGATCCTCATCAGAATACTAACACATGCCAAGGTATCCCTCAGCGCAAGTTAAAATCAACTCAAACTAGAAAGAGCTCAGTTTAAGACAAAAGAATGAAATCACTGCAATGAAATCTAAGGTAATCTTTCAAAACTTTGCTAATGGTGATGGTGTTTTTGAGAGCATTCCATATGCAACAGCAACAAAAGCAAGCTTTCTAATTGGATTATATCAAACTAAAACTATACCTTACAGTTAGAAAAAGAGCTAACAACTGGAAAAAATGTAGAAAATACAAAATATTTTCTAACTCTTGTCTTCAGAAGTTAATATTTATAATATACATACATGATACTCAATATACATACAAGATACTCAAAAACAAAAAGCTCAAGCAAAAGAGGAAAAATGATCTGAAAAGGATATATATCTTGAAAGATAAAATATAAATGACAATCTTATAAAATGTATTTACTTATCATCATTTGTAAAGCTTGTTCCCTTATCGCTTGAAGAAATTTAAAAAGGGATATGTGAAGGCTTAGAAACACTAGTACTTCATAGTGAAAAAACTACACATAGAATTGTTGTTCAAGAAGGTGTGGGGACTAGCTGTGTTGGGTCTAGTAAAACTTCCAGGGATGATCAAAAGTTTTATACATTAAACACTATAAGTTGTATATTTATAAAAGGGATATGGATAGAGAATAGGAGAAAAGTTGGGAGACAGAATGAGAGAGAAGGAAGGAGAAAGAGGGAGTGTATGAGTTTGGAAAGAAATGCATACAGAGGTAGGATAAGGAGGATTGGAAGGGGGATGGGTGATAGGTTTGATCAGAATACATCATGCACATGTATCAAATTCCCAGACAAAAAGTTACAAAAAGCTCTGAACAAAACAAAACCCCACAAACAATAGTATTGTAACATTTTTCTCTTTCATACATTTTATTGTGTGGGAATGTAAATCTCATTAACATCTAACACCATCCTTTATTATGCACATCAAGACTATACATTTTATATACTTTGCAGATAATTTCTTCTTGATGATCCTGTTAACTGCATACATTTTATTTTCTTTCAGTTCAACTTTATACATACCTCTTTGTTCTTGGAATTACTTCTTCAGATCACTTTGCTTTCATCATGTGTGGTAATTACAGTGAATATCTTCAGTGGTAATTACAGTGAATAATTAATTTAATTTTGCAGTTTAATCATTTTTATATAACTGAATGTACATAGAATTTCTCCCAAATACATTCTTTTATATTGTTCAAAATCATATTCTTTAGCTATTTCTTACAATAAATATATAACTTGCAGTTTAAATTCTCTATTTTATAACTAAGTACTTGTTATTTCATATGAATGCTGAGGAAGAATTATACATATGAATATCTTAAAGAACATAAACACAATAATTTCAAATACCTTTCATGAGTCTCTCAAACTAACATGTTTTTATAGTATATGCACTACTGAAATAGTGCACAATATTATCTCTTTTTTTATTCAAGTTTACATTTTGTCTCTATCTCTTTATCTTTCTCCTAAGTCTTTCTGTCTTTCTCCCTATATGGTCTTGGTGATCCAATTATCTTTTACATAATTTTGTTTATTCTGCATGTATTTTTCAAAAAAATAATAGGCACAGATTATACTCTCTGAATTAGTGTGTCATCAGGTCTCAGAAAGAAATTTAAACTAAGAATTTACTATTATAAAAAATTAAAGTAAATCTCTCAAAATTATTCACACATATAAATTTCAAGATGTTCCATGTTACAATAATTTCCTTAAAGATTTTGTATTTATATGCTCTGCTTTCTTTAAATATAGGAAATTTGCATTCTGTATAAAATATTTCTTAAAATGCAATAGGATTGAATTGTGTACAGTGACATTGAATATTACACAACTAAATAATTGCTATACATGTTCTTATCTTAAAATAAGTAGTGGTAAATAGTGAGTTTATGCTAGTGCTGACTCAATCTACTTTTTGTAAATACCCTAAAATTTTACATTCAGATTATTGAATATAACAGTATGACAAATTGTGCTCCCACTGATGAAAATAAAAATCAGAAAACGGGGCTCTCTTGACAACTTATTAACGAAACAAACACTTCATTCCATTTGACTCAGTGCTCAGGAGCACAAACCAGACTAGATTAGAACAGACTTGAGTTCCCAAAATTCCATGTCATATATGTTCTCTGTTATAGCCAAAATAATATCACCTGTCTGCTGAAAATGCTCTAACTTAGTCTCTGCTTTGTCCTAAGCACCAGACTTTTTAGGTGCCACCAGGCCTTCTGTGATCTTCTCCTATTCCACTTCTACCCTTTATTTAACTAGTTACCTAGTTAATCTAGTTAAATCCATTCAGTGCTAATGAGGACATGGTCATTGGTGGAAAATCTGTAACCACTAATTTATTAAACCAATGTAATTCCTAACAACAATCTATAAGCATGAGGTCCTTATACCCACAGATAAGAGGAGTCTCCCCCACTCTTAAAGAAAGTTCTCTTTGGAGGAGATGGAGACCATTACAGAAAGCTGCAATCAATCAAAATACAGAGCAATGAAGCCTAGTCTCGGTGGAGTTAGCTACACAATATTTCTGCACACAAGGCTCAGGGAAATTTTACAGAGAATGTGGCTGAATCATTACAGGATACAGAAATTTAGGGGATTTCCTGTGATGTTATATCTATAGAAATATGAGAAGCTATCCACCCATTGTCTCACCGAAATGACTGCTCAGATGTTAGCTGCATAAGAACAATTCCAATGAACATGCCAGACTGGACAAAGAAAAGCCAACAAATCCTCAACTTACAATCAACTGAGTAAAGCTAAAAACTGGAGAGCTGGCCTTTGAATGGAAAAAGAAAAGAAAAGGAAAGGAAAAAGAGTGTATCTAAAAATAAAGAAAGAAACCACCTGATTCAAATATTAGAAAATTAATCAATATAGAAATCCATAGAAGTGCAAAAACAGAAATAATTATTAGTGTTGAAACATTAAAGTATAAACTTAAATATATCCTATAAAATTTTACATTCTTTTCCTAAAAATGACTATAGTCAAATTGTAAGCCAACCTAGTTATGAATAAAGACAGTAAAACAAACATATAAAACTTCTAAATGTGGAAAATTACAGGTGGCAAACTTAAAAGCCACAAAATCCTTATGGTTCAGTATCAAAATGGATGTGATAATCTGTACAGAATTAATAGATTTTTATTGAATGAATTCCAATTGCAATACAATTCCCCAAGCTTTCTGAGGAGAATCAGCAAGGTCATATCCATTTATGAAAGTGGAACTTTGCCAAATAGCAGTCAATTGTCTATAATCAATTTAGTTTCTTCTAGAGCACAGATTTGATGAATCATTTAACCATTCTGTAGACTTTAATTTAAAAGATAAGTTGAAATTTTTTCAAAGCCATTATGACAGTTGCAAAATCTTTCAAGCACTGCACAAATATAATTCATAGCAATATCATTTACAAATATCACAATTAGATAATTCAATTCAAAATATAAGGAAAAGAATCTAATAGATTATTATAGAAACAAATTACCATTTATAATTTTATTACTTAAGTAGGAGCATACACTAAGTATAATATACTTCTAATTTAAATTTTCATATTGGGCTTAAAGAGAAATGCCATGATAATACATATTAATACAATAAAAGTATAAAATAAGAAAGTGTTGGTCCTTTGAAATGATTAAGAAAGACTAGCAAATCCTTAGTTGAATTAACTCAAAGACACAAAATGAAGTAATTTCTAACCATAGTGAAAATGAATCAAGAAATTTGTGGGGAAATGGATGGACTTAATATCTATAATATTAGGCAATGTGGTCCAAGTTGAGAGAATAAAAAAGATCAGCATGTTTTCCTTTAAATCTAAACCCTATCCTACTATGGATATATGTTTATATAGAGAGCTGTCACTGTGGATTTGTTATAACATTTCGAAACAAGACCAAGAAAGGGCATTAAGTAAGGGTAATAGATGATGAGGAGAATGAATACAGAAAATGTGGTTCATTTACACAATAGAATACTACTCAGCTATTAAGAATGAGGACATCCTCAGTTTTGCAGGCAAATGGATGGAACTAGAAAATATCATTCTGAGTGAGGTAACTCAGACCCAAAAGGACATGCATGGTATGTACTCACTAATAAGTGGATATTAGCCCAAAAAATAAAGTACAGAAAACCTAGGTTACAACCCACAGAACTCAAAAAAGTTTAACAAGCCAAAGGGCCCAAGTGAGGATGCCTCAATCCCACTTGGGAGCGAGAAGAAAGCAATCACAGGAGGGGAGAGGGAGGGAGAGTCCTGGGTGGGGAAAGGGACAGGGAGGGGAAGATGGGAACATGATCATGTATTGGGAGAGAGAAACAGGACTGAAGCCCTTAGGACCATCAGAAAGTAGGGAAACAGGCAACCTCGGGAAGTAGGAGGTGGGGGGACCCTCTAGAATGTACCAGAGACCTGGGAGGTGAGAGTTTCTCAGGACTCAAGAGAGAGGGATCTTAGATGAAATGCTCTACAGTGAGGAGAGGGAACTTGTAGAGACCACATCCAGCAAAAAGACAGGGCATCAAGTGGAGGGCTTGAGGTTGCCATCCCACAGTTGAAAACACCCACACAGAATTGTTTCTGTCTGAAAGAACTATAGGGTCAAAAATGGAGAAGATCCTGAGTGAAAAAGAGTTCCAGTGATAAGCCCAAATTGGGATCCAGCTCAAGGGGAGGCCCCAAGGCCTGACACTATTACTGATGCTATTGTGTGCTTACAGACAGGAACCATGACTGCCCTCTGAAAGGCCCAACATGCAGCTGAAAGAGTCGGATACAGATATTCACACCCAGCCAATGGACAGAAGCTGTTGACCCCTTTGGGTGAATTTAGAGAAAGGCTAGAAGAAGCTGAAGAGGAGGTTGACCCTTTAGGAAGACCAGCAGTCTCAACTAACCTGGACCCCCGAGATTGCTCAGACACTGAGCCACCAACAAGGCAGCATACACCAGCTGATATGAGACTCCCAACACATATACAGCAGAGGACTGCCTGGTCTGGGTTCAGTCAGAGAAGATGCACCTAACCCTCAAGAGATTGGAGGCCTCAGAGAGGCCTGGTATGGTAGGCGGTGGAGATGGGGTGGGGGACATCCTTTTGGAGACAGGAGAGAAGGTATGGGATGTAGAACAGTCAGAGGGTGGACTAGGAGTGGAATAAAGACTGGACTGTAAAAAGAAATTAAAGAATAAATAAAATAAAATACCAGCATATTTTCCTTTAAATCTAAACCCTATCCTACAGTGCATATTTGTTTCTATATAAAGAGCTGTCACTGTGAATTTAGAATAACATTTAGAAACAAGACCATGAAAGAACATTAAGTAAGGGTAATAGATGAGGAAGAGGGAAGAAATGAAGGCAAAAGAACATACACAGCATGAAAGAAGACATAAAACTATGCCATAATTCAACTTTGCTATAATTATGCTTTTTCTTATTTTCTGGTAGATGTATCCATGAAAATTGAATTGATGATTAAAAATATAAACTCCGAGGGAAGGTCAATCTCTTCAGAATTACTTTACTATAATTATAGGAGTTCAATATTTATGTTATACCTAAAGACAAGTGTTGCTCTTGGCCTTAATCAGATAAGGCTCTCCCTTACAATGAATGGCCATAACTGAAGAGACTCCCAGCTGCTCTGTGTGCTACCGGTGCTAAAAGTAAATGATGGGTCAGTGCTCACCCTACATAAGACATTTCAACCCACCATGGTTCGGAGAAAATTACAGAAAGGAATAACAAATGTAAGATCCTGAAGGTATGATCATTAAGTCCTGTATTCAAGGTGTGGCAGTCATTGAAGTCATGTATCCTAAGCATTTACATCTACAGAGGAAAATCATTTGGCTGAAGAGAAGGCTCAGCTGCTAAGAGCACTGGCTATTCTTCCAGGGGATACAGGTTTCTCAGCACCCACATAGAGTCTCACAAACACCTATATCTCCAGTTCCAGGGTATGTAACATGCTCTTCCTCCCTCTGTGTATACTGCACTGACATACACACAGGCAAAACAGCCATGCACATAAAATAAAAATGAAGAAAAAAAAATTTAATGAGACTGTCGATAAATTGTAACAAATGCGTGGGGAGGACCTTATGTGGTCTTGTGTCTCTTTGAAGAACTATTGACTACAGAAAGATTCTGGGAAGAGTAGAATTGTCTTATGTTGTGCACCCACAGGAATGTTCATGAGGTTCGAATGGATAGTTCTGAGCAGGCAGTCAATAGATGTTAAACTCAATTGGTCATAAAACAAAACAAAATATAATGCATGTGGAAGAATGATCAGTAAGGAGGAGGTATTAATAATGGATCAAGGGGCATAAAGAGGACCATGAGAGTGATAAGAATGCATCTTATACATACATGAAATTGTCAAAGAACCTGACAAAAAAATGTCCAGCTCTTGAAAGATTATATATTGAAAGATAAATACAATTTAATGGAAGACACAAATATTTTACCTAGAAATAATGATAAAAGAAATGTCTTTGACTATTAAACATTAAGAATGTTAACATTGCTAACACATAGTCTCATAAAAGAAGATTGAAGTAGTTAATACTTAAAAATAATTCAATAACAAAATATAGATTTGAGCTAAACAGATTATTCTAAATATCATAGGAATATATTAACATAACTAACAAGAAAACTTCTGAATGGCAGAAGATACCTCAGTGAGGAGCCCTATAAGCCTAATATTAAGTATGACAGCAGGTTTTCATAATTACAACAAGACACTGTATTAATATACCAACAAAGAATTGGGGTAAAAAAATCAAACAATAAATGTTAGAAAGCACATTATAATATATATTTTAGATCTGAAATTAAAAGAAAAAAGTGATCCATTTTGTAAAGTACCTGGGAAAAACAAGATAACCACCTATAAAAAAAATCTCACATAATATACAAGGGAGATTTCAAACTGAATCAAATATTTAAATGTCAAATGTTAACAACAGCAAGCTATAAATCAGGGAAATAAATGACCTTTATTCTCTTTTGTAAAATCACATTGCCCTGATAATTATAGGATCTAATTTCCTACTTCTTAACCTGCTGTACATATTTGAACATTTTGCAGCTGTTCATTTCCATTTAAATTTCTCTCTAATCTTGCTATGAAACTTCTGAGTTTAGCTGAGGCAGTGGCCAGACAGATGGTTAACTTCTCCAGAAGGTCCATATATAAAGAACTATGAACTGTCACTGGGCATTAGAGAATAAAAGAGTTTCCTAGGGTTTTCCTGAGGCTTTAATGAGAACAATACCTGGGTTAGTTGCCATTTTGTAAGAAACTCTGCCTTGATTCACCTGACAATGGAAGATTGTTAACAAATAACCTTTTACTGAGGTAGGTCTTATAAACTGAAAAATTCTGTTTTGTTGGAGGTTATGTAGGTGAAAGAATATCCAAGATGAGGCTAAGTCTTTTTAAATAATAGTTTTAATTGGCATACATTCATTGCTTTTGGTATAGGATCCCTGGAGGACATTTTCTTATAAGAATGCAAAATGTTCAAACTTTGAATTTATCTCCTCACCCACTCACTTCTTTTCCCCTCCTTTTCTGAGTAGTCTCCTTTATTCTTCTACTATAGAGTTTTATTTCTACTTTCCTGTTACACAAACACCTATAATTTTATGTCTATATAATAGTTAGGATTCACAAGTATTTAAAAATAATGCAAAGTTTGTCTCTCTAACTCTAAGAATCCCTTTATAAGATTATATCTAGTTGCATCCACTTTCCTTTGAAGAACATAACTTTAGTCTTTATGGCATATAAATATCCAAATATGTCCAATCACACTTCTTTATTCATTCTTCTATTGATGGAAACTTGCACTGGTTTCATAACTTAGCTACTGCAACAAACAGTGCAGTAAAACAGATCTGGAAGCATCTCTGTAATATGCTAACTTGGAATGCATTGACCAAATGCTCAAAAGAAGACTTTTGGCAACATCCTTCCACACAGGTGTTTAGCCCGTCGAATAAGAAGCAATCCAGTTGAGGGATTGAAATAATGCTTTGGTAGACACCTACCTAACTCTTCGCTGATCCAAGGATTTCCACTCTCTGTCTTCTGTAGGCACTAAGTTTTAATTTATTACATAAGTCTCCCTGTAGCATTTTTCCCTTTTTGTTTGTGTTGGTTGGTTACTCTGTAGATTTGTTTTGTAGTCTCATTTGTGGGCCTAGAATTTGCTCTGTAACTGCTCCAAACAATTGATCCTCCTTCCAAGTGCTGGGATTATAGGCACGCATCACCATACACAGACAGATCTTTAACATTTGTAAATGATGTGACTTCCTAAGGTGGGCCTTTTTCAGATATTACAGCACTTGCATAACTCAAAAATTAAGAAAATACATATTAATGTTTCCAAGTCTATACAACTCTACATTTGTTAATAAAACATTGGGTTCAGGACACTATTAACAATTTCTTATTCAATCTTTTCTTAAGCCAGGGATATCAGGACAGAATAACTTCACAAACAGTGTACAGAATAGACCCAATATAGCTATGCGTAAGCTCCAGACCAGAATGTTCTCTTGGATTATTTGCTCAAGCTACAGAAGTTTAGTTTCTCTAAACTACAGGAACACCCAACTCATATAATTTTCACTGTATGAATTTATTTAATATTTTCAAACCATGCAGCAGGTATAGTGTAGAGATGAACATGTAAGTTTTAAATTAATGTAAATACCAATAAACCAAAGAACTTTTCAGTGGTAGTGGCTCTAACATACCTCCAATTAATTTATATGCATGCTTTGTTAAATAACTTTTGTCACCCAAAAGAAGGATGACGCTGCAGCATTATTCAAGGAAATAGGGAAATTGACAGCCAGAAAATATTACTAAATAGTAAACTTTAAAGCCTAAATATATTACCTCACAGAGTATTTAGGGATACTAACATCATAAGAAAGATTGGAGCAGGATGTTTTAGAGAAGCACTCTTCAGTTTTCTGTGTAATTTTTAGTAATAGAAGAAAAAGAAAAGATTATGCATTCCCACATTAAGTCCCAAAGCCAAGGCCATAAACCAAGCTTACATTGTGATGAGATAAAATTTTCCATTTAAAATTGTAAGGCATACCATATTCTTTAACAACTCTAAGTAAGAGACAATATAACACATCTCTGTGATGTTATTAAATAGTCTACTATGTTCCTAGAAGTGCAGGTTTGACATTGTACACTTGGGGACACAGACTAGTGAAATTAAATTTTTTTCAAGCTTGCATCCTGCAGAGTCCTGAGTCTCTACCAAACCTTATCATCTATATGTAGCTATATTTAATAAATACTCTGAAGTGTACATGTCAGGACAGGATACTCAAATGTCTCTTGTTGGAGCCTGATATAGCTGTCTCCTGTGAGGCTCTGCCAGAGCTTGACAAATACGGAGGCGGATGCTCACTGCCAAACATTGGACTGAGGATGGAGTCCCCAATGGAAGAGTTAGAGAAAGGATTGAAGAAGCTGAAGGTGTTTGTAGTACCATAGGAGTAACAACAATATCAACCAACCAGACCCCACAAAGCTCCTAGGGACTAAACCACCAACCAAGGAGTATACATGGAGGGACCCATTGGCACCAGCCACATATGTAGCAGAGGATGGCCTTGTCTGGCATCAATGGGAGAAGAGGTCCTTGGTCCTATGAAGGCTCAATAGATGCCCCAGTGTAGGGGATGTGAGGGCGGGGAGGCGGGAGTGGGTGGGTGGGTAGGGGAACACCCCCATAACAAGCAGGGGGAGGGGTGATGGGATAAAGGATTTCAGGGTGGGAACCCAGAAAGGGGATAATATTTGAAATGTAAATAAAGAAAATATCTAATAAAAAGGAAGGAAAAAAGAAAAACTTATAGAATTTTTAAATCACTTTCTAAAGAAAAAAGTCAACAATATGATAAAAAGCTAGTAGTCACCCAAAAATAGCTCATATCATAACTTGTTTACTGATATAACAATAAACACTTAATATAAAAACCTAACACATTTTGCATGATATAAATAACGTCTTTAAACTTAGGAATTTCTATAGGTACTTATGAGTTACACACATATTTCATCACAGTTTGAAAAAATACACTAATTATTTTTAAAAATGAGTCTTATATTCTTAAAGAGATCCCTCAAATTGTTTATTATTAATAAACAATACAATAACTATCAAATAGCAAGCAATAACAGTAATTAAAATCTTGATTAGTGTTAATTAGATGAGATACTTGATATTTGACTGAATATCTGTGATAGATAATTCAAAAACTATAAATTCTAGATTACTAAAAATATAACAAATACTTAACAACGGATGTAACAATATTCTTGCATTATCAAGTAGATCGTAACTTTTTATTTGCAGTGAATAAGTCTTTGCAAGGTCTGAGCCAAGCTGAAAAGATAATTCATTCTATTTATGTCTATTCACTCTATTTCTTCCATATAAAGGATCTTGTTAGAGATACTTTCTTTTAAACTTAGCTTTATAGAAACAGTGATAAGGACACAAATTTCTAGCATGAGCTTTTGAAAACTCAAAGCCTGTCACCAGTGACATACTTCCTTCAAGATGATACACCTCAGTCAATAAGGCCAGAGCTACTCCAACAAAGCCACACCTCCTAATGCTTCTCATACAGTTTCACTAACTTGGACCTAATATTCAAATATATGAGCCAATAAGGGACATTCTCATTTAAACCACCACAATAAGCATCCACCAGAAGCAGAACTAGGAATACATGGGCACTGCAAAAAAAAGAAGATAATTGAAGGGAAATTTGGACAGGTGTTCCACTAAATAAAATGGTTTGGAATGGAGCCTGCACCATTTTCCTGCAGCATACCCAGTTAGCTCTTAGTTCATCATTAAGTTTCAGAATTTCTCCTATAGATGATGCTCAGAAAAATTCTTCTCCATTAGAAGAAAGCTAGTTAAGTACATCAAGCATGGACTAATCTTTTTAAATACGAATGAATCCGTGATAAAGTAAAACCTATTAACTGTGGTTCTCTTGCTGATGATTTCATGCAAAATACAAAGACAGAAAAATACATTTTAATTAGAATAAGTAGAACAGATTGTTAACTAGTTAAATACAATTTGATGTCACAATTTATTCAACAAATAATGATTGGAACACTTCCAAACAATGGGATTACTCTTCCAGGCCATGGGATTACTATGATCAGCAATGGAAGACCCTGTTTTACAGAACTAAATTACAGTGGATATACAGAGAATAAAACATAAAATTATTCAATTACTAGAAATGCAAAGACATTTTAATATCTTTGCAATAAAAGCATATAATTCTCTGTGGATGAGCCAAGTTTGACACTCAACATCCATGTCTAGTGAATCACAGAGGCAAACACACACACGCACACACATGCATACACACACACTTAAAAATACTAGAAATATTTTAAAAAACTTCATAAACAATTTGGCAAAACCTGGTACTGGTGTTGGGGTAACTAGAAAAGGTCCTTTGAAACATACAGGAAGGAAGTTGGGAAGGCATCTTCAACTTGAGAACAATAAACATTGGCAGAGAAAATAGAGGAATGCAAATTAATGGCTTAGATAGACAACTCTGAATATTTCAGAAATTAGTAAGAGATCCACATGAGTGTTGCTGACGAGCAAAAGGAGGAAATGGTAAGAGACAGAAACAGAGGTATAAAGGCAGAATCATGGTGGTCTTGGCACAATCCAGTATATCAGGAGCATACATTAAAAAGTGTTTTCAAACAGAACTACTGATTTGTTTGTAGGCAACTAAGTGAGAAAAAGAGTGGGAAACAGTAAAATCTTTGGAGACTAGGGGAGAAATCCAAGTCATAGAAGATGTTAATTTGTACTATAATAGTAACAGAGTTAAAAATGCATGATTAGGTATCAAAACCATGATATATTAGCAGTTAAGCCCTTGCCTATTGGGGCAGGTCTGTTAATATATATATATATATATATATATATATATATTATACACTTCTATGTGCAGAAAAAGAAATATATACATATATATTCATATATTATGTAATATATATATATATATATATATATATATTTCCTTTCTGCACAGAAGATAGAAGGCCAGCCTGAGCAACATAACAAGATCCTATCTCTAAAACTCATAAGTAGTATCTGCAAGAGTCTAGATTCATTCCCAAATATCATAAACAATAATAACTAATGTCTTACTAAATGTTCTGTTGCTATGAAGAGACACCATGGCCATGGTAACTATTATAAAAAAAAGCATTTAATTTGGGATTGCTCCCATTTCAGAGGTTGAAAATATCACCAACATGATGGGAAGCAACATAGTATTCAGACAAACATGGTGATGGAGAAGTAGCTGAGAGTTCTATATCTGGAGCTGCCAGCAGCAAGAAGAGAGAGGGGGGAGGGCAAGCGAATCACTGGCTCTGGTTTGGGCTTTTGAAATCTCAAAGTGCATCCTCAGTGACACACTTCCTCCAACAAGGATACACCTACTCCAACAAAGCAAAACCTACTAATCCTTCCCAAGTAGTGACACTTTCCAATGACTCAGAATTCAAACACATGAGCCTATGAAAATCATTCTTATTCACAGTACCACAAATAATGTGGAATATAACAGAGTTATTGACAGGCCATGCAGGAATAGAAGGTAAAAGAAAAACATAAGAAAGATTTTATGTTTGAACTGGAAAACATATCAGAAGACATTAACAGGAGAAGTGAGAAGAGGGGGAATATCTATAGGTAAAAAGGAGATCCTATCATTTAGCTACCATATATGTGAAAGAATATAGTCTATTCTTTCAGCAAAATTCCAGTGTGTGTATATATATATATATATATATATATATATATATATATATATATATATTGAACATGGGCATTCAAGGCATAATTCATGTCATATATGGCCCTGGGCTTTGTTGTGTAACAGTTATATTCTAGATTGAAACATTCCATCCTGAAGGAAAGCTCTTTAAGCAGACAGGTAAAAAACTCAAAATTATTTTAGGAAGTCTGTGAAACTGACCAGATTCACCAGGCCCCTTCTTGCTAGTCTAAGTAATAAACTCTGTGGAAAGAAACACTCTCAGGCAATCCAAGCTGCAATGAAGACTCTGAGACCAGACGAGCTGCCTGGGAGAAATAGAAACCAGCAGAGCTGCCTGGAGGAGGTTTAGACCAGTTTTACTTGGAAAGGACAATCTGCAAACTGTCAAGCTGCCTGCAGGTTATTCAATATGGCTCAGGTTTTCAGCTTTTGTGTGCTGCCATCTATTCTTTGGTTGGCCCTGATGATGCAGCTGACAGTGAGTCATTTGTGTTATTGATAGTAACCCTTCCCATAACCCCTATAAATCTCATAGTTCACTAGATTGGACTTTGGTGGCATCTGGACTTCAGTCATTCATGAGCATCCTATGTAGGGTGAGTAGTTGTACAAGAGGCGTGAGCAGATGCATGTACAGATTTCCCCTAAGAAAAGTTTGGTCACAACATAATTGGCACCAGAACTGGGACATGACAAAAAAAAAAAGGAAAGCTGGAAAGGTGTGTGTACACGGTCGTGGCTATGAGTAGAGGGTATGAATGCATGTAAAACTGAGCAGCCTGCTGGGGGACCATTCACAAAGGAAATGCCAATTCAATTGGCCTCTCTTATATAGTGTGGGTTAATATGCCTGTTCTCTATGACAGCAGTTATGCACTTCTTTCTTTGAGATGTGCCACATGCAACAAAGGCTAACCTACCAGTATTAAGAGTGTCTCAGGGAGAAATCCCAGGCTGGCAGTCTTCATGTATGAAGTATGGAGAAGCATGCCTACTCGGTAAATAGGGTATTCCAAGGGCATATGCAGATGCCGTGTGTCAGTAAAAGGTTTAGAGGAATATTTGAGGTCCTTGAGATTAGTGCACAGGAGTCAATGGTGTAGGCAAGCAGTGGTGGCCATTGCTGTATGTTGTTGGAAATGCATCTGAGGTAAGAATGGCAGTAAAGCAGGAACTTGTTTGTGTATAGAAGCAATTGCAATGCAAAGGGAAGCACTGCTAGTATCCTCTATTTAAGCATCTGATTTGGTAGGTAATTAGATAAATTACAGGATGAAAGAGAGATGGGAAAATTGATAAAAGTTATCCCTCCAGTTCAACATTCAGTATGAAAAGAGAGAAAATCTGTAACGCAGCCTGAGGATGGGGGCATTAACTAATCAATGCAAAAAAACTGGGGTGACCAAGAAATAATAGTGCTTCAATATCTGGAATTTTAAAACTTTTTAATTAATTAATTAATTAACATCCCAAATGCTGCTCCCATGCTGACCCCCCACACACATTGTCCCTCCCCATTTCTCTTCCCCTTCTCCTCTGAGAAGATGCACCCCTTGTGTATCCCCCTACCATGGCTCATCAAGTCTATGCCAGAATGGGGGCATCCTCTCCCACTGACGCTGGACAAGGAAACCAAGGAGACTGAGATGCATGTCTGCTACATAAGTTCCAGGGGTCTAGTTCTAGCCCATATATGTTTGTGGGTTGGTGGCTGGTTCAGTCTCAGATATCCCAGCAGTCCAGGTGAGTTGACTCTGTTGATCTTCCTGTGGGGATCCCATCCCCTTCAGGGTCTTCAATCCTTCCCCAACTCTTCCATAAAAGTCCCTGACCTCAATCCAATGCATTTGGCTGTGGGTATCTGCATCTGTTTCAGTCAGCTTTTGGGTAGAGCCTCTCTGAGAACAGTTATATTAAGATCCTGTCTGCAAGCATAATACAGTATCATTAATAATTTCAGACATTGGTCCTTGTCCATGGGATGGTTTTCATGTTGGGATGGTTATTGGTTGGCCATTTCTTCAACCTCTGATCCATCTTTGTCCCTGAATATCTTTACACAGGACAAATTTTGGGTTGAAAGTTTTGTGGATGGGTTGTTGTCCTTTTCCCTCCACTGGGGGTCCTGCCTGGCTACAGTAGGTGGCCTCTTCATGTACCAACTGTTAGGCATCTTGACTAATGTCATCTGTGTTGACTCCTGGAGCCTCCCTAATCCCTGGTCTTTGGGACTTCCTAGAGATTTTTCCCTATCCAACCCTTGGCAGTGGTAGATTTCTATTCATTCGCCTGGCCCTCTGGGTCTCTCTTTTTCTCTCCCTACTCCTGATCCTGCCCTCCACTGCTTTTCTCCTCCCCTCTTTCATTTATTTCCCTCCCTCCTTCTGTCTCCAATGATTGTTTTGCTCCCTCTTCTAAGTGTGATTCAAGCATCCTTGCTTGGGTCTTCCTTCTTGTTTAACTTCTTTGGGTCTATGCAGTATATCATGGTATTATGTATTTTATGGGTAATATCTACTTATCAGTGAGTACATGCCATGCATGTCCTTTTGGGTGTGGGTTACCTCACTCAGGATGATATTTTCTACTGCCATCCATTTGCTTCCAAAATTCATGATGTCCTTGTTTTTAATAGCTGATTAGTAGTCCTGATGACTTATCAGAGACATTTAGGGACACTTGATTATATCTGTGTGAGGTTCCTTCAAATACAAGGGGATGGAGGACTGTAGAGTTGAAACACATACTATTGATGGAGCTGGAAGTAAGTCTTTGAACCCCAGTTCACTGGAACATATAGAACTATTTTTGCATAGGAACTAAAGAAAAAGTTGATTCAGAAAGAAACAGGTATGAATCTTCCATAGCTTTGCTGAGCCATTCAATAAGACACAATCTTTTCAAAGAAGGAAAGACTCTGGCTAAACTCAGTGATGTAAACTACTATGTGAGCAAAGTTCATAAAATGATGACAACCTAGAAGAGACAGGAGAAAGGTGAAGCAGTGAAAGAGGTCTTTCTCAGTTACTCAATGATTAATGTGGCATGATTTGTGTTGGGCTGGAGTTAATAAGAGAGGGGGAAAGGGATAGAAATCCAAACTATGTGGTAAGAAGCCTCTGGGATACTTTTAAACCCCAGGAGCAGTTCACAGAAGATACCCCTAATAGAACAACACAAGTGAAGACAGTAAAGCCTATCCCACATGTAGCTAATTATCCCCAGCCAAGATCTCACCCAATAGCAACATATGGTGGATAGAGAGGCAACAGCTACAGGTGCATCCACGTGTCAACTCAGGGCCACTCTGAGCAAAGGAACCAGCAAGTGTGGCTGGGGAGGGCAGGGTCCTCAATAGATAGGAGTAGATTAAGTCAACCCTACTAAATTCATGAGGCGTGCAGAAACATAGGAGATAGCCATGAAAGAGCTCCAGGATATGAATATATAATGCCCAGAGAGTGACTGGGGCTGAATGGTAGCTAATTTAGTACTGCCTATTCATTCTTCGCCCTAACTTGGAGGAAGCAACTGATACAAATGAATGGGACCTTTCCATACTACATTTGACCTTTATTATATTACTACCTTCTTAGTTGTGAACATCCCAGGGCACCTGACATTTACTTAGAACAGATAAGAGACTTTCAGAGTGCTCCCAGGGGTTATCTTTATGGCCCTTCTATTTGCGATGGGATGATGCTTCTGGAGGTTGCCTTGTCATGTTCGTCCTCTAGAAGAACTTTTGTTATGTTGGTGACAGGATGTTAACCTCTGAGTGTTTTGTGGATTTGGAATGCCATTGGAGAGACAACCAGTTACAGTGGTACTTCCATTTATTTCTGCTTACATCACAATTCAAGAAAAAAGGGGGAATTGTTATAGCAAAAGCTAAAGAGTAAAAAGTAAAAACCCATAAGGTTATTCAATGAAAACCCCAGTGCCAAAGGGAGGCTACCTCCCTGTGAGTTGTTTGCCAGGCAAGCCCCTGAAGTCTTAAAACCAGAAAGGCTATTTCTAATGCTGTTGGCTATATGACAAAACTAGATGGTAAGACCCTACTGCTGAAGATATTACGTGTTTTGACTGAAAGGAATGAAAAAACTCAGCCGGGACTGAAATGGAAACTACCATCCTGTTGCCTAGCTTTCATTTTTCCAGAAGAGGCTAGGCAGAGTGCTGGGAAGAACTGTCCCCCACCTTTCTATTTGGTTATCAGTGGAACCTGTGTAATAAAATACTGACATGCCATGAAGGATGCGGCTGCTACTGCAATAGTGGTTCAACTATTGTGAATGAAACCAACTGCCTTCTGCGTAGATTTAAGACCTGTTATGTAAGGGAGAGCTAACATCTGGTATTATAAACTAGGACAAAACCTGTAGTGGAGGAGATCATAATCCCAATCAGAAAGCAATTTCTATGGATTTATTAGATGGGTGTGATATCACCATTAATTGCCTTCTGAACATGTGTTTTTACATCCATAGATTGCCATTGCTGCTAACTTCAACTCATAACCATTGGTGATGCCCTGCAGAACAAATTACTGACTTTAGTGCAGAGTACTATAGCATAGAGGTCTAATTATCAGCCATAGGTGGACATCTATAGTCACTCACTCCAAGGTTCAGGGATCACTGTAGAAGATAGTGTGGAAAGAATATGAGCCAGAGGAAGAATCAAAGGAAAGGATGGAGTGTTGTGTAACAGTTTCCTCCAGAACTGAAACATTTTATCACTAAAATAAGTTTAAGGCTCTTTAAACAGGAAAGTAAAGGAAGTTCCTGAAACTGACCAGAATCACTAGGCTCTTCCCTGTCAGGATAAGCTATAAAAGTTGCTGCACTGAAGACTCTGGGACAAGATAAGCAGCCTGTGAGAAGCAGAAAGGAGCAGAGTTGCTTGGAAGAGATTTAGATGTGATTTAGATTTAGAAAGGACACTCTCCAATCTGCTGAGATACATGAAAGTTGGGCAATGTGCACCAGGTTTCCCAGCTTCTATGCACTGTCATTCAAGAAGGGGTGGGCCTTGGTGATACAGATGTCTGTGAGTCATTTCTGCTCCTGTAAATAACACCTCACCCATACTCCTGTAAGCAACCTTAGTAGAACTCAATGTAACTCATAGCTCACCAAGTTGGACTTTGGTAGTATCTTTACTTTGGTTTGTCCTGGACTTCATTTCTGGGGTGAGTAGACATTTGTATAGTGTCTCCCCGGGAAAGTTTTTATTCTACAATGGGCTTATTTATCAATCTCTTTCAATTTATGCCCTTTCTCATTTTTTTCCTTGAAGCTCTGACCCTCTTCTAATTCTATACACTTGAGTGTAATACAAACAGACCCCACATAGAAAGTGCTGTTTAATATGAAAAGATAAGGGGAAAGAATGTCAACTCAATGGTAAAGCATATTTTTATGTGTTTTTCTCATTCTAGAAAGCAGTATGTGTACAGCAAGTACACAGTTCTTCATAACAAAATACTATAACAGGGTAGCTACAGAAAACTTTATACATTCATTTAATGTATATAGTATCAAGAGACTTTAATATTAAATGTATTCTATTTCTAATTATTGTAGTATGCAGAAACAAAATGATTCAATATATTTCTTAAAACATTTATATATATATATATCCTCTTTTTTCATGATATTAAAATAATTTATAACTAAATATTTTCTGTTATACTCTAAAGTCACAGAAGCCATTTTGCAACTTGTTAACATGCACATATTAAAGAATATAATATTTGTTTTCAAGAAGTAAATTCAGATGTAGAGGAATTACACAAAAAAGTAAAACCCTCAAAATGAATTCAAGAAGTTCCTGAAACTGATCAGATTCACTAAACTACTCCCTTTCAGAGTGAGCCCTGTATGCTTCAAAATATTCTGTTTTCATCTTTTTACATTATTTATTTTATTGTTTTTCATATTAATAATATAATTACTTGATTTCCCTGTCCATTTTCTCCTATATACCCCTCCCTGTTCTCCTACAAATCCACAGCTTCTTTTTCATTAACTATTGCAACATACAAATAGAGTAAATGCAAAATGCATAGCTCCATAAATTCATATACTTAATGGCATAAATCCTACTCAGTCTGTATAATGTTAGTGTATGTTATGTTTTTAGTACTGACTATTTGGTATTGAATAACCAATAGGTTTGCTCATTCCTGGAGAATACTATTTCTCCCATTCTCAGAATACCTCAGGTGCCTGAAATTCTTTGTGTAGATTTTTCACTGAACAGTATAGCATGTCAGTTTGTGTTACCCTTGTTCAGTTCATGCTTAGGCAGTCATGAGCTGTTTTTGTTTGTTTGTTTGTTTGTTTGTTTTTCTACTTAGATTCCTACTTTATTGCTCTCTGTCTGAATAGTTCCTGCATATAGACAGATTGATACTCACAGACAGGAAAGGACACATATACTTCTAATTAAATCAGACTAGGAACATAAAGGCATTGAGCAACATACCCCAACATGACTCCTTATTTAAGCTAGGTCATTCAAACTATGTCATTATAAATAGTACTACAGGTGACTATATACCTTCCTACAAGTGATGACATTAAGTACTACAAAATATATGGAGCTGATATATATATAATAACTCTATATATCTACATATCATAACTCTGGATTCAAGAAGCCCAAACTCGGTCCCAGCAAAACCATGCTCCCTCTGAGTCTTTGGGAAGGATGTGTTTTACCTCCAATTTACTTTAAATCTGAAATATTTTTTACATATTGTGCATAAAAATTTATAACCAGGTATTTTAGATAGGGTTTCATTGCTGTAAAAAGATACAATGACCAAGGCAACTCTTATAAAGGACATTTAATTGCCAATATGTAATCAGAGAAGTGTAGGATTTCTTGAGTTCCTCTTTTTACCATCCATACTAGGATTTCTGGCAGGCTTGATCCAGGTTAGACCTTGGCAAGAAATTATGGCTGCTATGAATTAGTGGGTGCAGTGGCTCTGCCATATCTTGACAAATGTCTCACTGCAGGGCTAGACTACTTCTTGCTTTCATGCCACTGTCATCTCCAATGATTCCTGGGTGCTGAAAAGAAGGCTGTGATGTAAAAGTCAAGCTTAATGGGAGGTAGCAAGACCTGACACTGTTACTGAGGCTATGGAGTGCTCACAAAAAGTGACCAATCATGACTGCCCTCTGAAAGACCCAACAAGCAGCTGAAAGAGTCAGATGCAGATATTTGCACCCAAACAGTGGACAGAAGCTTCTGAACTCTGTGGTTGAATTAGGGAAAAGCTGCAAGAAGCTAAGGAGGAGGGTGACCCTGTAGGAGGACCAGCAGTCTCAATGAACCTGGACCCCTGAGATCTCTCAGACCCTGGACCACCAACCAGGCAGCACACACCAGCTGATATGAGGCCCCCAACACATATACAGCAGAGAACTGACAGATATGGGCTTAGTCAGAGAGGATGCACCTAACCCTCAAGAGACTGGGGTCTGGTGTGGTGGGGGTGGAGGGGTGAGGACATTCTCATGGAGACAGAGGGGCTGGGAGGAGGTTTGGGTTGTGGATCAGTAGGAGGGTAGATCATGAGGGGAATGAAATCTGGAGTTTAAAATAAATAAAATGTTTACAAAGGCCCAATTAGAGATGGGCCCTCTAAAATTCCTTATTCCTTGAACATTGACAAGTTCTGAGTCTCTGCATCTTCTATGGTGAATATTGAAATGACTCTGGATCCCAACCAAAATCACAAACTTCAGAAGCTACAACATTTTTTTCCTTTGGAGAGTTCTCAAATGATGATTTCATTAGCAGTAAAACACAGATATTGTGAAGAAGAACTAATCTAGGTCGGGAATGCTAGGGTTCTTATAGCTCTCTCATGCTGTATATATAAGGTTTGTAGAGGTTGGGCTCTAAAGTGACACAATCACTCTTTGCAACGTTTCACTGAAAAAAAAAAAGTGTAGTAGGCAGAGATGCACAGTCTACATATGTGTGTCTGAGAGTAGTGTTAAACTGCCCAATATTTCTATTTAATTTTGTTTTATTGAGGGTTTGGGGCTTGTAATGAGAATTTAAGCAAAGGACAGAAGTACCAGGGCTTTTAAAATATATGAGTCATTTACTAGGAGACAAAAATCCCAAAGCTATTCAAAAAAGTGAATGCATATGAAAGACTGACACTTCTGAACAAGTTTTTATGATTTTGTGGACATTATAGGATGAAAGTAAATACAAGTCTTAAGGCTTATCTATCTAATGTTAAGACAAATAAGATGATCACAGTGGCTGTTTAAAGTGATTCAAATTCTTTTCTTCTCAGTTTACCCATCACCTACTTCAAGTCTATGAAAATTCTTTTCTAAAAGTTTATATTTCTTAATTTGGAACACTGCACAATGTTGTCCCATGCTATTTCTAGAGAAACGCATAGCTGGATTGAAAACTTACTTCCCACTTTGGTAAATATTTCTATCCCTTCTGCATAAATACTGTTTTAGTTCATGTTAGCCTCCATCTGAACTGCAAAGCAAGGAAATAACCATGTTTGGCAAAGCATAGGACAAGAATTCATAAGTAAATACATTCTACACTTCATATTAATATCCAAAGACATTATCTGCCTGCAGCTAACAAGTGGTAACATATTAAGGAAAAGATGCTTCACAGTAAATATTGTTAACTGAGATTTATCATTGAAATTTTACTTCAGTTATTTTTCAAACACCAATTTTTCAGTTAATGAGTAGTTTTCCCTAAATGACACATTCTAATACCCCTGATCTTCATTTCTATTGTAGACACATTCTTCTGACAAATGTTTCCAGCAGAAATGTTTATCACAATATTAGCAGAGAAACATCTGCTGCTAGAAGAGACTAGCCATTTATATTTCTCCAAATATTACACAGGCCAATGGCTCATCACCAAAAAAATATGATTCTTCTTGGACAAATATATTTATTTTATATGGGATGAGGAATCATTTGCTCAATATCCCATGGAATTCCAAATATCTTTCAGTCAGCCATATAAAAATTATTATCTCTGTTCCATAATCCTTTCTATTTTTCTGCGTGTCCACAACTCAAAAATCATAGCAATGAGATTGAATGATCTTAGTGTGACTAAAAACAGTACCAATATTGTGATGCGTAAAATAATATAATTTAAAAGGTAAGCCTTTTGTTAATTCATCTGAAAATAACAACACATTTAAAATAAAATTTCTCACTATAACTAGTCTAGTGATGCATTTAATTTTTTTTCTCAACTTATGTGATTATACATCTTCCTATCATTATTATTAATTATTTATTTTATTCTTTGAGAGTGTAATCGTAGCATTGTTCCCTTCTTTTCCTCCATCCTAACCCTTCCACGGACACTTATTTGTTCTTTTTCAAATTAAGGGCATCTTTTTTAAAAAATTTGGTTTCACAAGCATATATGTATATTCATATACATTTATAATTATAAATCTAAAATTCTCTGCTTTTAAGGAGAAAGTCAAACTATTTATGCTCTAATTTAATGAGTACAAGTAATGAGCTTTCCCTTTAACTAACAATGCCTAATGTCATTAATGTAAAGAGTCTTAAGCACGATGGTTAACTCTCTAATGAACTGTGGGATGACAATATAAGGAGAAGCAGTCAACATAGCTCTTGTTTCCACCATCAGAATAACCAAGCGTATCAGAAATCACTGTGTTGATCTGAGCTAGTATATTTTTCTCTAATTCTAATACAAGGTGAAAACAGCATTTTGTTAGGTAAAATTTCCCCAAACAAAGGAATTATAACACTTATAAGTCTTTATATATTTCCCCTATTTATATTTAACCAATTCTCACAAACGTGTAAAACATACCTGAGACCAGAACAATAAAGGACTGACTCAAGGATTTTAGAAATTAACTGCAATGTATTATTTTTTACACATGCAATGAAATATGCATTAGGCTGATTAATAACTGCATGCATTGTCTCCAACATCTATTTTTTTCTTTTTTTAAAATTGGATATTTTTTTTATTTACATTTCAAATGTTATTCCCTTTCCCTATTTCCCTTATCCTAAAACACCCTATCCCATCCCCCCTCCCCCTGCTTCTATAAGGTTGTTCCCCCCACCCACCCACTCCTGCCTCCCTGCCCTAGAATTCCCATATACTGGGGCATCAAGCCTTCACAGGACCAAGGGCCCCTCCTCCCGTTGATGCCTGACTAGGCCATCCTCTGCTACATATGGGGCTGGAGCCATGGGTTCCTCTGTGTGTACTCTTTGGTTGTTGGCTTAGTCCCTGGGAACTCTGGAGAGTCTTTTTGGTTGATACTGTTGTTCTTCTTATGGGGTTGCAAACCCTTCAGCTCCTTCAGTCTTTTCTCTAACTCCTCCATTGAAGAACTCGTGCTCAGTCCAATGGATGGCTGCAAGCGTCTGCCTTTATATATGTTAGGCTTTGGCAGAGCCTCTCAGGAGACAGCCATACCAAGCTCCTTTCAGCAAGCACTTCTTGGTATTCACAATAGTGTCTGTGTTTGGTGACTGTATATGGGATGGATCCCCAGGTGAGGCAGTCTCTGGATGGCCTTTCCTTTAGTCTCTGCTCTACAGTTTGTCTACGTATTTCCTCCCATGAATATTTTGTTACCCCTTCTAAGAAGGACTGAAGCATCCACACTTTGGTCTTTCTTCTTCATGAGCTTCATGTGGTCTGTGAATTATATTTTGGACATTATGTGGCTCCAACATCTTGATGCATATGTAGGACTTAGACAAATTATCTCAGTTTTCATAAAATTGCTGGCAAACAATTATCATCTCTAATTCAGTCAACAGTTCTTTGTATAGTTCCCAGAATAGTAACTGGTACATACTAAACTATAATTGTTATTGGTTTGCTATTTAGTAAGTAAAATAAATGAGAGTACAGGAGAATACTTGTAGAGGAATTTCATTTTTAAAAATAATTTATTTAATGTGAGTACACAGTTGTGTTCAACAGACACACCACTAAAGGGCATCAGATCCTATTGCAGATGGCCATGAGCCACCATGTGGTTCCTGGAAATGGAACTCAGGACCTCTGGAAGAGTAGTCATTGATCTGAAACTACTGAGCATCATAGAGGAATTTTAATCCAGCCACATGGCTACTCTGTCTGGCATAAAGACATACCTTTCATACATACCTTTAATCCCAAACAATGTAGGAAAAATTAGCAGCCATGTTTAAAAGTGACATCTAATTGAGGGGCAGACAAACGGAAAAATCAGAGAAAGATATGAAAGAATGAGTCAAAGATATGATGTTCCTAACTCTCACAAAACAGACCAGGAAAGAACAGCTATTAATGAGCAGTGCAGGGAAAGAAATTGTCAGTCAATTCTGTTCAGTTCATTGGAGTCAGAGAATTGCCACATAAACCGCTCAGACACTGATCTCAGTCAGAGATGGTTTATTGAATGCCAAACCCCAAGATTGATCAATCAGAGCCACATTGCAGGCTCAGGGGCTGAACTGTAACCCCAACTCAAGGATCTGTAGGGCTTTTAAAGCCAGAGATCTACCAACATCTGTGCCAAGTTATTTAACCAATCAGGATTTAGGGATAAGGGGATTTCCTTAGTAACATGTCTTTGTTATATACTTAGTCTGCTCCCATTAGTTGGGGTATTCAACTGTGGCAGGGGTTTGCCTGGTCTAACATTCATGCCTTAACTTGCCAATCAGGGTGTCAGTTGTCCACATTCATGATTCTTTCTGACAAGTAAAATGTTAGTTTCCAGAGAGGTCTTGAGAACATACACTTTACTCAACTCCTATTCAAAATGGATCTCTCATTTTAAATAGCTTCTCATATATCTTACATTGAGGTCCATCTCAGGAGGCAGTTTATAAAAGTAAATACCGTGAAAACTTATACACAGGTGTAGAATGTGCTGGTGGATGGTTGGTTCAGGTCTAATCTTATTTTGGGTAACTTTACAAAGCTACTGACATTTCTTGTGATTGGTTTCCAAGAGCACAGAACATAACAAAATATTTAATTAACTTGATCATGAGAAATTTCTCTAGTAACAGCAGAAACATAGGAGAAAAATTCCTTTTAATGGCAGGCTAGCCAGGTAACAGTTACCTAGGCCTTAGCATTTGATTTAGACCTTAATACTGTGCCTAGACCATAACACAGTCAGTTGAATCAATTAGAAGTCAGTCCAGTGAGTGCAGTACAATGGACTTGAGTTTGTTCATGAATTCATATAGTTCAGTACAGGTCAGAAGAGGCAGTATGAAGGCAGAGAAAAAGAAGTAGCCAGATGATTAGAACAAATTGTCTTAGTTTAAGGACCAGCTGAACAATTCAGGCAGATTGGAGAGAAGCCAGATAGAAACAATCAGCTTGGAGAGGCACTTGATCCAGAACGGATGACATAAGCCACCCAGCCAGAGATCAGAAAGAACTAAAAAAGAGTGAGCTTGTTCAACAGTGATCCTTTGTGATGACAATTGCATCAGAAGAATAAATAATATTTTTACAATATGTAAACAAATATACAGCCCATGTTGTTTTCTATTTCAAACCAATTGTAACAGTTAACAATACACACATTTATGCATTAAGTCAGTAATACTTTTTAACCATAGTCTATACCAAGCAATTTGTTAGAGGTATGGTTATGACAATAAGCAAGGTAGCCTGGCCACCTGAGAATTCATAGAATTCCATAACTGTGCAGTTACCTGCACGTTTAATTGACTGAAGCATTTGCTATATTCCATTAACCCTCATCATCAATACCAGTAAACATTTTATTCATGTGTGTCTAGTGCTATTATTTCTAATTTTCATGACAAATTTTAAGGGTTATATTTTTACCAGTATAGGTAAGGAGACTTTGGAAATCTTAATGGCTTTTCTGAGTTACATATGTAATAGAGTTACAAGGACAGAAGAGCTCTTGGAGAAGCCTTGCTTCAGTCCATGGCATCCTTTCTCTTCTGAGTGTTTTCTTTCCTCTTAAGAAACATTTCATATTTTCTAGCCAGATCCAAAGCGTATTCACAAGACCAAGTCCAGAAAAGATGTGAAGGAGTTCACCAGGTCCCACACCTGGCTCGGGAGCTATTTACAACTGATTGCTTCTCAGGGAGAGAGATTCATATCTCTCTCTCTCTCTCTCTCTCTTTCTCTCTCTCTCTCTCTCTCTCTCTCTCTCTCTCTCTCTCTCTCTCTCTCTTCTTTAGGATACAGCTTCAATGTATGGTCTGCCACAAGGTCATGTTATTGGGAAGTGGAAGAGTATTTAAGAGGTACAAACCCTTGTGGTGATTATACAGTCCTGGACCTTCCTTCGGTTTTTAATCTCCAGACAGGAATAGATGTGACTTTCATACAACTTCTCTCTGATTGCTACTTATCATGTATCTTGCCTTAAAAAATGTATTTACAAATATCTTTTGATGACCACTTGCTGCCATTGATATTGTAACAGTAACTACAAATATCTCATGTTTAAGTAACCAACTTTTGTCACTGGGCATTTTTATTACCATAAACATCTGAAATAATTCATATGTAAAGGTAATAATTTATAGTTTTAGCATTCCAGCCCAGAAAGAATCTGTTTTCTTCAGGGCTGCAGGCCTGGAAACTACTCAGGTTTCAGAAGATGACCCTACAATTGTGCACATACTGGAAGCCTTATGTGGCAGAGTGGGTTAAAGGAAACAAAGATTAATGTGCTCAAGGCCCTTATGTCCTGCATTTGATACTCAGTAACAACAACAACATTGACAACAAGAGCAACAACAAAAGAAACAACAACAACAAAAAATATATCTGGGGCAACATGAAAGCATAAGTTGCAAATTAACCTGTATTATCCAGAGTGTATGAGTACAGAAATTTATATGCTATAGACAGATTTGTAACAAAAAATAAAAAGTAAAAATATATGTTAATCTATGAAGATCTAAAAAGATTAGGAAGCTTAAAAATATCATAAACAGCTTGAAATATAATACCTTTAATTAATTGACTAAAAGACTCTAAAATAGTTTTCTACCTTTTAATCTTAATTATCTTTTTAAGTGAAAGCTTTTTCATGATAGATTATACAAAATTATAGAACCATAATTGATCAAAACATATTTTGCTGTCACTGAGAGTTGTTTTATAAGTTGAAAACCACAGTTTTATATGTCCTTTGATTAGAATATTCATGACAACTAGTTAGCTCTGGCCTCACAAATATCAGTTTTTATCTTATTTACAGATTTCTCTTCCTGGTACTGAAAGTCAGAATACAAAACATATTTCAGCATGAACTTGTCCTTGTCAGAGTGTCCTTGAGAGGTTGCATGGCAAAATTATATAATTATTCTTGAAATCTATTCATAACTATCATTTACCTATATCCTCAAATTACTGTGAACCATTCAATTATATTCTACTAAACCCAAGCTAAATATGTCCTCAACTTATTCCCCTTTTAATTGAATCTAATAATTATGTATTATATCCTCCAGGCATCATAGCACAGAAATATTAAGGAGCATCCTAACATATGAGAAAGAAACAGCATCAGCAATGGAAAGGTTAAGAAAACAAAAAAATTCAAAGAAAAATGAAAACTCAAGTGAGTTTATATTGTGTAAAAGCAAAGGCAAACATACGTTTACAATGTGATTTAACTTAATGGACAAAATCTGTTTTATATTTTCACCTTAGAAAAATCTATATACAGAATTGTGAAAACTTAAATATTCAAAGAATGAATTCACAAACAGGGGAATAGTATATTAATTATTGCATCTTCAATCACTCACCAAATTTTGAGATTGTTGTAGATAATTATATCATTCAGTAAGGCAGAAAAATTAAGGATACAACTTTAGAAGAGAACTGGATATAAATTGAGAATCAGTTACAGAATCTCAGAAAGATTGAGAGAACACACCACTTGTCACATTCATTTGTTCATTCTTTACCTTTTTATTTACTGAAATTTACTGAATTTACCCAATTTTACACTAGCTGAGCTTAGAGATAAAAGAAGACCAGTCAGTAATAAAGTTAGCACATTCCAGGAAAGGCAGACAAGCCATTAAATTTCAGGAAATAAATACCACAGTATGATTTGAGGGTGTCTGTTTATGTGCACAACTATATCAGAGTTCAATGTAGTAGCTAATTTTGTATTATGGCCCCTAAGATAAATTAAGTAGGAATGAATCTATTGAAGTTATCTCTCAGTATCTAATGCTCAGTACCACTAAACACAGAGCCGAGCTACAACCAATGATGTGACTCATGAGTCACTCATTATGTGTCATATTCTATTACAGACCTTATGAATGTGTAGAACAGTTTTCTGCTCATATCTGTCACATCTGTGCATTCAACAAATATGTATTGGGTACCTACTAAGTGACAGACCTTGTCTTGAGCAATAAAGAATCCTGAACAAAATGCCTGTAACTTTGTGACATATTTAGCTATATATTGTTAGTCTCTAATTTTTCGATATTAAAATAAAAGCCTAAATTTAATGTTTTATCCATAATCTGTAATTCTTATTCAATCAGAGCAATCCTAATCCTATTTTCTAGAGCTGAATTAATGTACAATGTACAAAACAGTAAACTACTGAAATATTACAACTTAGGTTCATAGGGTATTCACTGATTGATGCCTCAGCCCCATAGAAACTGGATCTCTACTTCAGAAAATCTTTCTGAAAGAGCATTTATGTATGCATGGATACTACTGAATAAGGCCCATAATTTATTGTAGAAAAGAGGGAATCTAGATTCTCCTTTGTAGCATCACTCTAGAACACTTAGAGATTCACAATATACAAATATCAAGCAGCCAGATAATATGGATTAATGTATGAGCACATTTGAAGATCAAAAATAGATTCTTGGAAGTATACATAATAACATATCTTTGAGGTTTAAATTCTTAATTTCTTCATTAGTTTAAATAATTGATTTGAAGGCTCTGGAACACACCCTAATAATACTTCTTAAGCATTTGGGTTTGTTTTATTTCAATAGAGTTTCAAACAAATAATAATAAATGGGTTTTTTTTTATTATTTTAAAATAACTCCAGATTAAAACACACTTCAAACATTCATTTTATGAACTCTAGTTTAAAAGTTCCTGACACTCAAGATTTTCCAAATGTTCTTGTGTTTGTTATTTGAGAAATGAACTCTGTCTTCTTTTAGCTTTAACAAAACATTTTCATGTGAAAACAATGCTTATTTCACTATTTGTGAGCTTGCTTATTTATTCCTCGGGGGGGTGAAAAGTGTCATTTTATGGTTGTAGTTATGTTTGAAGTTTCTAGCCTTCTAGAAATAATGCATGGGGAAATGTTAAAGGAAAACTTTAGATTTTTAAATTAAATAAATTCTACTAGTTACTTAATAATGAAAACTGTGAATGCTTGACATATTTAGTCCTTACCATTTCCCCTATGTTAGAGAAAATAAACAAGATACATAATCCCTTAGCCAAACTAATTAGAGGGCAAATATACAGTATCCAAATTAACAAAATCAAAAATGTAAAAAGAGATATAACAAAAGGAACTGAGAAAATTCAAACAATCATCAGATATTACTACAAAAGCAATACTCAACAAAACTGGAAAATCTACATGAAATGCATGATTTTCTAGACAGGTAACAAGGATAATCAGGATCAGGTAAACTATCTAAAGAGTTCCATAACCCCTAACAAAATAGAAGTAGTCATTAAAAGTTTACCAGTAAAAAAAAAAAAAGCCCAGAGCCAGATTGTTTTAGTCCAGAATTCTATCAGATCTTCAAAGAATGACTAATACCAATACTCCTCAAACTATTCCACAAAAGAGAAAGAGAAGGAACACTTCCTAATTCTTTCTATGAAGCCACAGTTATGCTGATAATTAAACTACACAATTACCCAACAAAGAAAGAGAACTTCAGACAAATTTCCCTTATGAATATCAATGCAAAATTATGCAATAAAATTCTCACAAATGGAATCCAAGAACACTATCAGTTAGGTTTCATCCAAGGAATGAAGAGATGGTTCAATACATAGAAATCTATCAACATAATCCACTATATAAACAAACTCAAAAAATGAATTGTATGATCATCTCATTAGATGCTGAAAAAGCCTTTGACAAAATACAACATGCCTGCACGTTAAAAGGCTTGGAGAGATCAGTAATTCAAGTCACATATGTAAACACAATAACAGCAGTATATAGCAAACCAACAGCCAACATTAAATTAAATGGAGAGATACTTGAAACAATCCCACTAAAATCAGGGACAAGACAAGACTGTCTACTATCTTTCTATGTATTTAATATAGTACTCGAAGTTGTAGCTAAAGTAATTAGACAACAAAAAGAAATCAAAGGGATAAAAAATGGAAAGGAAGAACTGAAGGTATCACTATTTGCATATGAGATAATAGTATACATGAGCAACCCCAAAACTTCTTCTAGAAAGTGCATACAGCTGATAAACACCTTTAGCAAAACAACTGGATATAAAATTAACTCAAGCAAATCAGTAGCCTTCCTCTATACAATGAATAAATGGGCTGCAAAAGAAATTAGAGAAACAACACTCTTCAAGATAGTCACAAATAATATAAGTTATCTTGGTGTAAATCTAACCAAGCAAGTGAAGATCAGTATGACAAGGACTTCAAGTCACTGAAGAAAGAAATCAAAGAAGACCTCAGAAGATGGAAAGACCTTCTGTGCTCATGGATCTGTAGAATTAACATAGTAAAAATGGCCATCTTACTAAAGGCAACCTACAGATTCAATGCAATCGCCATAAAAATTCTGACTCAATTCTTGACAGAGATAGAGCAATTGCCAACTTCATATGGAATAACAAAAAGCACAAGATAGTGAAAACAATTTTCAACAGTAAACAAACTTCTAGAGGAAAACACCATCCCTGGCCTCAAGCTATACTACAGGACAATAGCGATAAAAAACCACATGGTATTGGTACAGAGACAGAGAGGAAGATCGATCAACGAAATAGAATTGAAGACACAGAAATAAACCCCACACATATGGACACTTGTTCTTTGAAAAAGAAACCAAAATAGTACAGCGGAAAAAAAGAAAGCATCTTCAACAAATGGTGCTGGTCAGTCAGTCTACATGAAGAAGAATGCAAATTTATCCATTCCTACCTCCCTATACAAAGCTCAAGTCCAAGCGGATCAAGGACGTCCACATAAAATGAGATACACTGAATCTAAAAGAACAGAAAGTGGGAAATAGCCTCAAACACACTGGCACAGGGGAAAATTTCCTGAGCAGAACACCAATGGCTCAGGCTCTTAGATTAACAATAGACAAATGGGACCTCATGAAACTGAAAAACTTATGTAAGGCAAAGGACACAGTCGATAGGACAAAATGGCACCCGACAGATCGGGAAATGATCTTTACTATCCCTACATCTGATAGAAAAGTATACAAAAGATGTAAGGAGTTAGGCTCCAGAAAACCAAATAACCCAATTTAAAAATGGGGTACAGAGATAAACAGTGAATTCTCAACTGAGGAATCTCAAATGGCTTAGAAGCGCCTAAGGAAATGTTCAACATCCTTAGTCATCAGGGAAATGCAAACCAAAACAACCCTGAGATTCCACCTTACATCAATCAGAATGGCTAAAATAAAAAACTCAGGTGACAGCAGATGCTGGGGAGGATTAGGAGAAAGAGGAATACTCCTCCATTGCCGGTGGGATTGCACACTGGTATAACCACTTTGGAAATCAATCTGGTGGTTCCTCAAAAAATTGGAAATAATTCTACCTGAAGACCCAGCTATACCATTCCTGGGCGTATACCCATAAGATGCTCCTCTTTATCACAAGCACATGAGCCCCACCATGTTCATAGTAGCCTTATTTATAATAGCCAGAAGTTGGAAACAACCCAGATGTCCCTCAATGGAAGAATGGATACAGAAAATGTGGTACATTTATAAAATGGAATAGTATTTAACTATTAAAAATGATGACATCAGAAATTTTGCCTTACATCAGAATAGTGCCAAATGGATGGCACTAAAAATTATCATCCTGAGTGAGGTAACCCAGACCCAAAAGGTATATAATCACTGATAAGAGGATATAAATCCAAAAGCTCAGAATTCTCATAATACCACTGACAGACCATATGAAGCTTAATCGGAAGGAGGGCACAAGTGTGGATACTTCAGTCTCACTTAGAAGGGGCAACAAAATAATCATGAAAGGCAGAGGGAGGGAGAGACCTGGGTGGGAGAAGGGAGAGGGAGAAAAAAAGGTGAAAGGGCAGGATCAGGCGTGGGGGTAGACAAGACAGAAAGGAGAATGAATAGAAATATGGAGCAGTGTGGGTTGGAGAATGGAGAGAACCCACTAGAGTGTCCCAGACACCACGGATGTAGGATGCTTTCAGGACCCAATGGAGATGACATTGGCAGAAATGTCCAACAGCAGGGAGACAGAACCTGAAGAGGCCACTTCCAGTCGATTGTCATGGCCCCCAGTTGAGGGATGAAGCTACCCACCCATCTCAACATTTTTAACCCAGAATTGTTCCTGTCTAAAGGAAATGCAGGGACAAAAAACAAATGCAGCAGAGACTGAAGGAAAGGCCATCCAGAGACCTCCCCACCTTGAGATCCATCTGAGGAACAGCCACCAAACTCCCACACTATTGCTGATGCCAAGTTATGCTTGAAGACAGGAGCCTAGCATGACTGTCCTCTGAGAGGCTCTAGGAGCACCTGACTGAGGCAGATGTAGATACTTACAGCCAACCATTGGACTGATTCCAGGGTTCCCAAAGGAAGAGTTAGTGAAAGGACTGAAGGAGCTGACAACAGTTATCAACTAACCAGACCCCTCAGAGCTCCCAGAGCCTAAACCACCAACCAAAAAGCATACATGGGCTGGTCTGCAGCCCCTGCTACATAGGTAACAGAGGACTGCCTTGTCTGGCCTCAGTGGGAGGGGCTGCATTTGTTTCTATGAAGGCTTGATGAACCTTAGAAAGGGAATGCTAGATGGGTGAGGTGAAAGTAAGTGGGTAGAGGAGCACCCTCTTAGAGGCAAAGGGGAGGGTGTGGGTTGGATGACTCTTGGAGGAGGGACAGGGAAGGGGGACAATATTTGAAATATAAATAAAATAATTAACAACAATAATAAAAATCTGCAAAAAAAAAACCAATTGAACAAATAAATAAAAAAGCATGTGCTGTGGCAGCTCATTAGAAATATATTTGCCTTTCTGATGCAAAACTCCAAACCTTAATTAATTGCTTAGATTGCTAAGCTTATAAATCTTCAGTAACTTTTCTCCTTATTTCTACACAGGATCTAAGGAAACTTAGTATAGCAGAAAGAAGAGATGTTCTAAAAACACTTCATGTACTTCAAACAGGTTGTTCTATCTTGACAGGATTACAAGATTATCAGTTTTAGGATAAGGAAACAGAGAGATTTGAAGATATAATTTGGGGAAAGGCATCAGGCTTTTCCTATCACCACCTGCATTCTCCCATCTCCTCATCTTACCTTCCTCCCTAAGAACCTAGGGATTCACTAACTGAGGCCACAGTCATTTCTAAGACTAGAAGAACTACATTACTTAGCTACTCATTATCTCTCCCTAGAAGAGTAACATATTCAAAATGCACATTTCCTTGTATGTTTGTTATGTATTCATAAAATGTAGGAAAGTATTTAGCACGCAGTAAACCCTCAGTATCAACATTAGGATTAAAATTGTTGTAAAAGAAATAACAATATTGTAGTTATCAGTACAAAGACTTATTTAAGTGAAATTATTCATTTTTAGAGTGTTTGAAGAAAAATAAAGAGTAAAAGGAGTTTATTGATACAGAAATGCCCTAAAAATATAAAGGAGAAGCTTTTCTATACCAGAACAAGATGGTAAATTAATCTTGACTGGGAAATACTTCAGCATAAAGGAACATTTCAATATAAATGAGTCATAATATTTATAGTTCCATTTAAGAATAGTAGCAGAAATATTCAAAGAAAATTCAAGGTTAATCCTGTTGATCGTGATTTTAAAAACATCAATGTTTTAAAAAAAATTTAAAAGGGTCTTTTCTGGGCATGCTGAAGAGAGAAATGGTGGATATAATTATCAATAAATGGACTTTTTAACAAAAGAAAGTTGAATTGTGGAAAAGAAAGAAGATAGATTATGCTTCTATTGACTGAGAAGCTGAAGGTCGTATTTTTTGAGTCACTATTGTTTCGGTGTTAGGTAATTCAGAGGGATATTAAAGACAGAAAATTATGAAGAGCTCAATAAGAAGAAAGAGTAGAGGTGAACATTGAAAGACATTATACTTTAAAATGGATTGTTTGCAAGTATCTTATCTTGAAGGGAATAAAGACCCCTATATCTACAATGCAGAATTAATGTAACAGTAAATGACCAGCTTTGGTTCCCAGGTGGATTGTGAGCCCATTTTATTATGTCAGCGTTAAAAACAATGCTATGAGTAAGTTTATTCATAAAATAATTTCAGAAAAAATAACAAAATAACTTACTTAATCATGTTAATTCTAGGTGAAAGAATAGGAAGTACAATAGAAATGGAGGAGAGATGTGAGTTTGCTGTTCTCAAATCTGACAGGACTATTCTCAGTTGGGAATAAAAGTAAGAGAAGGCCCTTTCATTGAAGAATCAGTGTGAGGGATACCATGCTGTGAACAGAAGTATCTTAAGTGAGCCTTATTATGTGATATAACTATGTGAGAGGGGCTGGACAATATTTAGAAAGTTAAATACCCTTCATAAATATTCATGGTGATCTTCAAATATGAAAATATTCTAAACAGAATAACCAAAGGAGATGGTTGAACACAGAGCAGTAAACTACTTCCCAAAGCCTTCAGTCATGGATGGCAATAAGACATTGCTCTATAGTTCCTACACATCTGATCAGAGGGAGTATAGTAACTTAATCCAAATATTCTTTTTTTTTTGATACTTTATTTACATTTCAAATGTTTCCCCCTTTCCAGATCTCCCCTTTGAAACCTCCCTATTCCCTCTCCCTCCCCTTGCCACTATGGGGGTATTCTCCCACCCACCCACCCATCCACTCTCATCATCTGTCCTTGGCATTCTTTTTAAAAGAAGACAATACACTAAGAGGGACAGTGTCATCAAGAACAACAATAGATTAAAAACCTATACCAATAAGTAAGAGTAGTCCCCCCTAGATGTTGAAAGAAGAAAGCAACCAGAGGTAAAATATGAAGGAAGAAATAAGAAACATCAGATACTAACTGTCTTGCAACAATATTAACATCAATACAGATAACTCAAAAGACAGCTCCTATTGGGTAGATGGATAAACCTATGATTTCAGGTTTTAGGATGCAGGGTAAAGTTGAGATGAATGTGGGGTGAGATGTTGTGCTATAAATCAATAAATTATAAAGTTATAACTGGTGTTATGTAGTAAAATTTTGTGCTATAAAGTATCAATTAATTACTAAATTATAACAACATCAATGATAGTTCAATTTATTTTCATTTGTTTCTCCAGCAACAGATGTTGGTGTTTTTTTGCTGGTTGCCAAGTTTCATGAGTCTGCCATGATAATAGCTGTGGGAATTATTTAAAACTATAATTTGCTTTATTGGTGATAAACTGAAAATTTAAATGTTGAAAATGAAATTAAATGATAAAAAGATCACAAAATTGCTCACATTTCTCCCATCTGTTATATGTACAAAAATATCAGGTTTAAAATTTTATTATATATAAACACTTAGCACTTGCCTATATGCTGCCATTTACTAAGGCATTACTAGAAATGCCCAGAAAGAATAAAATGAGAATGGATCCAGCAAGTCTTGACAGACTTTCTTTGCCCAGTGAGACAATACTTGGAAATGTCAAACTGACCACCTACTGGAAGCTGCCAAAGCCTTCCCTTCTCTCTAAATGTCACCAACTTGCTCAAAATAAATACAATGGATTGACTGACATGCTGCTAGTTGCACAATGATATTTTAAAGCTATCCATATTCCATTCATTTTTTAGTTACTCTGTACATTGAGGAACACTGTACTTGATTTTTCTTTTTCCCCAGTAGAGTGTCATAAAGCTCTTGTTGACCTCTCCATGATGAACTTCCCATTGATGGTACTCCTTCAGCATGCCCTCACAGAATTGCAATGGCTTCTGCAAACCCCCATGAAAAGAACGCAACTGCTGAGGTCAGAATCTGAGTTCAGGATGTGCCCTTTGCTGATGAGGTGGCATTTGAAGAAGGCTTAGTCTAGTTTCCTCCCTGGGAAAACAAAGTCCTTCCAAGAGCTCCTTCTTTCAGACTTAAAAGTCTGCCACTCAATTATATACTGAGAAGAACAATGAAAGTGTAGTGCATTCAAAAATCAAAACCTTTTACATCAGTAATTTGTCATGAAATAGTCTTATATTTGGCATGTCAACTTAAATATTTCTCTTGAGAAATCATCCACTGTCACTGATGATTAATCAGTATATATGGTTTTATATGAATAATTTGACACACATACATATATATACATATAATCTTCTGTATGCATACATACATTTAGAAAAATGTATATTGGATTATAAAATGGAGAAATTAACATATATTAGAAGTGCTCTCATGTTCCAGAAACAATGCTAAATTCATTAAATTCGTTGAAGTAATATACATTGTCATAGTTGCCAACATGAAGGTCTACTAAGTTGAAAAACTCTATCCAGCTTTATGACTACCCCCATGAAACATAGAATATATTGTTTGTATATTAAAATATGCCTTAAATCACAACAATAAACTAGTGCCAAAAACCTGTTATGATTCCTAAATTTTTAAAACTAATTTGATGAAAGTATATACTAGTTATGAAAAGACTTTAAACATGTATTTACATTTTGTGTTTATTTTTAATCTCTATAATAAAAATAAGATTTTTTTCTAGTGTATGGATAAAACATAAGCAAAACTTTTCCCAAAACAACTAACTAAAACAAAGCTGTCATTTACTTTTTAGAAAGAACAATTCCACATCTACAATTATATGAATACATTTGACTTGATGTATTAGACCCATGGCTCAGAATGTAGACATCTAGGTATGTCTTATTGGAAGTGACTTCAAATGTGTGTTAAGTTGGGGGTGGTAGATCTTCAAACAATGATTAGCAAATAAAAATTCAAGATTACAAATTTAATTTTTATTACATTCTATTTATTTTGGGAGGTTCATGGCATGGCATGTATGTATGTAGAGATGTGCAGTAGTTTCCTCTTCCCTACACTATTGGTGTCCCAGGAATCAAACTTAGGTCACCAGGCTTGACAGCAGGTGCTTTGCATATATACTCAACCCAGGCCATAAATTAAGTAGTTAACTTACATTAACTACAAAGCACCCCAAGAAAGATCCATTTATGTAAAATTATAAATTTTAAAAATGCCATCTTGAAAATAAAATTAAAATATTTCAGAACTTTATACAATAAAAGGAAGAACATTATAACTCAGGACAAGCAGTTGCAATGGTGGTCTGTGAGGTTATGATTTTAGTAGGCTATAATTATTAACTTGAAAGATTTTTTTTACTTCAAATAACTATTATATTGGGTAATTCAAACCTGTAAATAGTAATATGTATTTTCTATATTATTTAATATTATTAATAATATCCCAATAACAGTTCAATCAATTGAGACCAGTAATTTCTTTAAACCTTTTCATTTTGATAGTCATTGGTCCTACTTTTTTCTTATACAGCTAATACCCCATGTTTGCAATTCTTACTCATTTCAAATGGCATTTGAATTCCACTGTCCTTATCCATGCTAATTTTAATGTGCTAGAATCTGCCTCTCTTAATTTCATCAACTACTCAAAATAAGCACAATAGAAACTCAACTCACTCTTGATTCAACCTGTCCTGAGCTATCATGGTTACACCCACCCATATCTCTCAGCATGACGATAGATAGCAAATATACATATATTATTTTGTATTTGTGACTATTTATCTCAACGAAGAAAGAAATATTCCCAGGAAATTCAAAGATGAATTCCTTGAGAGTCCAGCGCCCATTTTTCCCACTCACTTCTGATTTAATCAATCAGAAAAATCTGTTTCCTTCTATTGGTTCACTGGACATTAAGAACACTTGTAAACCCATTCTTCTCCCAGAAAAGTGTGGGTAACTCCCCACAGCTATCTATGGTCAATTTGTGTGTGAGAGTGTGTACGTGTGTATGTGTGTGCGCATGCGCATTTGCATATATTTTCCATCACTAACAACTAACATCCATCTTTTCAAACATAATGAATTGAAAGAATTCTTTCAATATGATTATCTCTGTTTTATACAATTATCTCTAATGCTATGCTAAGAAAGCAGGAGCAAATCCTATGTAAATATTGCCAAGTTTCTCTCTTTGCATTTTGACAAAGTTCCTTCCAGCATTTGATGGGTTACACAATCAATCAAAGAAAGAAAAAAAGAAAGAAAGAAAGAAAGAAAGAGAGAGAGAGAGAGAGAGAGAGACAGAGAGAGAGAGAGAGAGAGAGAGAGAGAGAGAGAGAGAGAGGGAGAGAGGGAGAGAGGGAGAGAAAGAAAAGAAAGAAAGAAAGAAAGAAAGAAAGAAAGAAAGAAAGAAAGAAAGAAAAGAAAAGAAAGAAAGAAAGAAGAGAAACTACCTTTGGAATGTTTGTTTCCTATATTTAATTTTTTATAGCCCCATTTTTATGTGTCACATATATACTCCTTCCTTCTTGAAAGGTTGTTTAATTCTAAGATACCACAGTCTTGATTTATGCTTTATTGTGCAGTATTTTTCCTCTTAAACTAACATTCTTTCTGTTCCTCCGATTTCTGATGAACTCTAGAATAGCTCAGAGTTCAATCATTTTCTCTGTGATTTTCTATACACCCTCAATTCTAATGGAGAGGATATGAAAAAAGAGGAGCCCACATTCACTCTTGGTAGCCCTTCAAACTGCTCTAGCCAATCCAGAAATCAGTATTGATAACACTCCAAAAGCTAAAACTAAATCTACCATGTGATGGAGCAATACCATTCTTTGATAAATAGCAAGGGACTTGATGTCCTATTCCAGAAACACTGAGCCATGTTCATAGACTTTACAGTCAAAACAGGCATGAAATTGAAAGAATCTAAATGCTCTTCAATTGACAAGTGGATACTGAAAATGCAGCATATAAATATTATAGAATACTACTCAGATGTAAAGAAAAGGGAAAATATCAAATTGGTAGGCAAATGGATAGAATTAGAAAATACTGTATTAAGTGAGGTCACTCAGACCTGAAGGGACATGTGTGTCCTCTCTCATCTGAGGTTTCTAACATCAAATCTCCATATTTGAGTAAATAACCAATATTAGCCATAGAACCAGGAACACAAAATGAAATCATGGTAAAATGTAAACAACGGAAAGAGTAATAAGAAGTTAAGAGTAATTTGAGGAAGGAAATGGAAAAAATGAGGGAGGTTAATTGAAAAGAGATAGGGAAATCAAGCCAGACATAGTGGGGAAGAGGGTAAAATAACAGTGGGAATGTCTGAAATAGCCATAGGAATCATATTTACCTAAATTACCTACCTACGTGTGTGTGCGTGCATGTGTGTGTGTACATGCATTTACATATAGAGTTTAAATTGAAGTTTCATACCAGGACTGCTAGTGCTCCAGCCAAAGGCCATAGACTATCTAACAACAACAACAACAACAACAACAACAAAAACAAAAAACATGTGAAGCCCATTGTTGATCAGGAAAGTCCAACAAACTCCCAAAATGTTACAGTCTATTGATATTACTTTTTCACTGCCACCCAGAGATGGCAGGTAAGTCCCATGCATTAAGACACCGGGCTTAAAGGATCTAAGCTGGATCTGAACTGAAAGCCGTCTCCCTGAGGACTAGCTTTCAGGGTACTAGATGGGGCCACACAAGCTTCCAAGGGAAAAAAGCAACCAAGACTTAGCTATGACATGTGCTTCTGTCTCACACATACATACACATGCACACACAGCCACACACACACACATAAACAAACACACACATATATATTACCCACTTATCTAAAGTTATATATATATATATATACATATATAATACAGAATATATATTATATATACAATATATATGTATGTGCATACATATACATACACATGCATATGTGTATATTATAGGTATGACCCAATGTCCAGCATAGCACAGTAACTTTAAGGGTCCAACAGGAGCACTCATATCTGATGGTAACCAGTAACTATAATTCGACTTAAGTCCCACTCAACTAGAATGTCTATTATAATGTCTAGCACAAGAAAGTTAGCCACGCATCTGGAGGCAGTGTGATTATGGATCTTGGAGGAGAAACTACAACTCCCCCTCTAAAAAACTATCATAATTTCAATGTACAATCTAAATATGTATCAGTATGCCCACAGCTAAGTGTAGCAATCACCCCTCAACAAAGAAAAATTATTTAATTTTTTTGTAACAGAGACCATTACAATAAATTATAACGGACCAAAATACAGAGAAGCAGTGATTGTTGTGGTACTTGACTCTGACTATACCATCTGCATCATATCTCCTGCACCTAAGGATCAGGGAACATGGTGGACGAGAAGGTCAAAAGATTATAAGAGCCAGCAGAACAGAAAGTATGCTATGAGAGTGTGTCTACCAGTAGACAAATTAATACAGACAGCGGGATTTCAAGGGGCTCCAACCCTAGATAAGAACTCCACACAACTAAAGAATGCTGAAATCGGAAGAAAGCAGCCCTCTCTATCAAAGAGTCATCCAAATAGTTAACAAATGCCATGTGATTACAATTGAAATCATGCACATACAAGTAACATTATTGGACTAAGAAGATGTACTTACATACTTAGGTTAGGGTGTGTGTGTGTGTGTGTGCGTGTGTGTGTTTGACATTTTTTTAACTTAATTGGTTTCTTTTGTTTATTCACTTTACATCCCATTTACTGCCCCCTCCCAGTCACTCCCTCCCTCTCACAATCCTTCCCCCACTTCCCCTCCCCTTCACCTCTAAGTGGGTGAGCACCCTTGTGGGTTTCTCCCTACCGTGGCACTTCAAGTCTCTGCAAGACTAGGCAGTTCCCCTCCTGTTGAGGCCAGACAAGGCAGCTCAGCTGGAAGACCATATCCCACATACAGGCAATAGCCTTTGGGATAGGCCCCAGTCCCAGTTCGGGACCCACAGGAAGACCAAGCTGCACATATGCTACATATAGAAGTCAGAGGCCATGAATTTGAAAGTGAGCAAGCTGAAGAAGTACCTAGGAGAACTTGGGAGGAGGAACCAGCAAAGGGAAAATGATGTAAATATATTTTAATTTAAAAAACAATATTTAAAAAGAATCGGGAATTCTAAAAGGACAATTGAGCATCCTTAGTGGGTCATGAAGAGCCTTTGAATACCCACCAGTGGACTTGCATCTCTGTATGCACCAATGCCCAGCAATCTCCTTTCAATCCAAAACCAAAGTTTTCCCACTGTCCTCTATACCAAGTATTTTCCCAACTGTCTAAAATATTTAAAACTTGTCATATCTTTATCTCAGGTTGTACTTCTCTGTCATAATCTGACACTTAAAATCATTTTCTGGTTATTATTCTCTACGATGACCCTTTTCTGTGTTATATTACAATTTCATTCATTATTTTACTTGGTTACTCTGCCATATTTGTCTCAAAATTATGTAATGTGCCTTTTAAATACAGAGAAGGCATCAAAATATAACTAAACGTAAACTCATGTCAACATCTGTACTAACTTATTACTATACCCTGTATGTATAAATGAAATACATATTTTCCTCTTTTACATACAGTTTGTTTCTCAACAAGCTTCCAAAACTAATGTTCCTTACTGAAGCCAGAAAGTAATTTATTTACTCAAAGCAAGATTATTCTCTTTAAACTTCTTTCATTTGAGTTTTAAAAAACATTTTATGAAAGAGTACTTATTCTGATAAACTAGTTTCTTCTAAAATCTTAAAGGATATTCTTTGTTTTCTCATAAAATATATTAAACCTTGAATTAGAACCTAAAGAGTCAAATAGTAATTTATAAAATGTAAAAGTAATTGTTCAAATAAAAATTGTAAAAATAAATATTGCTTGGTATTGTTCAACCACTTTTATTAGATCAGTTTGAAACATTTGGCTAGAATATATAATAAAAATGTAACAAAATATCCTTAATACTTTCTTCTTTAGGTGAACCTGTTACTTAGAAATGATATTAAATGTGTCTTTCTTAAGCATAGCTTAATTTAACATGCAGAAAACCTGAAGATACCTGTATTCAAATTTTACTCTTATTAGCTTAAGTATTAAAGCTAAAGGGTCAGACTGAAATTAGCAACAGATTTTAGACCAAATTTTATTATTTTCAAAATGACAGATTACAGTGGGAAAATGCAGACATTTTGTGACTTAACAGGTTAACAAATGAGAAAAGATAGCAGAAATGAAACAGTGAATACCAAATGTAATGTTGGAGCAAATTATTATGACAAATACTATCCTGTAAATTTTCTAAGATGAAAATGAAGTTTTGGGGGTCATGCTGTTTAACATTCTAAATAAATATAATTCAGTGGTGTGATTCTTCTATTAGAGCTAATGAGTTACTAGGGTGATCATTCATAGTAGAATGCTGTACATGTGAAAGCCGAAGACTTCCCATTTACCCAAGAATGGGAAAGTACACAAGGACAGGAGGTACTCAGAGGGAAAATTGACTAAGAGTTTATGGTACAGGAGAGACAATATTAGTTATCATGCACACACACAGAAAAATGAGCAAGATACATGACTTAGTAACAGGGGGATATGTGGTTATATCTTGAAGTATTTTGAAAAAGAAGATGCCTAAATATCATGTTTCCTATGAGACAAATTGCAGATGCCATAGCGTAGAGAGATTTTAAGTAAAATGGTCCTTCATGTGATGACATACTTGGAATACATATCTTTTATTAAATGCCAAGATATTCACTAGACATCTTTAACTATCGGCCAAACATTTGGCTACTAAAGGATGAACCAGGAACACCACTTGGTTTTCAAGGGAAAAAGTTTTGCATGATTCTGTTTTAAACTGTACTTCTTAGTAAGTTTAGATGATATGACTGAAGAAAAAACCCAGGTATGTACATTCACAGTGAGGAAATTTCAAATGGTCACAAATAAAATCATGAATTTTAAAAATATACACGTCTAAATTTAAAAATTAAAAAGAGTGTAACTGTAATAATTATAAGGAGAGAAGAAAATCTAAACAGCAAATAATTCTGTATTGTAGTATTCAATATTTAATATATTTTAAGACACATTAGCATAATATTTAATAATGTCCCATATCTCACTGGGAAGATTGTGATCATAAGCCTGAGAGGAAATATAGAATTAGAAAAACTGAATCTCAATCATAACAGATAGGGTAATGACACTTCAACCCCACACTGGTGATTATCAGTGCTTTCCAGCTCATAAGATCTGGAAATTGACACTGGAAATTCAGTCGATGCTCACAGTTTCCCATCATTATTTCTGAATAGGAAATAGAATCCACAGAACTCGAAAAGGTCAACAAGCTTAAGTGCCCAAGTGAGAGTGGATGGAGAAGGGAGGAGAATCTGGAGTGAAAAGAAAAAAAAAAAAGAAAAGAAGAAAGAAAAATTAAATAAATAAATAAATAAATAAATAAATAAATAAAGGAATGAAAAAAATTCTATTTCTTTTTTATTCTTTAATCCTTCTTTACAGTCCAGACTTCATCACCCTCCCAGTCTGCCCCTTATTGCTCCCTATACCATACCTCCCCCTTTTCCCATCTCATCCCACCCCACCAAACCTCTTCACTCCCTGAGGACTCCAGTCTCGTTAAGGTTAGGTGCATCTTCTCTGACTGAACCCAGACCCAGCAGTCCTCTGCTGTATATGTGTTGGGGGCCCCTTATCAGCTGGTGTATGCTAACTGGTTGATGGCTCAGTGTCTGAGAGATATCAGGGTCCAGGTTAGTTGAGACTGCTGGTCTTCCCATGGGGCCCGCCCTCCTCAGCTACTTCCAGCTTTCCTCCAATTCAACCACAGGGTTCCCTGGCTTCCATCCATTGGTTTGGTTCTAGTATCTGCATCTGACTGTTGCAGCTACTTGTTGGGCCTCTCAGAAGGCAGCCATACTAGGCTCTTGCTGCAAGCATACCACAGAATCAGTAACAGTGTCAGGGCCCGGGGCCTCCCCTTGAGCTGGATCCCAATTTGAGCCTTTCACTGGACCTCCTCTTATGCTATTTTCCATTTTTGTCTCTGCAGTTCCTTCAAAAAGGAACAATTCTGAGTCAGGGCTTTTGACTGTGGGTTGGCAACCCCATACCTCCACTTGATGTATTGTCTCTCTACTGGAAGTGGGCTCTACAAGTTCCCCATTCCCACTGTAGAGCACATTATCCAAGATTCCTCTCTTTGAGTCCTAAAAGTCTCTCACCTCCCAGGTCTCTGGTAAATTCTAGAGGAATCCCCCATTCCTACCTCCAGAGGTTGCTTTTTTCCAGACACATTCTTTATATACAGACTTAACATTCTATTTCCATGACACCAGCTTCTACAGCTTTGCACAATATTTAATCTCATTGTGAACCCAGGACTGTGAACTGGGAAAAAATAAAACAAAACTGTTTCTTGTTGTGATGTGGCTCTGCCCTAGCACACACTTTTTTTTTTTTAATTGATTTATTTACAATTCAGCAGTTGCCACTCCCCAGTCCTGGTCCCCCCTCCCTACAATATCTCAGCCCTTTCCTCCTCCGCCCACACATGTCATCAAGAGGATGCTCTCCCGCCTTGTCTATCAACTGGAGGTGGACACCTCAATTTCCTTCTTCCCCCTGTTAGGTACTTCATCTAAGGTCAATCCTATATGACGCCATGGGTCTTCTCCCATGTCTCTGGTACTTTCTAGAGGGTCTCCCTACTCCCACCTTCTGAGGCTGCATATTTCCATTAATTCTGTTCATCCTCTGGACTTCTTTCCTGTCCCCCTTATCCCTTATCCAGTCCTTTCC
>JADRCH010000124.1:2061000-2096350 GCA_019843965.1 Rhynchomys soricoides
GGAAAGGACTTATTCAGCTTACTCTTCCATGCTGCTGTTCATCACCAAAAGAAGTCAGGACTGGAACTCAAGCAGGGCAGGAAGCAGGAGCTGATGCAGAGGCCATGGGGGGATGTTTCTTACTGGCTTGCTTCTCCTGGCTTGCTCAGCTGGCTTTCTTATAGGGCCCAAGACTACCAGCCCACAGATGATACCACCCACAAGGGGCCCTCCCCCCTTGATCACTAACTGAGAAAATGCCTTACACCTGGATCTCATGGAGGCATTTTCCCAACTGAAACTCCTTTCTCTGTGATAACTCCAGCTTGTGTCAAGTTGACACAAAACCAGCCAGTACAATTGACCCCTTGTCAACTTGACACACAAACATATCACTATTAAGCCTCAACCCTTACTTTCTTATTCATCCCCAAGATCTAAATAACTTTAAAAGTCCCACAGTCTTTGCAAATTCTCACATATTAACATTTCAGTACCTTTAAAAATATCCAATCTCTTAGAATTCAATGTCTTTTTACCATTAAAAGTCTCTTAACTGTGGGCTCCACTAAAATACCTTCTTCCTTTAGGAGGGAAAATACATCAGGGCACAATCACAATCAAAAGCAAAATCAAACTCCAACCGTCCAATGTCTGGGATCCACTCATGATCTTCTAGATTCCTCCAAGGGCTTGAGTCACTTCTCCAGCTCTGCCCTTTGTAGCACACACCTTCTCTTCTAGCTTCCAGATACCTGTAGTCCACTGCTGCTGCTGTGCTTGGTGGTCATCTCATGGTACTGACATCTCCAAAACACTGCTGTCTTCATCTGCAACTAGGCTTTACCAACAGCCTCTCAGGCTCTCTTCATGGTGCAAAGTCTCAACTACCCTGCATGACCCCTTCAGTCCTGGGCCATCAACTTCAACAGAGGTTGCACCTTCACCAATGGCCTTCTGCAGCCTCTCACAGTGCCCAGGCCTCAGCTGCTCTTCATGACTCCTTCATGCCTTCAAAACCAGTACCACCTGGGTGACTCATACACATTACCAAGTCCAGCCACAGCACAAGGTCCAACCCTGGCTATCTCTGGAACACAGCCACTGTGCTCTCAGAAATCACTTCTCAGAAGATTTCACCCCATTGGTCCTGGTCTCTTCCCAATCACTATCAATTTCCCAGCTCCAGCTAGCCAGCATCAATAGTCCCAGTAATGCAATGATTTTTATTTAATAGTTCTGGTATCTTGTTAATCACAGCTGATTTCTTCAGCCCCAGATAGCCAAAACCACAGAATCTTAAATCAAACTAGCAATGACCCTAATAAGAGTCTTTAATCTTCCCTCTGAAATTTCACCAGCCAGGCCTCCATCTTCTGCACTGTTCTCCATATTATCTTCCAAGCTCCTACACAACATTCCACAGAGCTCTTAACATCCCAATGACTCTTCTAGCTCCAAGTTCCAAAGTCCTTCCACAGTCCTCCCCAAAACATGGTCAGGTTATCACAGAAATACCCCACTACACTGGTATCAATTTGTCTTAGTCAGGTTTCTATTCCTGCACAAATATCATGACCATGAAACAAGTTGGAGAGGAAAGGGTTTATTGAGCTTACACTTCCATGCTGCTGTTCATCACCAAAGAAAGTCAGAACTGAAACTCAAGCAGGTCAGGAAGCAGGAGCTGATGCAGAGGACATGGAGGGATGTTTCTTACTGGCTTGCTCAGCTGGCTTTTTTATAGAGCCCAAGACTACCAGCCCACTGATGGTACCACTCAAACAGATGGTACCACTCAGGATGATATTTTCTAGTTCTATCCATTTGCACTGTGAGAGACTGCAGAAGGCCACTGGTGAAGGTGCAACCATCAAATGGGACCACTGATGGCCCTCCCCCCTTGATCACTAATTGAGAAAATGCCTTACAGCTGGATCTCATGGAGGCATTCTTCTCAACTGAAACTCCTTTCTCTTTGATAACTCCAACTTGTGTCAAGTTGACACAATACCAGCCAGTACAGTATCCCAGGTATTCTGTACATTTTGGCTAATAGCCACTTATTAGCGAATACATATCATGTGTGTCCTTTTGGGTCTGGGTTACTCGCTCAGGATGATATTTTCTAGTTCCATCCATTTGCCTGCAAAATTCGTGAAATCTTCACTTTTAATAGCTAAATAGTACTCCATTTTGTAAATGTACCATATTATCTGTATCCATTCTTCTGTTGTGGGACATCTGGGTTGTTTCCAACTTCTGGCTATTATAAATAAGGCTGGCATGAACATAGTGGAGCACATCTGGTATGGTGGAACATGTTTTGGATATATGCCCATGAGTGGTATAGCTGGGTCTTCAGGTAAGTCTATTTCCAATTTTCTGAGAAACCACCAGATTGAATTTCAGAGTGCTTGTACCAGTTTGCATTTAATATAAGAACCTTCTGTCTACTATAAACAAGTAGTCATGGTGTGGCTCAGCCCTAGCACACTAACCCAAAATCTTTCTTTAAGCAAGAGCTAAATAAAGTCAAGAATAGGTTAAGAGGTAGAGCAAGAAACCAGTTGACAGGGAGTGAACATAAGAAAACCAGGAAAGAGATAGGAGGACCTTTGGGTAAAAGAGTATTTAAGAGAGCATAGAGAAGAAAGAGCTTTTCCCTTCTAGGCCATCAGTGGAGTAATAAGGTCAGCTGGGTGCTTTCTCTGCCTCTTTGAGCTAGCAGCCTTTCAGCGCAGCATCTGGATCCCGAGTCTTCATTTGGTATATGGAACATTTGGGATTTTGTTTTAAACATCATGCTACAGTTCAACCTTGATTCATCCCACCTGCCTGAGTACACAATTAAGGATTTTTCTCTAGAATATATTCATTACAATCTAAAAAAAAAAAATGAAGAAACAGGAGAATATTGACTAATAAAGTCATAGCCATTCAAAGATACTTGAAAGAATTGTCTCTATCAACATCACCCTATGAAATGCTATGTAATGGTCCATATCAGCTGAGGATCTAACACTGAGAGATAACACTTATAAATGACAACAGACTTTATTCAACTCTATAAGCTCATGTTCCAACTGAAGCTTGCAAACCTGTATAAAGCAAGGACATCAGAGTTTCATAATGCTTGCTTATAATCAGTTGCTTAAAAATAAGTCAGTGTTGATTTTAATAGTTCAGAAACCAAGACCAACCCCCCAAAAGGTCTCAGTCTCAGTGAGTCTAAATACCTCTATTCTATTATTAAACTTTATCTATTTTCATTTCTTTTGATTTCTCAATAGATAATTGAGAAAATAATACTCTAAAGTTGTGATATCACACACTTTGGATATAAGATACAGACAAAACAAACTGGAACTGAACTATAAGATTCCCTCCTGCTGACTTGATTTCATGGTGCTTTATGGTCCTGTGGGTTGTGGTTGGGGTAATGACATCCACAGTTTAATCTAGTTGTGAACTTTAAAAACTACAAATCCAACATAGTTCCATGATATGATTACTGTTATGATGGTAGCATGACTGTAACAGGGACATTGTCTGATAGTGTGGAGCTCATCAAAAACAGACAAGGTTTTAGAGCCTGGAGGGACCAAAGATGGATATTTGGCTGAGTGTGTGTGTGTGTGTGTGTGTGTGTGTGTGTGTGTGATCAAACCACTCCTTAAAAAAATCGCTGTTAATATCCTCAAAGTTAACTCTCAATTTTAAATAGAAAATTCTCTTCTTGCAGTCTAAAGAAATAAGTGCAAGGACTCATAGTGAAAAGATGCTGATAATAAAGAACAGGTCAGCCATAGTGATGGCATTTATATTACCCCTTAAGATTCAGGGGACATTTCTGAGGAAGGAGTATAAAGAATATAAGAGCAAGAGGAGAGTAAGCATATCAAAGCCATGCCAACATAAACTCAGAGCAGCTCTGCACACTGGCAGTGGGTCCACAGAAGTGAGGCATTTCTGATTGATGTGGAAAGGAAGAGACTCATGGGGTTTTAGCACAGAATGATCTATTCGCAACCAACAGATTTTGTGATAGGGTATGGATAGTATCCACTTTTATACCTTCTGATGAGTCCACAAGGCTCTCATAGTCCCAAACTCAGAATCCCACGTATTTCCTTAATTAGGTCGGTAGGACACCAAACAAATCCAAAACAGTAAATAGAAGAAATGGATTTACAGAGATAAGAGGGAGTCTCCTAGGGATTAGAGGAAAATACAGGGTTGAAGAAGAGGGACAGAATACAGAATATACATATATGAAATTGCAAAAAATGAAAATCACCCAAAATGATAGATAGATACAAAGTCAGATAGACAGAAAGACAGACAGACAGATAGGTAGATATCCATTTCTGGGCTGGCAAGGTGGTTCAATGGGTCCAAAGTACTTGCTTTGAAAACGTGACAATATGTTTCATTCCCAGAATTCATGTACAAAAGTCAGATGTAATAGTATGCATCTATCATCTTTTCACACCTATGCTGAAATGAAATGTGAAGACAGGATTATCATAGGTTAGTTAAGTTGGCATACACAATACTACAGAAACAACATGTGGCCTTTGTCCAGCAAGGTGGAGCGAAAGAACTTATGAAAGTTTTCCTATGACCACACACTTACAAACTCAGTGTGATACACACACAGACACACAAGACACACACACACACACACACACACACACACTGAAATAAGTTAAAATATTTATTAATCTGTGTGCTTTTACTTATGTGGTTTGTGTGTATGTGTGTGTGTGTGTGTGTGTGTGCATAAATTTATATATAGGAATTAAGATGGTACAAAGTCAGCACAAGGTAAAGAAGATAAAGGAATGTATGTAAACCATCTAAAGCAGAGGTATTTAATAACAAGTTAGGAAGAGGCATACCATTCTTGTAAATTTTCACGCAATATTAGAAGTGACTCATAGTGCCTGACACTTTAATGACACACTTTCTGGAGTTAGACAACCTAAACACTACTGTGTACAGAGTATGTGTCTTCTAGTAAGTAAATCTAAGGGTTTTTTTTTTCTTCATCAATGAAATGTGGATAGCCCCATGTACACAAGAACATATAGTTTTCTGTAACAAGAGAGACACATAAGCGGCTGGAAATAGAGACAAAAACCTTGTTGATTATTGCTAGTGTTGCTGATGAGCTTTCAGGTGTGGACCTTGAGACACCTAAGAGTTGCTCTTGTTAGGTGAAATATTGTTCTGTGCTCACCACAAAGTGGGACAAATACCGCTGGTGAGGCACACAAATTGATTTCAGAAGGCATGCAAGCCTGGCCTTAAATAACAGTGAATTGCATTATGAGAAAATTATCCTCTTTTCAAAGCTGTTGATTACATTAAGAAAGGTCTCAGTTTGAAGCCACAGCTTGTCTTCAGCCTCCTTCTGAGGCGTGCTAATCTCCCCCTTTTAACAAAAAAAGGGACCAACCTCAGGCTAGCATTCAATGACATTTATTGTGCTTTTGCTTTATATGGGGCATGTATTTTAGGGATCACTCTTATTTATAGTAAGTGTGACTGATTATTTGTAATAATCATGTATAATTTTGATTATATCAATTTTGTTAAGCCAAATGAAGCCCATTAAAATATATTTAGGTTATGATAAAACACCAGAAGCACAAATTATTTCTTTAGAAATGATAATCATAAAAATACTAGTATGATAGAGGGGATGGGGTACAAAGAAAAGGCACAGGTATTTGCTTTCCAAAAGTTTCTTCAGAAAGCTTAACCTTTGGGGCAGTCTATATCACCTTTTAAGACTTAGTTTTCTCTGTCACATGTACGGAAAGTTTTGTCAAAACTACTTTCATTGGGGGTATGATCAAAGTCAGAAGAAATTTAGAGAATATACTCTCAACATGCAAATAAGCATAAAAATCTAAAACACTGCTATTATTTGTATGCTTCTATTTTCAAGATCCATAACACAAACAAGTTTTCCAGAATTGATCTCATAGTATTTGCTGACAGTGGCATATGGACGCATATGTGCTCCTAAATGCTTTAGAGCACTATTCTTCTGTCCACCCCATATTTGCTCTTGTTAAGTGGTTCTCATAGACGCTGTGTTTACAGAAGATGGAGAGAATCGCCAGGACAAACGGGGTCCTACACTGTCAAGTGCAAAGATCTGTGGACAAACATTCTTGCATAAATCAAGAAAGAGGAGTAGCAAACCTGTTAGCAGCAACTAAATGTGATATGCACACATTTGAGTCTACACTGAACAATCTGTCTGCACTGAATTCAGAGGCTCTGACACTGTGATACCACCTCTCTGGCAAGGAAAGCAATTATTTAATAGGATCAAAGATCTAACTAAAGATGTCACTAAAGTAAAGAAAGAAAATCAATGAAAAAAAAATCAAAACAAAACACATGTAGCACTGATGATTTCCAAATGTGCAGATCTTTTTGGTGTCTTCTAGTAGAGTGTATCTGCACACTGAAATACTGAGTTAACAGTAAAAGTTATAGGAAAAGCAGTAGGTATGCAATAGAAAGTGCTAGTACAGTTTTTACTTTAATACAATGACCAAATGCTTAGCATCAAATGATTGAGGACAGTCTTTGCAATGTCTCTCTTTTCTTCCTTCTATTTCTAAAGTTTACCCTCTCAATGAACACATTTAAGTCATGTATGAGTGACAACGTTTGCCTTGTAGAGGAGCTACTTCTTTGAAATACAAACGTGTGATAGAAGTTTTATGATAATGAAATCACATTGCTGAGTTATACAGAAACTTCAAAAAATATATATCTTTTGCTATAGTTCGTATGTTATTTAGATATCTCTTCAGATGACAAAAATTTCACTGGCATAAATTTTAAGTCTTCCTAATACTGAAACAGTATTGTTGTTGTTGTTGTTCAGAAATAAAATAAATTTTTTTTTTAAAAAAAAATTATTATTATTTAATCTTTTTTTACAGTTCAGTCTTTATCCCCCTCCTGGTCCACCCTCTGACTGTTCCTCTTCCAATTTCCCCTCCCCCACCCCCTGCCACCAAGAGAGTGTCCACACCCCTCAACCCCCCACCCCACCAGACACTCCCTGGGGCCTCAAGTCTCTTGAGGGTTAGATACCTCTTCTCTCACTGAGTCCAGACCAGCTGTATATGTGTCAGGGGCCTCAGATCTGTGCATCTATGCTGTCAGGTTGGTGGGTCAGTGTCTGAGAGATCTTTGAGGTCCAGGTTAGTTAAGACTGCTGGTCTTCCTATGGGGTCACCCTCCTCCTCAGCTTCTTCCAGCTTTTCCCTAATTCAACCCTGCATCTGACTCTTTCAGCTGCTTGTTGGGCCTCTCAGAGAGCAGCCATGCTAGACTCCTGTCTGTAAGCACACCATAACATCAGTAATAGTGTCAGGCCTTGGAGCCTCCCCTTGAGATGAATCCCACTTTGGGCCTGTCACTTAACCTCCTTTTCCTCAGTCTCTTCTCCATTTTTGTCCCTACAGTTCTGTCACACAGGAAAAATTCTACGTCAGAATTTTTTACTGTGGGATGATAACCCCATCCCTCCACATTTTGTCCCTAAAGTTCTTTCTTTTAAAAAGGAAAAATTATGGGTCAGAATTTTTGACTGTGGGATACACTCCATGCCCTGTCTTTCTATTGGAGATGGACTCTAGAACTTCCCTCTCCCCACTGTAGAGAATTTGCTTTAAGGTCCCTTCCTTTGAGTTCTGAGTGTCTCTCACCTCCCAGGTCTCTGGTACATACTATCGGGTCCAAACATCTCCAAAATTGGAAATAGATCTACCTGAAAACTCAGCTATACCACTTTTGGGCATATCCCCAAAGATGACCACCATGCCTCAGGGGCACGTGTTCCACTATATTCATAAAAGCCTTATTTGTAATAGCCAGAAGATGGAAATATCCCAGTTGTCCCACAACAGAAAAATTGATACAGAAAATATGGTTCATTTACAAATGGAATACTATTCAGCTATTAAGAACAATGACAAAACCAAAAAACAACAAGAAAGAATGAAGACATCTTGAGTTTTTCAGGCAAATGGATGGAGCTGGAAAATATCCTGAGTGACTTAACTCAGATCCAAAAAGACATACATGGTATGTAGAGAAAACTAAGCTGAATGGTGCAAAAGAATAACTTAGTAGAAACCATATTTTATGTTCTTCATTTTTATTTTCAAAAACTACTAGATAATTGTAGTTTTTCCAAAGCTATGATACTATCAAAGTGGCACATACTGGCAATAGCTGAAGCTCTCAGCTATCTCTAGGTGATGTCTCTATGTGGAAGACCAGCTCTTACAATGTATTCAGTGATCAAGGAGGGATGTGGGGTTGGCGAAGATGTAAAGTGAGCACACACTCATACACATTTGGTGGATGAAGCAAGCCCCAACAAGCAAGACCCAAAACTTTCTTTTTTCTCTTTACATTTTGATACTACCTAAGACAAAAGTGTCTATAAGAAAAAGATTATCTCATAATCATATGTTACATATTCTAAAAACAATCACCACAAAAACACATTCTTTAAAAATAAAATCATTGCAAAAAAGGAAATTATAAGAGGATTATTGATTATATATCCTTTGAAACTCATACATAACTAAACATTTCCCATCTATCTTTCTCTCCAATGTTACAGAAAGCCACTAGTCAATTCCAGAAAACCACTGACCAACCCAGTTAATACACACACAGCACAGTCCTTACACCCAACTCTCAGGGACCATCTTGCGAGGGATTGCAACATGATAAAGTAGCTACAGTTTTTAATTTCTTTTGAGAAATCTCCATACATACTGTCTTCTATTATAGTTGTACAAATTTCATTACTGTCAAAAGGATGTAGGTTGAATGTAAGGTAGTAAATAAGCAAGACAAGGTCTATCATACCATGCCTCTGATCAAACCTTCCTTCATGCTTTTCTCTGTGAGATTCATAGAGCAGTTTCAAAAGAAAAAGAAAAAATAGAAGTCAATTTCATAAGCCATTCCTGCCCTCTCTTTGCCTGTAATTGCCTCTAAATACAGGTAGGATAATAATACTACAAGAAACAATTTAATGCATACAGGCACAGTTTAATTACAGGCACGCACCAGACATTCTAATTTCAGAGTTCAGATTGTATGCAATTTAAAGTGACTATGGTCTGGACACAACACCCATATGTTTAATGTCATTTTCACACAGAGTAAAGAGAATAATGCACTGGAAAAAAAACCTTACAGGCATCATGGGAGAAGGAATGGTTATGTTTTGGTTACATAAGTTTAAAATTAATCAGTAGAAATAAAATAAGTTATAACATGATTTTCATAGGCTAATCATATCACATATAGACTAAGTTTTCCCTGTGCAGAAAGGACTATAAGTCTCATAGCAAAATTTTCCAGAATATATTAGGAGCTACTTATATTTAGTGCAGAAATACTGTACTAAAATTAATTTTAAAAACTTGTAATCAAAAATATTTGCAATTAGAAATATAAAATTTAATTGTGAGACTATGTTTGATATGAAATGGTCCCTAAGTATATTTTATAAATCAAATAAAAGCTTTTCTTTCAGAGGCTTTAGTAAAATTTGCATCATGAAATAAAAACAAGATAATTCAGAATGGAAGCATCATTTCTTGTAGAACTATAAACTGCAAAGAGAAGCACAACATGCAACCATGTATTCTAAGCCTGGAGCCTGGATATAGTTTTTTTCTTTGTTTTTTTTTTTTTTCTTTTTTTCTGTTTCCATAGCAATTGTGTTTGTTTGTGTGTTTGGGTGCGGATGTGTGTGTGTAATATATGCAATCTTCTCACAGTATGTCACATCAGTGCATCTATTTATCCATTCATTATACGCATATTCTGACCACCTATTAACATTTTCACATTATATCTTGACAATATATGCCAACAGTGGTTAACTAGTCATGAATGCTCATTACATGCAGGAAATGTAGAACAATTAATAACAATCAGGAAAAGTGTCACCAAGGGATAAAAGCATAAAAATGCTTCAATGAATAATGTATACTGCACAGGAGAGTTTGAGAGAGAAACGATTAATTCTTGTTTTGTGAATAATTATACATTGGGTCAATTACTATTTTCAGTATGCTCTAAAATTACAATCAAAACATAATAAAGATATTTACAGAAATATAATGCTCATAGGAGGCTAAATAATTTCAAATCTGTTTAGGAACTATTTCAAATCAATTAGATTTGCTGTATTTCAAGGAAATGTTTTGAACGATAGTTTTTGCTTTTCACATGATTTTAGGGGCCTTTAACTGAGAGCAATACGAGAGTTTGTGTCACAATATTTCATTCTGCTCTGACATTCACCTTCCTTCTGGTGTTTCCAAATGCTTCTGGGTTATTTTGATTTTGTCTTGTTCTTTTCCTGGAGTTGTATAAATTCATTACTTAAATGGGCACAAGTCTCCCTGTGCATTTCAGCAAAGGATGATAAAATATACATCTCCATAAAACATCTCAGAATACATGGCTTTAAACGGTGTTTTGGATTCAAAGTTACTACTTTAGAAAAAAACATTATTGTTTATTTAGAAGGAAAATGGAACAAAAATGAGAACCATTTAGGGATAGAGAAAAACAATCCAAAAGAAAAATAAGCTTGAAGAAAAAATGACTAACATGCCATGTAGAAAAACCTATTTCCCCAATGTGTTATGAAATGTAACAAATACTACCAAATCACGCTGAGAAAGAAGTGTGGCTTCGCAGTAATTTTCTGCAGATGTCAGCTGTGACAGGCCACTAATTTATGCTCAGAGAAATAAATATGAATGGAGGGATTTATTTGAAGAGTTTTTTGGGTTGACATTTAAATTTCCTTCGACAGATCCCATCTGTTTTGTATGTACAAAGAATACTTGAAAACACATTCTCACAGGGATTTTTAAATATAATGTGAGAGCAGTAAAAATCTGTAAAGACGCACTGCCTTACTACAGCAAGATGAGCTCAGCCATGGCCCCTTATCATCCACCCTTCTCACACGGAGTAATTGCTTGCCTATTTCCATCATGGGTACTACTATCCCAATCACTTCTGAACTTGAAACAGGTGTTAAGAAAAGAAGGCCTGAGGGCGTTAGATGACCCAGTATAAGAGAATGCCAAGGAGGGAAGACGAGAGTGGGGGAAAGGGATACCCCCATAGAGGCAGGGGGAGAGGGAGAGGATAGGGAGGTTCCAAAGGGGAGATCTGGAAAGGGGGAAACATTTGAAATGTAAATAAAGTATCAAAAATGAAAAAAGAAAAAAAGAAAAAGTAGACTAAGAAAATAAAAGAAAAAAAGAAAAGATTGAAATTAGGCAGCTGCCTGGATCCCAGCTCATTCACTACCTGCTTAACTCCAGTAGACCCCTTCGGTTCTTTTCAGTATCTTTCTTGCCAACGTTTTGTGACGATCACAATACATGTAAACAAAGTATATGAGGTGCCGTAATGGTGTCTATTATCATTTGCCCATATTTGTTCTTCCTTCCTTTCTTCTTCAATCTCACTGATTCTATCAGACTTCGATCACCTACCTGTTAACCCTCATTTTTATGTCTTTCATTTCTTAGTCACTAGCTCTCCACATTTCTTGGGCACAGACCTCTGTTTTTCTTCTTCATAAACAAAAGCCAAGTTTCTTTTGAGTACACCTGGTTTCCACTATAAGTCCCACCTGTCTTTTCCGTCCCCCTGCCAACTCCACCTAAGTGTAATACCACAGCTGCAGGAAATCACACAAATTCACTCAACATAAAATGTTTTCTGATCCAGAGTCCTGGAATTACTAAGAACCTTTGGTAAGTAACATCTTGTACACGCGGAACAATATCATGTCCCTGACGCTTAACATCTGTCAGTACCTTTTATCAGAGTTTGGTCAGCCTTTCCTCCACACAGGAAAATCTGACTAAAGAAAATGGTTTGGCCTTTCAAGATCTCAGCATGCATGCTGTGTTTTCCTTTGATGTCTTACAGCAAGCTCTTTGGAGTACAAGTTGTCTGACTTGCTTCATTCCTCTCTCTTCTCCTTTCCCCAGACCCTATCAAACTGGTTTTTTTTGTTTTGTTTTGTTTTTTCTCTTCCTCTTTACTCTGTTTTAATTAGATCTTAGTATGCAAACATTGCTTTCTTGGGAGATGATTAAGGTGATGATTATCTGATCTCATCAAAGTGCATTGGCCTCAGAAATATTGTCAGTCCCCAGTGCTGTATCTTGAACACCTTCTTCTAAATGAATGATACATAAAGAAGTGAAATTGGATATAAATTTTCAGCCTGTTTAGAGAAAATAACCTCAGCTTTTTCTGCTTTTGTGTCTGTTTTGTCCGACTTTCTCAGAATGAAAAACTCATACTACAAAACAAGAAAAAAAGGAAGAACCCATTTTAAGCATATTTTAGAAAAGAAAGAAACCATGATAAGCATTTTAAATTGCCTATTAGTTCTCCTAGAATACTATGCAAATTTTCACTTCTGATAAATATTTAAGCATTTAATGAACATGCCTGCCTGTGCTCAGAGACAAAGGAATTTGATTCTGTTCATGATCTAGACTTACTAGTTCATTAAGATTTAGGACGAGCGGGAAAGGCATGGTGGTACATGCCTTTAGTCCCATCACATCAGAGGCAGCAGTGGATAGATGTCTGAGTTTGAGCCCAATCTTGTCTATTTGGCATTCCAGGCCAGCCTTGGCGGCATAGGTGAAACTTTATTTCAAAAAATGAAATAAAAATAAAAATAAAATAAAATGCATAATGAAGAGGAATTTGAGGAATCTTAGAGGCTGGGTGGCCTAGCAGGCTTCCAGGTAGGTAAGGTAATAGGCGCAATGATTAGTTTATGTGACTACAAAGTAGAGGAGATTTTACCTCAATTTATTTGACCAAGAGATGGTCTTCCATTATGGCCAGTGTTAAGAGTACAAAATCTGTGATGTTATCAGAGCCCTCAGCAACTGACAGTTTAATTGTGCATGGGTAAGAACTGGTTAAGGAGTTCTCTGAGAGACCCAACCAGCAGCTAACTGAGATAGACACATATACTTACACCCAACCATTGGAATAAAGCTGGGGACTCCATAGTTGAATTAGGGGAATGATGGAAGCTGAGAAGGAGAATGACCCCATAGGAAGACCAGCAGTCTCAACTAACCTAGGACCCTGGGAGATCTCAGAAACTGAGTCTCCAACAAAGCAACATACAGGGCTGGTCCAAGGCCCCCACACATTTATAGCAGAGGACAGCCTGGTCCAGTCTCAGTGGGAGAAGATACATCTAATCCTTGAGAGACTTGAGGCCCCAGGGAGTGGGGAGGCCTGATGATGGGGGGGGGCATCCTCTCAGAGACCAGGGATAGGAGGAGTGAGATGAGGAACTGGGGACAGGGGTGATTGGCTAGATTGTTAATAAATTTCAAAAAGCCAAATCTCAAAAAAAAAGAGTCATGGTCAAACCTTTCAGTCATCAGTAGAGAAGAAACTTGACTCATTCTTTGGAGATTTCCTCCATAGCTGAACCTTGTCCTAAGCTTTAATTCTGACCCCATCCTATTTTTGCTCCACATACAAGTTTTCTAGACATCCCTCCACAAAGCCCCAATGTGGCCACTGTCTGTCAGTCTTTTACTGGGTGGTATGGCTCCTCTTCCACATCATTGTGAGGAAGAGGCAATGGCATCCGTGAGGACTTCCGTTTGGGCTCCACTGAAGTTCAGTATTTTCAGAGAAGGAGCCTCAAGGCACAACTATACTTTCTAACAATTTAACAGTGATGGTTTATGATAGTATTATTGATGCAATGTAAACAACTTGTTCTTGATTTAATAGAATTTTTCAATGTTATTTTTTAATTGAAGATAATCTTAAATATTCTCAAGTCTATTACAATATTTTAATTAAATATTTTAATATTCACCTATGCATATAATATAACTGGATCCAATCCACCCTCATTCTTTGTCTTCCTTTACCTGCTTCTAGTCACCACTACCCCAACTTCACCAGCTCCCTTCTTTATTAGTACTTAATGCCCACTATGTTCATCTAATGCTAACTATATGTGCATAGGCATTGGACTGTCTACTGAACCATGGATGGCCTCTTGTGACCTGTATCCCTACAAAAGTGGGACTCTCCCAGTAGCCATCAACTGTGAATAGCTCCTCCAATTAAGGAGGAATTTCACTATACCCTCCTGTGTCCATGATGGGATTTTGGTTGACTTGATCCTGAGCAAGTTTTTGTTTCGTTTTGGATTTGGTTTTGTTTTATTTTATTAATTAATTATTTTATTTATTTACATCCCAAATGTTACCCCCTTGCTTGGTCCCCCCTTTCTTCACCCCCACTTCCCATCACCTCTGAGAGCGTGCTCCCAGCTATCCCCCCGACCTTGAGCCATCAAGTCTCTACAGGATTGGGCTCATCCTCTCCCACTGAGGCCAGACAAAGCAGCCCTCTGCTACACACTTGCTGGGGGCCTATGCAAGTTTTATATATCTAGTCATAGTTGTTGTGAGTCCTTGTGTACTACTGAACAGTCCTGTCCTGGAAATACTGTTTTCTTACAGATATCTAACCTTTACAATCATTCTAAATTCAACTCATCATTTCTCTGAAATATAAACATCCTTCAATTCCCCATCAAACAGATGTTCTGAAAGATCTACCCACTAGAAACAAAACAAAATTCCCTCCCACAAAGTTTCTATATCCCTGCAGCAAACCTCTAATATTTTATTGTCTTTTAGTAGTACTTCAGTGTTCCCTCATCTGTGTTCTAGCTTGCTCACTCTCCCTTGACTCACATCAGGTTTTAACTTTGCTATGTCACTGATACAACAGTTAACAGCAATAGCAATTATCACCATTACCAATAAGTCTCATGGCTCCCACTTGGTGGCCAGAAAATCCATTATAGTTGCAGTATTTAGCAAATCTGAGCACACATTCCCACTCCTCAAGGCTTAATAGCTTCCACCAAGCCACTTCCTCTTGGTTCAATTCATACTGGAAAAGGTTTGCTATTCTGAATTGTTCTTTATTTCTCAAACTACACTTCTAGAGTCTGCACTCTGGGTTTAATGTTCAGCTTCCTGTCTTGTCTTATAAAAGTCTCTCATGTATATCCTATTAACTTCTTAATGCATATCTATGATTCAATATCCCTCCTTCAACTTGCTTAATAGGATAGACTGAGTTCTTTCTATATCTAACTCACTGTGTAGCTTTATAAAATTTGTTTCAGTGTGATAAGTAGTTTATTCATATTGGATTGAAGATATTATCTACATTTGAACCTAATACAAAGCTGAAATAAAGTGCTGCCAGTGAGCATACTTTAAAATTCTAAAAGCATATAATGGATTAGTCACTAGGGAAAAATAACCTTAAAACAGATATTGATATTAAAATTGTTTAGGTTTTCAAACACAGTGCTCCTTTTCAAAATGTGTTTCACTATTCAATGTTGAATAACTCTCTATTAAAAGAAAATGTATTTTCTGTGAAACTCCCTAAAAGAAAATATTAGGTTAGGTTTTAAAATTTGCCAGAAAACATTGTTTTTCATGAATGAATCCTTCAAGTGCAACTAAAACATTTTCCCAAAGTAAGCCTACTGAAATTGTGCCAGGCCTTAATACAAACCCCTTTAGAAAGTTTGCTTTTAAATAAGTCTGTGTATGAAATTATACTGAGGAAGGAACATAAGTAACAAATGCATTGATTATATCAAGAAAATTCATTGTTTAAGGTCTTAAAGTTCACAGAGTCCAGTTACATTTTTATACTTTTAAATAGTGATGATGTCATGAGGTCCTGGGCAGAATGGATGCTGAAAGATGTTTCTTGATCTTGGGTCTAATTATATGAGGTTGTACCAAAGCAGAAAAGAAGGTTAGCGGGGGATAAAGCTGAGTGATAAATGTACCTGGGATTAAAGCACACTGTACAAACTAAAAACTATTTTTGAAACCTAATGATTTTTGTAAACTATATACTGGGTAATTATGATTAATCCAAAAGAAAATCTGGCAACCAGTGCTTTTAATTCAATTTGTGGGTGATTAGGGCATTAAGAACATAAGATAATAGCTCCTTTAATAGGGCAGCTTTTAAGCACAAAATTACCTTTTCAATGCTTGAAGAAAAACATTTCAAGAGTGCAAGGACCCTGCCGTGATTATTAAGACCTCAGGAGGGGAAAAAAAATTTACTATTTTCTGAGAGTCAAACAAAAGTTCTCCATCCTCCAAAACTTCAACCCCCTTTGTGTCACTCAACTCACCAATGCATCTCACATCTGTAGTTTCATCTTCCTTATCAACCCTTCTAAGTTCAAAGTAATTATTCCCTTCAGAGCCAAATTTTCAGTCTTCTCTGTTTCCGGGTTCTTGAATATTACAGGGTCTGATCACAATCCTCATGATCTACTGCCCCTTTACATAATTCCTAGCATCTTCTATTTTTCATTTTACTCATTTTATTAACTATATTTTTTAACTTCTCTGCCATTAACATAGATTTAAATCAAATACACATAATACTTCTTTTTTAAAGCAGATGATAATATGCTAAATAGATAAAGAAAGCCTTAGTGGGCAGGGCTGAGTTGAAAATAGAGGTCTTTATAATTGTAAAAGGAGAAACGGACATAGATAGCTGTAGCAAGATTAAATATCGAAAAACAAAACAAAACAAATGAACAATCAAAACTAAGGACATTGTGTTGTTTAGCATTTGCTTCCATGATTAAAGACATCTTGGAGGGAAGCTTCTTGAGACAAATGGTTTTTACTGAAACAACAGGAGTTACTAATCTGAGGTGAAAATACTCAATCCTAGTCAATGCAGAAAGCAAAAAATTCAAAATAGCTTTAGGAAATTCCTGAAACTGACCAGATTACCTACCACCCCTGCTTGCCCAAACATGTATATAAGCAGTAAAAACTACTGAGAATTGCAGTTTAGAAGAAAAGAGAGCAGCCAAGCAGACCAAAGAAACAGATGTTACGGGAAATATTAAAAAAGATGGACTATATAGCAGCATGGTCCTACATTATGCCCTGGTTCTCTCATCCCCAGAGTGCTGGCCAGCCTTGCACTGGCGGGCAATGGCCAACCTGCTTTCATCTTTGACTCAGAGCTCCATGATCTCTCCACCAAGTTCACTAAGTTCCTACTGGCAGGTCACTGTCATGCCAGCCCTAAGCTTCAATAACCCCATGGCCTCTGTGGTACACATCAGGCAAACCCACACTTTGCCACCGTACTTTTCTCTCTTGATCCCAGACCAGCCGCCGTGTGAAGGAAAATGCAACACAAACTTAGCTCAGAAACAATGGTAACTCAGTCTCTGGTCCCCTCAACTGAAACCTAATCTTGTAAGCCTTATCATAATCTGATTCCTCTGATGGCGAATCCTTGCGGATCCGACATACCAGGAGACTCTAATAGCTACAAACAAAACCTCTCCAAAGTGCATAGAAGAAATAAAGACACTCTAAGCTGCCTAGTACATGCTTAAATCATATGAGCCGTGGACATTTTCCAAGCTGTTGAGTTGCCTGCTGGTTGTCAGTGAGCTCCAGGTATCCAGTGTTTATGATCTGTGACCCCATGCTTTGGTGATACAACCCGCTTTCAATCATTTCTGCTATGATAAATAACCACTCTAATGTTGTATTGTAAGTAATCCCAAGAAAACCTCATTGGTTCACAAAGTTGGAGTTTGGTGATATCTCTACTTTGCTCTGTTGTTAGTTAGTTCTCTATGTGGGGTGAGTAGACATTTGTTCATACATCCCCAGAAAAAGTTCACACAATACAACTTAGTTGACAAATAGCAGAAAAGTTATCTCATCAGGAATGAGGTCTTGATCAGTGTACTCTTGCATTCATGGACTCTCTGGCTACATCTAGATGTCTATGAATTGAACAGGTCCTAATGAGTCTATTGGCTCTATTTCTGTATTCCCAAGTTCACCTGTTGGAAAGCTTTCACAGATGCTAGCATATGTTTCATCTGTGGTACAACCTCTCATGACCATAATTCTGATAGTTATGTCTTACTGGTAAAATTTGCTTCCACGGTGTGGAGAAGAATGGTATATCTCTCAAAACACAGTCTACTCCTTTCTGAATGCAAAGTCCCCAAATCCACATTCCCCCAAACTGACATATTTCTACAATGAAGCCAACCTAACCCAACAAAGTCACACCTCCCAGTAGTGTAACTCTTGATGGGACAAGGATTCAAACTCATGAGTCTATGGAGGCCATTCCTATTCAAACCACCCCAGAGAACCTATTATCTTGAAAGCATCTTTCATCTTTTATCCACACATCATTTTGTCATTTACATACACAATTACCTTCTCAAGTGAGATTTCATTGATCGCATGGTAGAAGGACCAAACAAACCAGTTCTTTAGAATCTCTTAGGCTCTTAAAAACACCAGTCCTAATTAATTTGTACAGTTTCATTTCTTATCGATGGCACCATCACATTAGAGATTAAGATATTCAGCATAGAGATTTCTGGAGGGACAAAATCATTCAGGCCACAGAAAATATTCTTCAACACAACAGACCAAAAGGGAAAAAAAGTATTGGAGAAGAGGAGATGAAGAACGGAGGGCAGGAAAGGATATAGAAGGCTAAATAAATTCAACATGGAAACTGGGTCTCAATCCATTATATACAAGAAAAATAGATTACATTAGTGATCCAGGAAGCAAAGTATTGTTAGCAAATGTGAATATACTATTAAAGAAAAAATGATAGGCATTTTTGCAAAGACTCCATAGTTATTCAGGCAAGCACTTTTAAATCATGGCTGCTACCATATAGATGTGTTTCATTTGCCCCTAAAGGGCTATGTATATGTAACTCAATCTCAACCAAGATAATGAAAGAATTTTATCTTGGGGTCCTCTTCAGTTATTTAGAATTGAGTGCTATAGGAAAAGAAAAATGATCTTGGCCCCACCTGCTTCACTTCCCCTTTTAAGAAATAATCCTTTCTATGTGAGATGTCCCACCTTCTGCAATGGGACTCTTGAAGTGACTGTTCATTTTTGTTTATACTTTTGGCTTCAGAAACCATGAACTAAATAGATCTGTTTTCCTATTAATGTTCAGATGCTTCAAGTATTTTGCCACAGTGATTAAAAAATGACTAATATGAGGAATACTGAAACAAAGATTCCAGCCAATTATCATAAATTGTTTATTCATAAATTATCAAATATATTGTGTGAAAGATTCCATGAGAACACCAACTAATTTTTTTCATACATTTGAGAAAAGTCAATGGAGAGGACAAGACAACTTGGGCTCATACTCTCTATTAATAATTACTTCATTTTGATAGAAAACCATATAAGTGACCCAAGAAACTAAGATATTTAAAAGATAAAAATGCATATTTTAGTCTTGATTGTGATTGTAATAGAAAAAGCAGATTCCTTGGGCACCTGCCCCCATCCCTATGCCAGAAGTTTTCTCCAATTATTAACCATTAGTAAATGAACACTGTTCTTTCCAAAGGAATCTCAGTGGAGAAACAAAACATATTTAAGCTTAGGCCCCATACCCAATAATTAATGGCCAAACAAAAAGAATTCAACATCATTTTTGGTAGGTGGTGGTTGTTGTTGTTGTTGTTGTTGTTGTTGTTGTTGTTATGCCTTACCTCCGTCCCCCTCGCCTACTCCCGCACATGTCTTACATGTCTTTTGTGTATCTATTACAGCTTCTTTTTTTGTGTTTTTATTGGATTCCTGTCTGGAAGAAAGCATGTGTCACTCTGTCTATATGTGTTTCTCCTGCTTTTACTTCTGCTTATTCTTTTTGTCCCATTCTGACTTGATTGTTTTTGTTTTACCTTATCTTATTTTTCCTTAGATGCCTGCTTGTCTTCTAAGAAGAGACAAAAAGGATATAGGAGAGGAGGAATTATGAGAAGTTAGAGAAAGCAATACATACTCAGAATATATTGTTTGAAAAAATACCTATTTTAAATACAATAAAAAAAACAATAATCTGCCTTATTTCCTTAATTAGTAGAATTTTGAGGTAGATCTAAATTATTTATTTCTATTCTTACTAAATAAAAAGAATTATTCTCAAAATAAACAATTCAAGGTTGGCTAAAATAGTGAATAATTACAACGTGATGAGAGAAGATGGACATCACAGACTGAGCTCCAAGAAATAGTAATATGATTGATGCTTCTGTTGTAAAAAGCCCTCAAATGGATCAGCCATCCCCATGAATATCCTGACCTAGAAGACTTACAGCTGAGCAATACTTATACTAAAGTGTAATGAAATAAAATTAATTACTCACATTGCAATAATCCAGCCACTGTATCACTGTCTTTCCTTTTATATTAGACTTTTTCTACTAAATAGCATAGTTCAAAAGAGGTTAGCTTTCTAAAGATGGAATTAACCATAACTATAAAGTATTCAAGACTGCAATAAATTCTGACATGACCACTTACTCCAATGCTGCCGAAAGTGGGTAAAGGAAATTGAGTACAAGAGAGAGGAACACTATTCCACAGCTTACTTCTTCCCAAAGACAAAAGTTTGGGGCACATACATCAAAGTGTTGTGGTGTCGTGATGGTATAGATGTATTTCATATGCTCATCCCACTTCAGCATATTTAAGTAAACAGTATCTTTCTTGCAGATGTAAGGTTACCATGGTACGCTATTTTTTCAGGTTTTTACTCTTTCACAAGAGCTTAGCTACATTCCACCCACTTCATTTCGTTACCAGTCTATATAATTTGTGTGGTATACTACAAAATTAAAATCTATATCCTGCATCCAAAGCAAAGGAAAAGAATAGCACTAACTGTTTTAAAATAAAATATTTTACTCTTCCAGTCTCATAGTGGCTATGCCACTGTGGTGCACTCTTGAAGGAGTTGATGAATGAAGAAAGGTTGGAGAAACAGCTGAACTCCCAGAAAAATAGAGAATTTTCATAAGCCCCAGGCAATGATTCCCACGTAATTGACTCTCAATCAAAAAGATCGACTCCAAAGTACACATGAGCTTCCTACACAGACAGTGTCTTACATCTATTCTTGTAAGCAGCTGCTAAAGTCGGCCGATTCAGTATGCCACCACTTGTGAGTAGATGAAGAGAAGGCTGCATCTTGTTTCCTCCTGATTTTGCCTATGACGCCATTTTCCTTCGCAACACTTATCGTGGTCTCTAGCAATGATAAAACTAGGTAATGACTACAAGTATGTACTGAACTCCAAAATGAGGGGCAATAGTAGGGACCCAAAAATACAATGTAATTTAATTACCTCATTTCTAAGGCAAATAAGATGACTCTAGAGAACACTTGACTGATCATCAGTAAGTACACAACTCAATTACTGACAGCAAACTGCATGAATATTCATAAATCACCATGGGCAATTAGTACATCCCAGGCATAAATCAGCTTATTTTCCAAGAGCTAAGGTAATGTTGGTTAATTCACTGAGGAAATAAAATTTCCCTTAAGGCAAGACACAGATTGAAGAGAACTATATATTGCCCACAAAAAATAACACTGTGCCGTCCACATAATAGCTTCCAGAGAACAGTTCTTGAAAAGAATTCTTTAACTGTTTAAGCATTTACTTGAGCATTTTTTTTTTTATAAAAGGAAGTATAAATGACATGCACAGCCAAATTCACATTCTGTACATTAATACTTTAAGAAGAGAAAAACATACTATAATTTTCGTTTTCATCTTCAACTTGATAGGAAAACATTAGTAGCTTTCTCAGCCTCTGCATATATCAATGCATTTACTACAGTTTGACTTTAGTGATTCTGGCTGCCCTTTTCAAGTCTTAGCGTTTTTATTCTGGTTCACTAAAACCCTCTAAGGCACAGAAAATCCAAGGTGATATTTTTGCTCCAAAACAAATGTGACATTCCCCTAAGCCATCATTCTTCTTAACTTGTCAACAGTTTCAGATCAAATTGTTAGATTGATATGGAAGTAAAATATTGAAAACTATGCCAGGAAGGTATGATCCTTCCATAGCGGTTTGAATAGACAAGTAAATGACTACATTTAGACAGCATTATTATGCTTTACTCTAGTAATCAAGAACAATTGCTAAAATACAGACTTACTCTAATCTAAATAAAGTCACTTCATTTTCCTGCCAATAAGATTTCCCACTGCTTTTGGTCACCTATAGAGTTAACTGTATACATATTAGTGCAGAATGGTCTCTGACATACATGTGCTAAAAATCATTTTGCTATCATTTTTTTCTGAATTGGAATCCTTTTAATATCTAGACATCTGGTGCCAACCAAACCCATGTGATGATAATTGTATCTGAATTGCCAAAATTACTGGTCAACTTCAACTCGTACAGGTTGACACAAATAACTCCAAGGGAATTGAACACTGTTAAGTATAATTTTCTACTTATTCTGGTTCAATCTTTTGCTCTTATCATACATAACAAACTATGATAGTATATTTTGTGTAATATACAGAATACTTATTAAAAAGGAAAATTAATTATAATTATAGAATCCATTTTTAAATTGGTTAAAATTGTTTCTTCCTTTATAGTTTTCTCCTTAAACTTAACCATACATTTCATAAAAAATAATGAAATAATTTTAGAATTTTTTAAAAATTTTTAATCAAGAAAATTATTTTATGTCATTCTCAGAAACAATGAACACATAAGACACTTTCAAGTCCTAAAATATTTAGGACAGTTATAAGCAAATCTCATGCTACCCAATATATGACCAGGTTTTTTAATGTTCATATTAATCAATTGAAAATAAATTTAGTGTATATTTATGTTAGCTTTACTAAGTATCTAAAACATATTCATCTACATATTAGTTCAGAAAATAAATAAACATAGAAAATATACTTTTGAATAAAAAAATTTGAAAGGAGGAAACTTTTCAAAAATCATTTGCAATACAATACGCTATATGCTAAAGTGAGATAATTACCAATAAACTTTACATTGATTTTATTTTTTTAAAATTCAGATTTTACTTATGGATATATTCAAAAGATAAGCAAATATACCAGCCATAAACTTTAAACTTCAGAAAGTCATCCATCAAAACAGTTAAAAACAAAAAGTCAAATGATCATTTCAAAAATACATAAATCCAATAACTAAGAAAGTATAGAGTGAACTATCTTTTCCTTAAAGTTTCAGTCTTAGATTTACATATGCTAGCTTTTATTTAATTTGTTTCTTTGATTTCTATAAATACCTACTAATGAATCTTGATATTTTCTTCCAAAATTAGTATTATGTTCCTCTTAGGTAGCTTCTGTGAGGGGATATCAGTATATATTTGAAATTCTTTACCATAAGAAGAGGAAACAATTCTGTCTATTCTTGGGAACACCCTTTCCCATATTTCCCCTCCAGATATAAACTTAGTAGAAAATTGTTCACCATAACATCTGGCTAGGAAATTCGGAGAAGATGTGTAAACTGAATACAACAGAGGTATTGAACATCATGCCTTCTGTATGAGAATCAGTGCATAATAAATCAGGAAAAACTCTTGAGATTTGACAAAAATATAATTTAGTCTTTTTCAAAAACATATAGCAATATAAAATTATAGATATTGTGTGAGATTTGGCTATGGTATCATCAAAAGTAGATTTTTTTTTTAAGGTAGGAGTTTAGGTTATATTGCAGGTTTTAGGCCTCAGATTTTCTTTTCAGAATTGTCTCTTTTATTCTTATATCTCTATTTCTTTGTGTGCTGAATTGGTTTTTCTCCTACTGACTTGGTATCAGAACCAAGCCAGTCAGAAGACTTGCTTTAACAAATGCCTTGTCATTGTCATGACAATGACAAACTGAGAAAGTCTACACATGACAGAGAAAATGTGTCTGGGTCACCTCAAAATATGATTGTCTGAGCAAGACCAGCATAAAGACAAATTCAGCTAACATGCAAATGAGGACTGTGGAAGTTCCTGACAGTCCAATCTAGATAAACAGCTACAGGTACACATTGACATCTGGGAGAGTGATAATTATTTACCCTGGGATAAATTCCCACATGGTTCTCTAGCTCCACATGGTCATAGTCTCTAAGAGAAAAAGTAAACAGCCTCAAAGGTTTTAAATGCATGGGCATATATAATGAATGATTTAAGAAGAGATGATGATTTTGAGAGGGGATACACAGAAGCATTTGGAGAGTCAAGTGAGGGACAGGACTGATTTAGATGTGAATCATCCTCTAAACATTCTAGAAGTGATTCTCAACCTTTCTAATGCTGCAACATTTTAATATTTTTTCTCCTGTTGGGGTAACCCCCAAGCATAAAACTATTCTATTGCTACTTCATAACAGTAATATTGCTATTGTTATGAATCATCATGATGTACATATCTGGTATGCAGTATATCTGATATGTGACCCTTGTAAAAAGGTCATTTGGCCCAAAGAAGTCATGACCCACAGGTTGAGAATCACTGTTCTAGAAATAGAGAAAAGCTGGATACACTTAGCCCCACTGTGCTCTCTGCTCCAATCTAACTGTGCATGGCCAGAAAACAAGTACCTCAGGAAATCTGTCAGTTCCCTGTGAGCCCAGCTATCTAAACAATGTACTTAATGGAACTTCTTCAGTTCCAAGCTTGTTAATATAAATGGAAGTATTTCATATCTTTTGATGCCAGAAAAAATATTCTATTGTGCCTATATACATTAATTTTTTTCCACAGTGATTTTACAGATTTAGTACTGTTTTTCCTTTATTGAAAATAAGATTTTTTTCATATAACTTTGTCATTAAAATCACTGCTCCTCAACCAATAATCATCTCAGGGAATACCACACAATGATTACTGTTGATTGTGAGCAGAAAGACACATGCAACGTGTTATCAATCAGTTATGAAAGAAATAAATATGACATAAAAAAAAAGAGAGAGAGAGTGGCACAGTTGCCTTCGATGGAGAAGAGAACAGGGAGGGGAAGCAGGGAAGGGACAGACACAGGGTACCATAATTCAGAGAGCCTGGGAAATAGACCTCATGTTTATGGCCCAGAAGTGCAACAATAGTCTCAAGCAGTTAATTATACCTCTCTAAATAACTGGAGGAGGAGAAGAGCTAGAGGCTTCCAAACAAATTAAAACTGCAAGTATTTGTGGAACTGGGGGTGCTAATTATCCTGTAAGTATTTTGGGTGATGGGGTATTAATTAGCCTAATTTGATCACGAGCCTTTCTACACATATATTGGACCAAATAATACTGTGTCCACAAAAAAATACAAATTGTACATCAGTTGAAGAGTAAAAATTTTCAAAATAGTACTACCACAAAAGCACTCAGATCATGAATTACTACCACAAAAAAGCGCCCAGTGCATGAATTATCTTTAAGAATATAAGGACGAAATGACCTATGAATTAAATTAAAATATAGTTTAAGATGTTTACTTCATCACTATTAACGGGAATCGCTTTTTTTCATTTTCTGAACCTCTTTATTTATATTTAAAGTGAGATATTTTTTGAAAAAAAAAAGTCTGTTCTTAGATTGCAATAAAAACATGAAACAGAAAACATACTACAGAGGCAAGGTTATATTTATATTTGATATTTATAACTCAAATTTTGTGGCAACTGTTAAAAATGTAAAGAGTCTTCTCTTTTCAGTTTCTTGAGGAATACTCATACTGTTTCCTGGAAGAGGAATATTAATTTCGATTCCCACTAACAATATGCACGTCTCTTTCTCTATTTCTTAACTTGTGCTTGTTACATTTTTGTTTGAGGTGTTCTGTTTGTTTGATTGCTTACTTGCTTGCTTTAGTAATAGTCATTCTAAATTAAATGATTCTATTGTTCCTACCCCACTACTGAGCATGAATCGAAAAATTTAAATAAACCTTCTAGAAACACACCTTGTTCAACAGCAGTGCACACAGGAGAGTCAGAAGAGAAGTGTATTTTAGTCTTTCAATAGAATTATATTATCAATGTAAGATCATAGCTAATATATAATATGGAATGCTGTGTGAAATCTGTACACTTACGAGCCAGATGCCAGTACCAAATAACTAGGTAAGGAAAATTAAATATATGAATATGTATGCATGCACATACATGTAGACATTTATAATGGTTTATTATGCAGGCAAAAAAATGAAATCTGATCATTTATACCACAGTGGGTATAACTAGGGACTATAGTATTTAGTGATATAAGCCAGATGCAGATGCACATCTTCAGATTTTCTCTTACAATGGAAGCATAAACACTGACAAAAAAGAAGAATTATGGCTAATAGTAGCTGGGGTGGGGACTGGTATTGAGAGAGGAGTGGTTATCTCAGGTTGGTGAGATCAAGGTATGCTCTATGTGTGCTTGGAAATGCCACATTGAACTCTTTTAATGCATACTTTTTTCATATCCTTGTCATAAATTATTAAAAACAACATATGGTGCCGAGCAGTGGTGGCGCATGCCTTTCATCCCAGCATGTGGGAAGTAGAGGCAGATGGATTTCTGAGTTCGAGGCCAGCCTGGTCTACAGTGAGTTCCAGGTCAGCCAGGGCTACACAGAGAAACCCTGTCTCAAAAAACAAACAAAAAAAATTATATATATATATATAATAAACATATATATATATATAAAATAAACATATATATATATATATATGGCAATGGTCAGTATTCTTTTAGTTATTTGAACTTGAATATGATTTTCTAAACAATATGCTTTTGTGCTGCTTTTATGCTGTTAAAACTGATATAACTATATTTATTTATTTAAAGATTTATTGTTTTTTTAATTATGTATATGTGTGGGAGTGTATATGTCTCTGTGTGGCTAAGTATGTATATGTAAAAGTGCCTTTGGAGGCCAGATGAGGGTGTCAGATCCCACAAAGTTGGAGTTATATGCTGTTGTAAATTACCCTCCGCGGTTGCTGGGAGTTGAATTGAGTTTTCTTGCCAAAGTAACAAGTGTTCCTAACTGCTGGAGAGATGTCTCCAGCCCTATTATTCTGTCATTGCTGATTTTATTGGTACATATTATACTTCTGAATTATATCAACAACTAACAATATGCTTAAATTTTTATGTATGCCCCACAGAGATATGTGAACAGAAAAAAAAAAAAACAATAAATACCACTGCCATCTTTTTACTACTGATGCATTTATTTTGCCCAAATTTACATTTAGAAATGTGCTTTTACAAATAATCTGCTCAAATAGTTTCTCCTCAGAGCCTCTTACTGAGATACAGTTATTGTACTTAAAATACAATTTAAGTATTTTGGATATATTGTGTTTTTCTCCATTAGCTAGACTCCATGAAGTGGAAAGACCTTTGACTTCAACTCAGTGAAACAAGAGAAACTTTCCATGGTTCAATGTTTCTAGAATTAAAAAAAAAAAAGCAAAGTTCCTCTTCCTTTAAGTTATAAAAAGTTCAATGTGTTCCAACTATTCACCAACCATGGATCCACACTGTCAGACTTTCTGTTTGATAATGCTTTTTATCTTTTTCCAGAAGTCCAACTGTGAAGTCTAATTTTATTTTCCTAAACCCATAATGATCAACCATGTATCAGCTGTCTCTGTATTCATTTCCCCTGTCACAGGGAAACAAAAAGTTTGCTGTAGCCACAAGCCAAGATCAGGCACTCATCTTTCTCAAACATATACCATATGGAAGTATGATAAATTCTGTAAAATTCTAAAAGGATGTGTATACCATCATTCGAACCAATCGTCAGTGTTTCAACACAGCATTTCCCTGGTATGCTGTACATTCTTCAGGTAGAATTCCTCTCTACAGAAGTGTCACATCTTTAGGGAACCATTATCTCCTCAGGATGTCCTCATGTCCCCTCCTCAACAAAGTCAGCTTCACTGGGCACTCCCTAGTTACCATTAGCCAGAGATCCTTCCCTTAGAAAATATCATATCTACCCGACACTAACTATTCCATGTATGGAACAAATATAGAAGGAGTTAGGGAGACTGAGGCAAGAGGATCTTGGTTTGAAGGCTAGCCTGAGAAGCATAGTGAGTTCACTGCAAGTTTGAATCCCCCTCTCAAAGAGAACAACCAAAATGGCAGTAGTAAAGGAAAGGTCAATCTATGTGATATTCTATGAAGAAAAGCCAAATGTGTAACAACACTCACTGCTAATTTAGTACTCAGTATATTCTAGACTGTGTGTTTCATGTTCTCTGGTATATTATGAAGAAAAAACATCACTGAGAATCTTGTATGTATTAACCAATTAAAAAGTTAGGCTGAGAATATGCAAGTGTTCAAGATCATTTAGTAAAGATTGATCATTTGAGTTTAAAAACCTATGTTCTAATATATACTTCAAAATATTTAGACATTTTGTACTTAGGCCTACACAAAAGTCCAACAAAATAATGGACATCATAACTAGGAAGACACTGACTAAAAACAACAAAGAACAGTGATTTCTCAAAGCAGAGAGCTATTGATGCAAGCCTAGAATTGTATCTGTTGTCTGTCTAGCCCCAACACATGGAAATTCCAGATGGAGCTCAACAGTTTCAGAGAACTGAGGATGTGGAACTGGGTGCCAGAACACCAAAGAGGTGAGAATCTGCAGGTCAGTGTGCTGGCTAGTAAAGTGTTACACAGACTGAAAAACCCAGCAGACTGCAACAAGTCCATTGGAGAATTCAGCAAAGTACAGAGCCATGTGTGTATAAGGAAATGACCCAAATCCAGGAAGGAGCTACCCACAAGGATTAGAGGAAATATTACTCAAAGCTCACAGGAACAGGAACAGACAGGTTCTTCAGCCAGAATGGAAAACATCTAATTCTTGGGGAGTGAATAGAGTACTTGGAAAGATCTTGTCCTGGTAGCAGGGAAAAATAAAAGGATTAGTGATGGAATGACCACAGTTCAAGTTCTACCTCATAAATCTCAGGAGCAGGATCTAAATCTCAAACCAATTTCCAGGTAACTCAATCATGCTCCAGAACAAAGTGCAAGAAGGAATTTAAGAACGTAAAACAACAGCACATAAAAAAGTTGCTGTAATGTATCATGTCTGTCCTGGAACAAAGATCTGACGATTATGAAAACATCTTGTGAATAAAAACATATTATTTAAACATAGTCAAAAGAGAGATTGTGTTTCTACGTCCAGGAAGACAGTGAAGTCCTTTTTCCCATTCCTTTTGTTAAGGGCAATTAAAAAGATCCATATTGCACATATAAACACACACAAGAAGAGGTCAGAAGTGGAAGAGGAAGGTAGACTGGCTGGGAAATGAATGATTGAAAAAATGGTAATGTTCAGTTTCAGGGTTTTCCTTTTGTCCTGCGTATAACATAAATACTTTGGAGCTGCAAAGCTAACAACTCAAAGAGTATGTATGACAGAGACCACTTCTATGAAAAATAAGATAGGATTTATATTGCTGGAAAATTATAATGTGAAGTACCGGACTTATCTTTCCACATAAAATTAAATTTAAATATAAGCCAAATTTGTTCATTTGTAATCCCTACTCCAGGGCAGCAGAGATAGGCAGATCCCTGAGGAATTCTTCAGCTGGCCACCCTACCTACTCAGTGACTTCCAGGCAGGAACTCTGGAAAGAGTGTGCCTGTGGGGATAACACCTGAATCTACCCTCTTATCTCAACTCACATTGTGAGAGCCAAAGTTATGTTTGAAGTTTTAATTACTTTGCCTAAGAGATAGGTGAAACAAAATGCCTCTAACCTATAAGCCCCTTGCCCAAGGACAGATATTTCCCGAAAAGCTGTTGTTTATAGGAGATACCAAGCCACATGTGTTTGCTCCCCTCAACAAGTTTGTTGACCTCGACTTCAGAAGATGTGCTTGATCCTATGTAGGCAGGAGCTACATGAGCAGGAACTGTGTCAGGAGGAACACTAACTCCTGATTGGATGTAGGCAGGAGGTATGCAGGAGGAATGCAGGCAAGAAGTCCCTCAGGATACATGTTTGCCCCTGATTGGACCTGATGGGAAATACAGTGACCATATGGGTTTGCCTTTATGAGCCTCTGCAAAATGTGATTTATTCGTTGTCATTTCCTGGGAAATCTGGAATGGAGCTGGCCAGAGTCTATCATCCTGGCCAGTATTTAATTAATGGTTTCTTCAAATTTGTCTCAAGAATTGTGGAACTGTTCTTTTTTTTTTTTTCAAATTTTCAAGTTTAACATGTGTACCTACATACGTACAGACATGCACACAGAAACAAGCCAAATTGAGGAAACTGTGTTTTATAAACATTGGATATCAAATAGTAAGATGCCTGCACACACACACATGCTTACATGCATACTTACCACACACATGCACTCACACATACTTGCTCACATGCACGCACACACACACACACACACACACAGGTGGTGGAGAAGAAGGACTGTGATAGAACCATGGAAGAAGCAGACAAGAAAATAGAAAACATCTCAATAATAACTGTCTTCCAAAAGAAAAAGAAAAACATGCAATCATATTTATGAACTCCAGCACAGCCTAAGCAGCATCTGGACCTCCATCCCAGCAAGGAAGTAATGGTCTATCCCAGTGCACAGCACTGCCTGGTTTCAGAAAAGCCAAAGAAGCACACTGTTTTGAGCAGTAGCAGATATCTTCTGAGATGCCATGGATCACAGAGAGCAATAAGAGAGGCTCCTGTGGTTAAGACCTAGAGATCTTTCTGTCATTCAGCTTGATGCTTTGAGGAAGTTCCCCCTTTAGTGTCGACCGAGGCTTGGCCAGAAATCTTCCTCAGCTTTACCTTACAGCAACGAAGTTCTGCCCTCGTTAGCTTGAGTGAGGTCAGTCAAAGCCAATAAAGATGAAGGAGTCAAAGGATATTGAGATACACAAAGCTGAAGAAAGGCAGTGTCCAGATATTAACTAACCACAGTCATGTAATGACTCAGAACATTTTCATGTTAAGTTGGTAAAATGCTACTTGATAGCCCTACTAAAAAACGTGTTGAATCAGGAACAGTCTCAGGAAAAACACAAGAGAGGTAAAGATGCTTACAATAACCTTAACTTCCCAACAGTGTATTAGAAGTACTGGCTAATTCAGTAACATAAGAAAGCAAATAGAAGCAGTACTGACAGAGAAGAAGGCAATAAAACTGTCATCCTTTACCCATAACAATTATCTTAAAAATAATGAGAAAGAACAAATAAAATCAGGCAATAAATTAATTCCTGGAACTAATAAACTACAGTGAGGTTGACAAAGACAAAAGGTTATTACATGGGTGCCTATTCTTTTTCTATCTAACAGTAATTAATTAGTAGAATTTTTACATTATAAACACTATTTACATACGATTTTAATTTACCTGCTAAAAATAATATACCTAAGTGTAAATCTAATAAAAATATGTGTGAGAAAAAATGAAGACTATAAAACCCTGATGCATCAAGAGAAAATAAATGAAAAACTATAACAGATTCATAAATAAGAAGACACAAAATTGTCAGCATGACAATTTTCCCAACATATACTATAATTTAATGTGATCTCAACCAAAATTCTAATTTATTTTGTCAATACCAAAGAACTCTAGCATTTATGGAAAATACTAAAAAAGTCAAGACTAGCTTACATAATGTTAAAGAACAGTGTTAGAAGACACAAACCACTAACAGTGAAGACTATAAACAAAGTTACAGTCATCCAAATACTGCAGTTGGGAAAAAAATAATAGATGCACACATAAGTCAATAGAAGAGAATAGATGGGCCCAGAATAGATTAGCATAAATGTCATCAGTTTATCCTTGATAAAGAAGAAAAAGCAATGAAATCATAAATGACCCTTAAAACAAATGAGACTGGGACAACTAGACATTAGCATACATAAAGAAATTCAGTGTATATCATCTGTGCACTGCAAATATTCCTCTAAATGTCATAGAACCAACAGTGAAACGTAAACTCCAAGAAGATAATGTAAGAAAACAGATCAAGAGTCTGATCTGAAAAAGAGAGATTTGCCTGGTAGAGCACTGTCCTTAAAGCATAAAAAATAACCCTTAAGCCCATATAACACAATGGAGCTGGGTTGGTTTGAGTGAGGATACCCTACCCCCATAAAAGCTTACCCCCACTTGGTCCCCAGTTGGAGGACATTATTGAGAAGGATTTGGAAGTTTGGCATTGTTGGAAGAAGTCTGTCACTGGGGCAGGCTTTAAGGATTCAAAGCCCATTTATTCCCAGTGTGTGTCTCTCTCCCTTATGCTTGTATCTTAAAACGTAAGCTCACAGCTATTGTTCCAGGGCCATAACGATTGGCCAGGACTGTTATCCTCTTCAATGATACTCCCGGACTTAACCACCTATAATCATAACCCCAAATATACTCTCCTTTCTATAGGTGCCTGGCCACAGTGTCTTAACGTAAGAATAGAAAGGTAAATTAGTCAGAGGCTTATTTTAAATTATTATTCTTTTTTTTTTTTTTTTTTTTTGGTTTTTCGAGACAGGGTTTCTCTGTGTAGCTCTGGCTGTCCTGGAACTCACTCTCTAGACCAGGCTGGCCTTGAACTCAGAAATCCTCCTGCCTCTGCCTCCCAAGTGCTGGGATTAAAGGCGTGCGCCACCACTGCCTGGCAGGGGCTTATTTTAAAATGCAAAAGTCCTCCAAAGAAACTCTTCATCTAAGAAGATATATGACTAGAGACAAGCAAATAAGAAAGGTTCTGAATCATGTGTTTATGAGCAAAAAGTAATTCAAAGAAGAAGAGTGTCAGAAAAAATAAAATATTACTTTAAGAGAAGCTACAAGCAGCAAATAAACCTGTAAAAATATATTTAATGGATAATGAGATGTGTCACTGGTTAAAGGTGCTTGTCACCAAGCCTGATGAACACAGTTTAATCCCCAGAAACAAATGGTGGTAGGAGAGAACTGAGTTACTGACCTCCACACTCGCATACTGTTGTGTGAATCTGCCTCTACACAAAATAAAGCAATAAATGTTACATAATATGTGGACATCATTATTTATCAGAAAATGAAAATAATGATTATGATTAATACAAAATTTCCAGAAAGAAAAATAAAAGAATGCTTGGCTCCAATGAGAACATATAAATGACACACCCCTCCCAAGGCTCAGGAATCATTGTGTAAGAGGAAGAGGAAAGGGTGTAAAGAGGATGTGCATGACTATAAAGAAATGCTGTCTTTGGAATACAGTATAAAAGTTGCACATATGAACTCAGAGCATTTGAGACATCATGCACAAAACATGGGAGGTCCCAAACCATAACAAATTCCAACATGGTAACAGGAATGAGGCACATAATTTCATCTCTAGCTAAAGAGTGCTTAACAATTGTTAGCTTTTGGAAAAGGAAAGTCAGTTTTCTCTAAAAGTGTAGCCCTGATAAGTTGACCATATTCCACTACAGGGCAGCACAATATAGTCATGAATGTGTGTGTGTGTGTGTGTGTGTGTGTGTGTGTGTGTGTGTTTAAAGGATTCAACACTGGATGTATACGGAAGGGAGTTGTTACTGACAGGGTTGAGAGAAGAATACAATACAAATATGTTCTACAAAACTCAAAACAAAAACTTATTATAACAAAGGAAAATACAAAAAACCAATATTAAGATCATTATACCTTCCTTGAAACTGCTGAGTAAGAAATTGGATCATTAGCATATTGTTGGTTAGATATTAAACTGATAGATCTAAAATAAAGATCAGTTTGGCAGATGTGTGTATGTGTATATGTGTGTGTTCAATATTTGCAAATGTGAATACCTGGACTCTACAGAACGCAGGCATAGAGAAAACCTACTGCAATTATTCTAAGGAACTATTATTCCTTACTTTATTTTCCCTTGATTTACTGAAATTATTTTAGGATCCTACTAAACAAACCTATCAATAAAATGAAAACTAATGACATTCTGATATACCTCATAGATTAGTTACTTGTTTAGCCCTTATTAGAGAGGATTCTCTGGATATCTTCATCAAGTACCTCCTTTCTAGACTTAGTTGTTTATGCAGAAGAGGAGGCAGAAAGACTGAAAGAACCAGAGTTCTGGATGACATAAAACAAACAAAATCAAAAAAACCACATCAACAACAACAACAAAATGCTGTTTTCCTGAAACAGAATTAATGCACATATGAACTCACAGATACCCTGTCGGCAAACAAAACCTACAAAGTTTCAAGAAACACAAGGTCCCAGCACTGAGAGGAAAAAGATAACATGGGGCCCTGCCCCTATAAAAGAAGCTATCAAGGTTGTTTTGATTTGCATTTCTCTGATGACTGAGGATGTTGAACATTTCTTTAGGTACTTCTCAGCCCTAAGACTTTCCTCAGTTGAGAATTCTCTGTTTAGCTCTGTTCCCCATTTTTTAATAGGGTTATTTGGTTCTCTGGAGTCTAACTTCTTGAGTTCTTTGTATACATTGGACATTAGCCCTCTATCAGATGTAGGATTGGTAAAGATCTTTTCCCAACCTATAGGTTGCCACTTTGTCCTATTGACAGTGTCCTTTGCCTTACGGAAGCTTTGTAGTTTCATGAGGTCCTATTTGTCTATTCTTGATCTTAGAGCATAAGCCATTGGTGTTCTGTTCAGGAACTTTCCCCCTGTGCTCATGTGTTTAAGACTTTCCCTATTTTCTCTTCTATTAAATTCGGTGTATCTGGTTTTATGTGGAGGTCCTTGACCCACTTAGACTTGAGCTTTGTACAGGGAGATAGGAATGGATCAATTTGCATTCTTCTACATGTTGACTGCCAGTTGAATAAGCACCATTTGTTGAAAATGCTGTCTTTTTTTTCCCACTGGATGGTTTCAGCTCCTTTGTCAAAGTTCAAGTGACCATAAGTGTGTGGGTTTATTTCTGGGTCTTCAGTTCTATTCTATTGATCTAACTGCCATCAGTGGGAGGAGAGGCTCTTGTGCCTGAGGGTGTTAGGTGCCCCAGTGTAGGGAAATGCTAGGGAGAGAAGTTGGAAGTGGGTGGGTGGGTAGGGGAGCACATCATAGAGCCAGGGAGAGGGGGTATAGGATAGGGGGTTTCTGAAAGGGAGACATGGAAAGGGAAAAATATTTGAAATGTAAATAAAGTAAATGTCAAAAAATAAGAGGCTATGAATTATCTAATAAACAACACATTATAAATAAGAAGATGAAGAAGAAGAAGAAGAAAAAGAAGAAGAAGAAGAAGAAGAAGAAGAAGAAGAAGAAGAAGAAGAA
>JADRCH010000124.1:2096360-2176927 GCA_019843965.1 Rhynchomys soricoides
AAGAAGAAGAAGAAGAAGAAGAAGAAGAAGAAGAAGAAGAAGAAGAAGAAGAAGAAGAAGAAGAAGCAGCAGCTATTAGCATCTGACAATGAGTTGGAAAGAGAAAATCAGTTTTCTTCAATGAAGTCTCAACCACAGTTCAGGGCAAGCTTCATGACAAGGAATGATTGACCAATACAACATAAGCTCAGTGGTATCTGTTACATTTTTTTCTTTTGGCTTTTCTTTTTCCTTATTGATCTTTCGTTTGTTTGTTTTGCTAGTGTGTGTGTGTGTGTGTGTGTGTGTGTGTGTGTGTGTGTGTGTGCTATTGTGGTTTCTTGTCTGTATATATGTGTGTTTGTTTCTTTGTTTTATATGTTGATTTTGCTTATTGTTTATTTTCGATTGTTTTTGGTATTTTTATTGCTGTTTTTAAAGACTGAAAGACAACAAATTGAGTGTATAAGGATGTTAGGAGGATCTTTGAGGATTTTGAGATAGAAAGAAATGAACTAAAAATTAGATCAAATCTTCCAAAGCAAAATTTAAAAGTTACATATATGGAATAAATAAAACTGTATATAAGCACAACAGTAAAATACATATTGAAGAATAATGGATATTTCTGATAAAGAAACTGTATACAAGAACAACAATAAAATAAGAATAATGAATATTTATGACATATACTTTAAAATTGAAAAATATATAAAACTATGTAAAATACTAACATGAAAAATATTTTTGTCATAATAGAAAAGTATAGTCAGATGATACACTGTCTTTCATGTTAAACTTATGTGGCAAAATATTTTCTGATATATTTGAAAGGATGAATATATCCTTATAAGAGTAGGTATGATTTTAATCAGGAACAATTTAGAACTTTTTTTTTAAATTGGGAGCTATTAAGATGGCTCATCAGCTACAATGTCTTGCGTGTTAGCTTGACAACCTGTGTTTTATCACTGACATATATGTGGAGGAAGAAAATCCACTCCACAACATGTTCCTATGACCTCCACAACTGCACTATCATATGTGCACCACAGTACCACACATTCACATCACACTCCCACAAACTAACAAAGAATCCTTTTTAAAAGTAATATTTTACTTTTACATTTGTCTAATTTTTCTAAGTTTCTCTCAGATATTGTGGTGGTTTGAATAAGCTTGGCCCATGGGAAGTGGCACTATTAGGAGATATGGTCTTGTTGGAATGGGTGTGACCTTGGAGGAAGTGTGTCACTGTGCAGGCAGGCTTTGAGGTTTTTTAGTGCTCAAGTTCCACCCAGTGAGGATGTGACCCTTTTCCTGGCTTCCTTTATATTAAGATGTAAGTCTTTCTTTCGGCTCCTCCAGCCCCAAGTCTGCCTCCACACTGCCATTATGATAATGGAGTAAATCTCTGAAACTTTAAGCCAGTCTCAATTAATTGTTTGCCTTTATAAAAATTGCTTTGGACAAGGTCTCTCTTCACAAACGAGAAATCCAAACTAAGACAGATATATATTGAATTCTGCCTAGTAAAAAGACAATAAATGTAATTATCTATAATCAAGTACATATTATATAATATATTCAACTAAACAATTACACATGATCAAACAGAAATACAATAATTTCAATTTTAAAATAATGATTTTATATGAGGTTCACAACATCTGTGTAAGAGTTAAATGTGTGATAACTATAATACAAAAGTCAGGAGTAAATTTTGTATTGATTTTACATAAAATGTCACTTAATTGAATAGAAGGTTCACTGAGGTAATATAGCCTTAAATCATAAACAAAGCAACCTATAAAATTACAAAGACTACCCTGATGTTGTGGCTCATACACATAATTCTAGACTCATAAAGACAAGACAAAGAAGATTACTGTGAGTTTTAAGCAAGCATAAAGTACATGCTGAGTCCTATACCAGTTGGAGATTATATATTCAAACAAAAAAAAAACAAAAAGAAAGAAAGAAACTTAAGCAATTATAGGTAACAAACAAAAAAAAAAGGTTTAAATTTAAACAAAATAATAAAGCAAAGCTAAAGAAATTTATAATCTCAAAAAACAATTTAGAAATAATAAAAATAAACAGAGTTTTAAAAAAATCAGCAAATGAAATTTAAAACAACAGAAAACAAATAACAAGGTGGTGAATTTAAACCCAAGCTATGACCTTTTCACTGAGTGAGCGTTTTAAATGTAGGCAGAAATTGTCAGATTGGGCAAAAGACACAATGTTTATATGGAAATCTTTAAATAAAATAATAGGTTAAATATGTAAGAACTGGTAAGAATATAACATATGATAATAATAATCTGATTATGGTAAAGTCTCTATTAATACCAGTCAGGAAGATTGGAAAAAAGAACAATAACAGAATAAAAATGAAAATTTTACAAAAATAAAAGACTTAGTTCATTTAAAGAACACCATTATCTTGGAATATTTCTGACTGTGTAATTTATTTTGTGGCTGCGGAGTACAAATCAAGATGATGTCACAGTTGAAGGCTTTTGGGTGCATCATAATATTATAGATAACATCATATAACCAGAGAGCACATGGGAAAAAAATCTGTGTTTAAGAGAAATGTATAGGTACCCAAGCTCTCTTTCCCAACAGTTACTCTCTCTACAATCTCTTTATCCTCATGGAGAAATCCTCAAATCTAAATACCACTTAAATGGCCTACCTCACAATGGTGTCATCTTGTCTGTTACCATTAGCATTAAGTTTGGAGGTAGTATTACAATCCAAAGAAAATGCTAAATATTTATGTACTCAATAAAAGAGATTTAAAACATGAGTCAAGAAGTACAGTTGTGAGAAGAAAAAGAAAATCCTAGAATACTAAATTAAGGAGATAATACCTCTAAATAAGTGACAAAAGAAAGTATTTATAAATAAGAATAAAGTATAATGTGTAAATGTATCTTTACTTTGCATGGTAACAAAATGTTTATTAAAATCTAATCTTTGAACAGTCTTGTTGACAAAATAACCTCATTGATACTTACAGAACTCTCCACCAATAAAAATCAGTATGCATATTCTTTTTAAGGACATATAAAATCATTTAAAATACTGACCAAACCCTTGTCTGTAAAAGAAGTCTAAACAATTAAAACAAATTAAATCACATATGATATTTTCTATGACTCTGTGCACTTACTTCATAAGCATACTGATTGCTGATCAGAAATAAACCACAGATGATTTCCCTCATTCTATACAACAGAATGACTCTTCCATTTATTTATTTCAAATGTGCTATTAGTTTATAAGGTTAGATTCTTTGGAACTATTATATGGCATAAAAACACAGATGTGTGGAGGTTTCCAATAGGACAATGCCATCTTCAGTTTTCTACTAAGGAGGTGATATGGGACGGTCTTCTAGTAGATGCTTCAGATATTTCACTGAGAATGTAATGCCATGCTATATTTTGTACTTATTTCTCTGTAAGGAGGAAGAAGAAAAGTTTATGGTCAGCTTCATTTTCTTATGTTCTCTGACTTGGTAAATCTTGTTACTCAATTTATTTTGAAATCAATAATCTAGGTGATTATTGAGATTTTAATTGAGCAAGACTCTGGTTTTACTGACTCTTAATAGGCTAGCTTACCCAGTATCAAATTTAACACACTTCAAACTCTAGCATTACTGACCTATTGCTGCTGCCTTGTTAACATTCAAATTAGTACCTACACATGTATTGAAGTCACTCTGTAAGACACCAGTTTTCTGTTATAAGTCTCAAAAGAATTCTTTGTTCCTCTGTGATGGAGAAAATTGATTCACAGGGAGAGGTTTCCTCTGATGTTAACAGTAAAGAGAGGGAAGTCAATATTTTACAAAGTATGCCAGAGGTAAGAAGCTCACTCACAAAAATAAAGTAGATTTTAAGCCTTAGAAATAGCTACTATCCCCTAACTGGGTGTCCTTGTCTAGCCTCAATAGAAAGGATTCATCCAGTCAGACCACAGACTGATATGTGGGTTGATAACCATGAGATACCTCCTCTTCTATGAGGAGAAAGGGAATGAGACATAGTGAGAGGGAAGGAGAGAGGTAGAAAATGGGAAGAGAGAACTGAGGAGAAGCTGTGATCAGGAAGAAAATTAAATATATTAATTAATTAATTAATTAATTAAAAGCAATACTAAATTCTTATTATGTAATAAATTCGTATTGTGTACTAAGAGTGTATCTGTATTCCATCCAAAGAAATACAATTCCACCCATTTATCTACAAAGGTTATGACTTCATTTTTCTTTAGGGATGAGAACTAATCTATGGTTTTTACATACCACATTTTAATTATCCATTCATTAGTTGTAGGGCATTAGGTTGAATCCATTTCATAGCTATTGTGAATAGAGCAACAATACATATGGCTGAGCAAATATCTGTAGAAGGGATGAAGCATTTTCTGGGAATATGCCAAAGACTGATGTATCTGGATAATATGAACACTCTAATTGATAATAGCCATTAAGAAAAATTATTAATAAAACTAATCAAGATGGTGTAGGACCTTTTCAATGAAAACCTTAAGCCTATGAATAAAAGAATAGAGCAAGACACTAGAAGATATCCTATGCTCATAGATGGATACAATTAATATTGTGAAATGACCCTTTTCCAAAACTATTTATACATCCAATACAATACCAATCAAAATTAACATATCATTTTTCACAGAAATTAAAAACAAACCTATTCTTAAAATTTACACAGAACCCATAAAGACCCCCAATAACTACAAAGAACTCTAAGCAAAAAGAATAAAGCTGAGAAAATTATCATTCTAGATCTCACGATATGGTATAAATTCATGGTAATAAAAACTATATGGTACTGACTCAAAAAAAAACAGACATGTGAGCCAATGGAACAAAATTGGATACCAAAACAAGAGTACCTGTGATTTTGATTTCAACCATTTTGTTTAATATTTTCATTAAAAAATTTTGGTTTGGTCTGCTCCGGTTTTTCTTGTTCACTTGGACCCTGTCCAAAAAAATGGGGAAGCTGGGACTTGTTTCAATACTTTCTCTCTGCTGTTTTCCATTATTTGATGGAAAGATGCTTATAGTTTATCTTAGTTTAATTAAAATTATATTTCTGTATAAAAACTTAGCTCAAGAAAATAAAACATCCTGGGGAAAGTGGGTATACACATTCAAAGAATGAATTAGACAAATGTCTGTCATCTTGTGGCAAAAAATAACTCCAAGTAGATCAAAGACTTAAATATGATTCCTGAAACATTGAAAGAGCTAAAGGAAAACACGGACAGTACCGTACATGTTGTGGAAATAGGAAAGGACCTTTTAAATAGGACTCCATTTGTACAATATCTAATACCGATAGGTGGGACTTCATATGACCAAAATGTACCCTATACAGCTAAAGAAACAATCAACCAGATGAAGAGAAAGCCCACAGCTTTACACTTGACAGAGATTCAATATCCAAAATATGTAAGAATTCAAAAAGTATCAAGTAAAAAAAAACATTAAAAACTATCCTGATACAGAACAGAGAGTTTTCAAAAAAGAAAAACAATGGTTTCAAAATATCTCAAAAGTGGTCATGGTCCTTAGAAATTAGTGAATGCAAATTCAAATGACTTTGAGATTATATCTTACCCCAGTCAGAATGGAAAATATCAACAAGACAACTAACAACAAATGCTGGTAGATAGATAGATAGATAGATAGGTAGGTAGATAGATAGATAGATAATGATTGATAGATGATAGACAGATATATATACAGATAGATGATAGATAGATAGATAGATGATAGATATAATATATAAATATATATGATATATATGTTTAATAATAATCATCGAACAAAGACAGACTATCAATTTAAGAGAAAGTGGCAGGAGACAAGAAAGGCACTGTGAAGAGGATAGGGAATGGGGTAAGTGATGTGACCATATTTTCATTAAAAAATAACTTCATAAAAGAATGCAGTCTGCCACAGGCTACTGGTTTCCAGTGAAAGTCCAATGCATGTGAATCAAGGAAATGACATAATGGCATGTTTATTAACTAAGTTAGTATATGTATAGTGGATAGATAGATAGATAGATAGATAGATAGTTTGTGTGTGTGTGTGTGTGTGTGTGTGTGTGTGTGTGTAAGCAGTGCTGCTAAGTTGTAATTTTTCTGTTTGTTCTTCAATTTCTTAGTTTCAAAAAATAAACTCGTGAATTTCTAGATCTCTCTTGAAATTTCCTAAATTCATTTTCTTCCCTATTCACCAAGGAAGGATGAACCATTTCTTTTGGAGTTTTTTCTTTCATTCTGTATATATAGGGATGGCATCCCAAATTAAAAAGTCTGGGCTTTGCTAGAGAGAATACTCAAGTTACTGTTCTTGATGAGAGAGAGCCAGAAGATAGTGGCTAGCTGGTCTGTACTGTCTACCTGCATTAGTCACAGGGTGTAAAAGGGCAGAGCATGAGTACTGGATGCCTGCCTGCTGCTGATAGCCTTAAGTCTGCCTTTAAACATAACGTCAAGAACCATGGCAATCAGCACATAAACCTTCTTTACTCTTTCCAAACCTGGGAACTGAAGTGTGGTAAGATCAACCTGCTGATCTAAGGGCTGCTCTTACCCATTAGGGAAGTTCCAACTGAATGATACCAGCACCTCTGTACCAGTAAGTTCCATAGCTTTAGTGGAAATAGGGAAAGAAGAAGAAAATGTGAGAAGAGTCTATAAAAGAATCAAAGAAAAACAAACGACAAAGCAGGAGATAGCATCCTCCCTATGTCTTTGCTGCTGTGACAGCTATCACATGACATCTATGAAGGTGGCCTACTAACCTCAAGGATATCCCCAGAGCTGGGAAAGTTTGTGATGATGTTCTAGGAACTTCTACCTTGTTGGATTCATCTACCCTGACAAACTTGTGTTGGAATTATGACTGGTATCATTTTCATGTATCATTTTCTTTTTTTCTGTTGGTAAGCTGTAAAAACTAAAGGCAGTTGGGAGGAAAGAGGTAATCATACTCCTTATGGTTAAATAGAAAGAGAAAATCACTTGGGAAAGCTTGAGGTTGAAGCTGATTAAAAAAAAAAAAAAATTGACTTTGTTCTAGATCCCATACATTTTCAGGTTGTAAAGATAATTTCTTTCTCTATGGTTCTGGGAAATGATTACACATTGATCCAGCACTGGCCTTAGTCCTGTGTTCAATAGAGCTCACTTAAGAACTTGCACATCCTCTTCAGCATCATTGGCTTGTTTCCCCAGTATCGTTAACTATGGTGTTTTGGACTCTGATTCTGTCCAGAATCAGCTCAGAGACAAGATGCGTAGCTTAGAAACTCCCCAATCAGAGACTTTAGTCAGATTCTCTGCAGACAATCTCTTATTTTGTCTGAGGTTTCTTCCTTTCAGTAAAGAAGGAACTCATTGCAACAAGGAGGTATCTGATTCAGAAGCTGACTGGAATAAGTTCTGACTTTGCCAGGTTGATTTAGATCACGATTTCCCTCAAGGAAGAAAGCTTTTATTTTATTTTATTTTATTTTATTTTATTTTATTTGAAATAATACTGACCTAGTACTTGTTATCTAGACCAGGCTGTCATTGAATTCATAAAGATCTTCCTGGCCTGGCTATGTTTCACAAGTGTTGGGAATAAAGTCATGTGCCACCATGCCAGGCTGAAATATTTACATCTAAAGGAACCCCTTAAGTCCTCCTTGCTGAGATTTTTTTTTCCAGTCAATTTTTTTTCATATGTACTGCACTTCTAAAATATTTTCAGTGTGTGGTGGTTTGAATAAAATTGGTACCCATGGATGTATAGGGAGTGGCACTATTAGGAAGTGTGACCTTGGAGTAGGCATGGCTTTGTTAGAGGAGTCATATGGGTAGGGGCTGGGTTTTGAGATCTCAGAAGCCATTTCACTGTCTGCTGATCTGATTGTAGATCTCTCAGGGCCTTCCACAGCACCATATCGACCTGCATACCACCATGCTTCCTACCATGAGATTAATGGACTAAACCTTAATTGTTTTCCTTTTTAAGAGTTGCCTTGGTTATGGCATCTCTTCACAGCAATAGAAACCCTAACTAAGACACAGTACAAGGGTTCCCCAGTCCTTGTAGGAAAACGTGCTTTAGAAAGTTGTTGACTGCTTCTTCTGTCATTCCTTTCTATAGTATTTATATTGGTTTTAATTTTACATAGTGAGTTGTATCTGCTTCTGTCAGCTGAGAGTTAAGGGATCTAAAGTTTCTGAGGGTGCCACTGAGGCTTACAAAGAACAAAACTAGAGAGTCTACAAAGAATACAGATATAACTGTGTCATGTCTGTTCATAATTTATTCAAGTAGACTGACTTACCTCCATCTCTTCCAGCATATAATATAGAATTCAGTATGAAACAGTTATTAACCTAGGATAGTAGAATAGCATATGCTCTGAGATCTCCAAGGAATCTCTCTACAAATACTGCCCACTATTATATCACTTATAAAATATGCCATCAATATTCCGTGATGGTGAGAAGAAATCATTATATGGCGAGCCAGCTCTTATTCTGGTAGCCTGCTAACTGAGAGGTACATGCTTTCATAGGGCTCCTAGGCCATATTCTGCAAAACTACCACTGGACCATGGCCAGTGCACATAGCAATAGAACTCAAGTTAAATCTGCTCATATCATCTCTATGTGAAACAGATAACATTGTGACAATTAGATAAGCTTATAACAATCTGTGGTCTGGTGGGGAGAGTACCATGCCTTGTTAGTTTTCAATAAGTACTTTCAGATTCATAAAGTAAAGTCAGAACCACCTTCAAAATACCAACAGCGAAAACTAAGTTATACTACCAAGAAGAACCAGCATGTCTCTCAATATCATTAACGATTCCTCCCTTCTGTCTTTAATTCTTTATTCTTTATTTTGAAATATCTTGCTCAATTATGAATAAGTAGAGGTCACCTTAATCTCCAACCCCTATTCTCACTAAATATTAAACCCTAGCTCAAAGGCAGCAGTTTTAGTTACAGATGCCAATAATGCTATCTGCCCACTAACAAGAAATCCTGCATTAATCCATTCTGGAAGATACTGAGCCTGTGAACCTTTATAATGAACATTGGCATATGTGTTACAAGGGTGAACTAGAGCTCATAAGATTATAGCCCATTGCTGATAAGGCTGGAGTAACATTCACCTGGAAAGAGTCAGAGAACTCAACTTTTGTTCCAGCTCTCGCTTTCTGCTCTTATAAAGTCATCAGTAGTCTATCACAGGACATGTACTAACATCATCTACACCAATCATCTCTCAAAGTTCCTATCTATAATCACCATAATTGAATTACAATGCCTCACTCTTTAACGGTTTACAAAGAATATTAAAATTGAACATGTAAACTCATAGGGACAAACTAAACTGTGTCTAACCCACAGCAGCTTCTGAAAAAATGACAAGACAAAAAAAAAAATCAACACTGATAGAATATATTCAGTTTTTTTTATATTTTAAAATAAATACCTAAAATATAAGCTGATTACTTTCTACTCCCTTGTTTCCTACTAATAACATAAAAATAGATCACTTCACAGCACTGAGATCTTAGAAGTCCTAATAAAAAGGGGTATAGGATGTCAATGTTTTGGCTAACATTTATAATGAAATAATCTAGCATGTGCTCACACATCCGAGCTCCACAGACAGTAGCCTAATTGACGTACAAGCTGCTCTTGCATAAGTTATAGTGACCCTCTCCAAAAACAGTTGAGCACAGAGTTTCTCTTGGATGTTATCTAAATTAAAAGTAAATCAACAAGAGGAGAACTTGTGAGCTGGCAATTTAATACGTTTAGTGGAACGCTAAGTCAACTAATTATCCAAATGCAAGCCATCTGGTAAAACAAAACTGTAGTAGGGGAAAATGTTTAAGATCTTAACTTACCAAGTCACAGATCTATGTTTCAATCCCCACCTCTGTTCATATCAGCTGTCTTACATCGAGCAAATTAGGGAACATCTGTTGGCAGAGGCTGCTAGCTAATCATCTCAATTACGTTGACTTCTTCAAGGGTCCTGACTAGACTGTGTCTTTCAGCCCTTCTTGCAGTTAATTGTAGCCATCTGAACTGTTCTTGCTAAAACATGAACAGAAAAGTAGTAAGTGCCACTTAAGGACTAGAAGCTTTCTAAGTAGGCATTTCTCCTCTATTTGTTTTAACTGCAGGCTGAGCTGAGTGACAATAAAAAAAAATTAAAATAGATGAAGAGCAATTACTTGGACGACATGGATTTAGGATGGGCCTTTGAGAGTACCTCTAGTGAACTTTAGGGTACTCTTTGTTACCATAATTTAGACCACCCTTAATGAATGCATGTTTTTAAAATAGAAGTGCAGCAATGCTACCAACATTATGTAGTTGTTTTATTTTTATTTTTGTTTTTGATTTATTTTTTAAGATAGAAGTAATGAAATTCCTCTAACACTGATTTGAATTAACTGGAGACATTTTCCATAATGAGAGTCAGTCCATTCCACTTGAAAAAAAAAAAGACAAAAACCAACCAACCGAACAACTTTCACGTGTGTAAATTTCCATTCTGCTCTTTCCTTTCCAAGCACACACCACAATCACGACGATTTATTTGCTATTTCCCAATGTTCAAAGAATTAGGATCTCTTCATTGCAATTTCTAATTTGAAGTGGGCATCATTCTGTTACCTGTGTTCAGCAAAGTGTTTATTTGTCTGCTTAAGTCAGAGCAATGAAATCTCATATCAGTGGAATTATTGTCCTTGGTCCAATCCCTAAGTAAGGAAAAGAGGGTCTCAGAATAAGTGGTTTGGGTTGAAATGATTTCTCAAAACAAGTCTAGCAAACTAAAGCTGCCTGGGTTACATTAAACTAAAAGAAAAGGCAGTTGGAGTTGGAAGAGTCATGGGAGATGGTAATTGAGGCTGAAAATTACTAAAGTTCATTTATAAACGCATATGAAATGGCATAATGAGTTAAATGCTTATTAAATCTTTAGCAAAGTTACACAATGACATGAGAATCCCATGCCACCTTTGCATTATGACTTTCATTAGTCATTGTTTTTCCGTCATTGTAACAGCTCATCACTAATTTAGCAGATTAAGTGATAGCCATTTATTATCACCCTATTTTGTCTGGGACAATATGGCCTAGCTGATTTCCTCTGGCTCAGGTCACCTAAAAGCCTGATCAATTTGCAGATGGGACTGAATTAATTTTTAGAGAATGGTTAAGAAACAATCGTTCGGTCCCTTCTTTTTGTCTCTACTTCTTCACAGCTTTTATCTCCTGGAGACATCTCTTTGGTCCTTGCAGGCAGTTCTCAAAGATCTCACAATGGGTACCAAGTTTTCTTCATACTCAGAATCTGACTTCCCTTCCTTCTCAGCAGCATCTTTGCTACCTCTTTTTCAAACCCCATCTATCCTATTGCTGTGAGAAAACACAAAACCAGCTTAGGAAGTACTTTATTTTATCTTTCACTGCCAAGTCACAGTCCATCCTAAAGGATATCAAGGTACAAGTTCAGGGCAGGTACTTGGATGCAAGAAATGAGTGCTACTTACTGGCTTGCTCCCTATGGATTTCTTATTTATTTAGTTATTTATTTATTTACCTTAAACTCCAGATTTTATTCCTCTACTGGTACACTCTCCAACTGTTCTACATCCCACACCTCCTCCCCTCCCCCTGTCTCCACGAGGATGTCTCCACCCTCTACCCCACCCACTAGACTTCTAAACTCCCTGGGGACTCCAGTTTCTTAAGAGTTATGTGCATTCTCTATGACTAAACCCAGATCCAGAAGTCCTCTGCTGTATATGTGTTGGGGGCCTCATATCAGCTGGTGTGTGCTGCCTGGTAGGTGGTCCAGGGTCTGAGAGATCTCAGGGGTCCAGATTGATTGAGACTGCTGGTCCTCCTACAGGGTCACTCTTCTCCTCAGCTTCTTCCAGCTTTTCCCTAGGTCAACCACAGGGGTCAGCAGCTTCTGTCCTTTGGTTGGGTGCAAATATCTGCATCTGACTCTTTCAGCTGCTTGTTGGGTCTTTCGGAGGGCAGTCATGATAGGTCCCTTTTTGTGAGTGCTCCATAGCCTCAGTAATAGTGTCAGGCCTTGGGGCCTCCCATTAAGCTGAATCCCACTTTGGGCCTGTTGCTGGACCTTCTTTTCCTCAGGCTCCTCTCCATTTCCATCCCTGCAGTTCTTTCAGACAGGAGCAGTTATGACAATTATGGGTCAGAGTTTTGATTGTGAGATTGCAACCCTCTCCCTCACTTGATGCCCTGTCTTTCTACTGGAAGTCGGATCTACAAGTTCCCTCTCCCCAATGTAGGGGATCTAAGGTCCCTCTCTTTGAGTCCTGAGAGTCGCTTGCCTCCCAGGTCTCTGATATCAACCTCCTACTTCCCAAGGTTGCATGTTTCCCTTCTTTCTGCTGGCCCTCAGAGATGTCAATCCTTTTCCCCCACCCAATACCCGATCATGTTCCCCTCTCCAACCCTCCAATCCCCTTTCCCTACCAGGTCCCCCCAACCCCCTTGTGGTTGGTTTCTTCTCACACCCAAGAGGGACTAAGGCATCCTGGGTGAGGCAACTAGACCCAAAAGGACATGCATAGTATGTACTCAAGTGGGTATTAGCCAAAAATTTAAAAAGTGCCAAACACCCAAAATACAGCCCACAGAGCCCCCCCATGGGTTTCCTAGCCTGCTTTTTAAATTTATTATTATCTTTAATCTTCTTTTACAGTCCAATAATTACCTCCTTCCCATCTGCCCTCTGACAGTTCCCCATCCCATTCCTCCTCCTCTATCTCCAAGAGGATGTCCCCACACTCCCACACCCCACCAGGTCACCCCATTCCCCAGGGCCTCAAGACTCTCAAAGGTTAGGCTCATCTTCTCTCACTGAGCCCAGACCAGGCAATCCTCTGCTGTATGTGTCCGGGGCCTCAGAGCAGCTAGTGTATGCTGCCTGGTTGGTGATAGCCTGCTTTCTCACACTGTCTTATACTGCCATTCAGGGATGTGACCACCATAATGCATTGGACCTTCCTATATGATTTATTAACCAAGGAAATGCCCTATAAACTCATCTACAGGCAGTTTGATGAAGGCAGTTTTACAACTAAGGTTCCTCTAGCTTGTGTCAAGTTGAAAAATAATCAAAACAAAAGAAAAGTAAAAATAACCAGTATCTGACTCTAACTGGACAAAAATGTCCAGATAACTACAACCAATCAAAATGTATAGTCTAGTCGGCATGAATACATCTATAATGCAACTCTCCACACCTCAGGCTATGGGATCAATACAGAAGATAAGGCAGAAAGATTATCAGAGGCAGATCTTCAAAGAGATTGTATTACCAAGGAATATCAGAGCTACATTTGTAAAGTCTCACCAACATGACTTCTTTTTTTATTGGATATTTTATTTATGTACATTTCAAATGTTATCCCCTTTCCCGGTTTCTCCTCCACAAACCCTCTATCCCATTCCCCCTCCCCCTGCTTCTATGAGGGTGCTCCCCCACTCACCCACCTACTCTCACCTTACCTCCCTGGCATTCCCCTACACTGGGGTTGAGCCTCCTCAGGGCAAAAACCTCCCCTCCCATTTGTTGTCAGGTAAAGCCATCCTCTGCTACATATGCAGTTGGAGCCATGGGTCCCTCCATATGTATTCCTTGGTTGGTGGCTTAGTCCCTGGGAGCTCTGGGGGATGGGGAGAGGGTCTGGTTGTTTGATATTGTTGTTTCTTTCTAACCCCTTCAGATCCTTCAGTCCTTTCCCTAATGCCTCCATTGGGGTCCCCTTGCTCAGTCCAATGGTTGACTGTGAGCATCTGCCTCTGTATTTGTCAGGCTCTGGCAGAGTCTCTCAGGAGACAGCTGTATGAGGCTCCTGTCAGCATGAACTTCTTGGCATTCACAGTAGTGTCTAGGTTTGGTGTCTGTATATGGGATAGATCCCCAGGAGGAGGAGTCTCTGGATGGCCTTTGCTTCAGTCTCTGCTCCGCACTTTGTCACCATAGACTAGGGCTGGTCTTCAGTAACAATAAAAACAACAGAAGCCCAAGATGATACTTAAACATTCACAGAACAAGGATAACAATAATCAACATGATACAGTGTGCGTGTGTGTGTGTGTGTGTGTGTGTGTGTGTGTGTGTGTAGGGGGATTGTTAGAAGCCCTCAACCTCACACAGATAACTATAGACAACTAAAGAATGCCATGAACTGGAGAAATAGTATTCCCCAAGGAGGAGCATACCAGTTGGTTATCCAATAACAAATGATCAGTCATGAAAACAGATACATGCAAGTACACCGGCTGAATCTTAGAGACTAAGCAGGTTAGACATATGTATTTAATAATATATCTTAACAATTCATGACAAAAAGGACATGAGTTTGAAAGAGAGCAAGGAAAAGTCTGGGGAAGCAACTGGCAGAGGGAAGAAAGGGAAAATGATGTAATTACATTATAACAGAAAAAAGGAAAGGAAGTTCATAATTTTATTTTTAAAAATGAGCTACAGTTAAGGCTCCTGCAATCATGTTGATCTCGCCACAATAATTCAGGGTTATCTCCGTGTTTCGAGATTTACAACTTTGAGCTCATCCTCATCTCTAGTCAAAATGACCGTGACCATTGATTATGGTCAGAGTCAGGATGTCCACAAAGTCACCTCAGCCTCTTTTATTTTTACCAAATGCCTTTGGCTCTCTTTCAAGAATGCCGTAGGAAGCAGTCTCAGTCAAAATCTGGCATTGTTTTCACAAGGAAAAGTATCAAACTACTTTCAGTTCTGGATTAGTTTCATTAGCATGTCAGTACTCTGCTTCAGTCCTCAGGCTTAAAAAATGGGCAATAACTCATAATTAATGCCAAATAATCATTTTATGCAGAAATTCTTACATCTAAGCCTTGTAAAACATTTGACTATTTTTATTCAACAAATTTTATTAAATGAGTTTTATAATTACTAAATTATAGTTTACTTTAATTCACATTAAATATTACCTGAATTGCAATGTTTTGAAATAAGCTCTTATTTTAGATTGGATAAACTAAGGGAATTACCATATGAAATTGCTTACAAATTTGTTGGGTCTTTTTAGTGAAGACTTGAAATCCATTTTTGAGCAATTTTCAAGTGTATATAATACTTTCTTGTGAACTACAGTGATCATGTACATGTCTTGAATTTATTCTCCCTGTTTAATAGAAATTTTTTAACCTTGACCAACATTTCCCAATTCCAACTTGCAGCCTCACCCAGATTATTACCACCCTACCCTCTACCTCCATGAAACATTTTAGATCTCACATATAACTGAAATTATTAAATATTTCTGTTACTGCCATATTGCACACTGTATAGCATCTTGGTAGAGGTGATAACTAAGGCATGAAATCTATATCAGCTAAACAATATTACATTTTACTGAGTAGAGAAACAAATTAAATCACAGTTCTATCATTAGTAAGGCTAAAACTGGCAGGTGATCCAAAGCTTTCACTGTACTAACATGCTGGCTAGATGAGCAAGCAAAGGGTGAGTAGTGAAGGGCATACAAAAAGTCCAAAAGCTGAGAAGTTAATGCATTTTCTCATTTTGTAACGGCCTTTGCTTAAATATAACTAACCTCTACACATTAAACACTCTTCATAATATTTGATGAATAATAAATGATAAATTTCTTATTTTCTTCCCAATATCTGAACCTTTTTTATGCCTATCGCCTCATTAATTTATCTCCAATATAAAATGGAGGATTCCGTGAATGGTCAAATCAAAACTTTATTAAGAAGACATTCCTGGCTTTCACAATCTTAGACATTGAAAGCCCTTTCTCCGAGCAGCAAACTTCTATTCCTTCAAATACAGATTGACTCATTATCTACTCACAAATGACTTTACCTTTCTTCTGAAATCGTCTAAAAGGCACCTCTGTTTTGCACATTATTCTAAATTTAAGAAACCCTGGTGACTGATTTCTTCAAGAGGCAAGTTTTAGTTTGGATGTATACCTTGGCCCTTTTCCTTGTATTGCCTGTGATTGTCAGATAATGTTGATTAAAACAAAATTTTTGTAAGGACAGAAACCATGAAAAGACACTAATCACAATGTAACTGGAAGAATAGGAGCAATAGAGACAAGCAACATGTACACTCTGCTCCCTATGGCTGGGAAAGTGTGGGACAGGAGAGGAAGTAATGGAATGACACAATAGGGAAAGGACTTTGATCCGTCCAGTGGTTTCTGTAGTGGCAAGGGTCACCTGATTCTAGAGAAAAGAAAGGTGAAGTGTTCACGTGTATGACAGACTAATTAATACATTCAGTGGTCACTTTTCAGAAAATGCCTTTTCCTTGTGCTGTTCTCTTTCTGCATAAGATAAACTTTCATGTAAGTGTTAAAGCTTTTAAACATTCTGAGAGCATCATGTTTTAATTTTCATGATGGTTTGTATATATCCTTGGCTCAGGGAGTGACACTATTAGAAGGTATAGCCTTGTTACAATAGGTGTGTCACTGTGGGCATAGACTTTAACACCCTAGTCCTAGCTTCCTGGAATCCAGTCTTAGAGGCCTGCAGATGAAGATGAAGGCCTCTCAGCTCCTCCTGTACTATGGCTGCCTGGTCAGGGCCATGTTCTTGCCTGATGATAATGAACTAAACCTGTGAACCTGTAAGTCAACCCCAATTAAATGTTCTCTCTTTTTTTTATTTTTTTAATACTTTATTTGCATTTCAAATGTTTCCCCCTTTCCATATCTCCCCTTTGGAATCTCCCTATCCCCTCCCCTCTCCCCCTGCCTCTATGCGGGTATTCCCCCACCCAACACCCACCCACTCTTGTCTTCCCTCCTTGGAATTCTCCTATACTGGGGCGTCTAACTTCCTCAGGCCCAAGGGCCTCTCCTCCCTCTCATGGCTAAAAAGACCCTCCTCTGCCACATATGTGGCCAGCACATGGATCCCTCCATGTGTATTCTTTGGTTGGTGATCCCATCTCCAGGAGCATTGGAAGGTCAGGCCAGTGGACACTGTTGCTCCCTCCATGGGGCTGCCAACTCCCTCAGATCCTTCAGTCCCTTCTCCAACTCTTCCATCTGTGACCTCACGCTCAGCCCAGTGGTTGCTGGGAAGTGACTCTTGGGTATTCCAAACTTTTGGGCTAATAACCACTTATCAGTGAGTATATATCATGTTCATTCTTTTGTGACTGAGTTACCTTGCTCAGGATGATATTTTCAAGTTCCATCCATTTGTCTAAGAATTTCATGAAGTCATTGTTTTTAATAGCTGAGTAGTATTCTATTGTGTAAATGAACCATATTTTCTGTATCCATTCCTCTGTTGAGGGACATCTGGGTTGTTTCCAGTTTCTGACTATTATAAATATGGCTGCTTTGAACATACTGGAGCATGTGTCTTTATTATATGTTGGAGCATCTTCTGGGTATATGCCCAGGAGTGGAATAGCCCAGAATGGACAAATGTTCTCTTTATAAGAGTTGCCTTGGTCATAGTGTCTGTTCACAGCAATGAAAACCCTATGACAGTTTTCTTCTCCCCTTCTGTGCTCCTTTTAATTTCAGATGTTCACTTGTGCCTTACATAAACAAGAGATGAGCAGAAGTTATATAATTGTGTTACTTCTAAATGCCATATAGTCATTGTCCTACTCGTATGCTTGGCACATTTTTGAAGCTATCATCCGAAATTAACTTGCTCTTTTAGATGTTAATGCATGCATAGTTCTTATATTCCTTACAATTCTATTGCATATTGTTAAAATAACTCTAGACACCATGAACACCAAACACTAAGTGCACATATATATGTATATATTAGTCTCTCCACTGAAAAGGAGGTAAAAGTCAGCACTAAGCCCAGGTCATCATTTTTGCTACAGGCTGATCTTGAACAACATGTGCATTATATTCCAGGTAAATCGCTTTACTAATGTTTACAAACACCTTCTTGTTGGTTTGTGGTATTTTCTGCTTTGCTGAGAAGTTATCTCTTTTACTAACAAGTGTTTTTATCTTTTCCTTCAGCAATGTTCCTCTTCTGAGATGCCGTATCACTCTCATATTTGACAAGTCCCACAAAATGTCATTTATTTTAATTTCTATTATGAGATTTTTGTTGTTTTGGTTTTAACTTCAAGTTGGTTAAATGTATTTATTTTTTAAAAAAGTTTCTCTATACACATAATTCATATTTAAACCCACATGGATATATATATATATATATATATATATATAGAGAGAGAGAGAGAGAGAGAGAGAGAGAGAACCAAGACTTCCACCTCAGAAAACATATCATGAGCCAGCCCTTACAGACATATAATATAGGATCTATTTCTCCAAAATACATACACACACACACACACACACACACGCATGTGCAAACTGTAATGAATAAAATACATTTAATAATAATTTATAATTTTATGTTAGACTTTTCCTCCAGTAATGTTATCAAAAAATAAAGTTAAAACTAAAAATCTATATTTTAAACCATTATAAAAGAACAAAATATGCCTTCATACTCACTATCCATAACTTTTCCACTTCAGGCAAATATCAACTGATTCGCCATTGTGGACTTTGGATAGGAGTGCCCTATTTTCATGACTGGAGTACAGTAGAAATCTATATGTTTAAAGATGTAGCACTTTATTTGAAGATGAAAGTATAAAATTCCTTTGTTTTGATGCATGTTTATATGAGCTATATACCTTGTATGCATATATGATTTGACTGTCTCATTTTTATAATTCTGAAGCAAACTTTTATATTCTCATATAAAAGACAAGACTGACAAAAAAATAAAGACATTCAAGGAGAAATAAAGAACTTTGGTGATAGTAAAGGAACTAATCAAAATACAGTGTAAGGTTTTGGTATAAAATTAAGGAATTAAATATTTTCTGAAGTCTCATACCTATAAGCTCTAGGATCACACTAAAGCATTCATATTAAAGAAAAATAAGAGAAAAAAAAAAACACCCATTGGTATTTAGAATAATTTGCATAATTTTTAAACATAACTGTAATGGCTATTCCTTATTGTCAACTTGACTATTTCTGTGATGAACTACAATCCAGAAATGGAGGGCATGTTTGTGATCCAGATCTTGAGGCATTATGGCCATGTAAAGCTTAGTTCCGGACAACTTTGTACATGCTTTTAATCACAGGAGCCAGAGGCAAGCAGATCTCTGAGTTCAAGACCAGCCTGGGACAGAGCAAGCTCCAAGTAAAGAATAGCTTCAACTGAGGTATGGTTGTACACACCTTTAAACTGAAGACCTACATAAGGACAATGGAAGAGGGAAGACGCTCTTCTTCTTCACTTGTTTGCACTTACTTGCCAGCATATCTGCTGGAACCTACTTCTCCAGGATTCCAGTTTATGCAGAAGACCAGCTGAAACTCCTAGTCTCATGGGACTGAGCAACTTCTAGATTCTCAAAACTTCCCATTCACTGTTGCCTATGGTTGGGTTAGTTAGACTTCAGACTGTAAGTCATTTCAATAATTCCCCTTCATATATTGATACATTCCATAAGTTCTGTGACTCTGGAGAACCCTGGCTAATATAATAATAATAATAAAAACTTGGATTTTCTAATTATCTAAGATTACAAACTCTTTTTGCATATAAGATAGAAGAATTGTCCTGTGGTCTTGACTGAAACCTAGGTTATATTTTTAACAATAAAATTACTTCATCAACAGCTATTAATGTTAGCAGTACAGACTGTTCAGGATGAAGTTATGAGGAATGTCCAGAATTCCAAATTATAGTCAATATAAGACCTTAAATTGATCTCCATAATCAATTCCCAGGGCAGCAAACTATTAGCATATGATGAGGAAATGTGTTTAAGCAACACCAGGAGTCAAAATAGGCTATACTATTTTTCAGAGAAAACATTAATTTATGGCCAAGCTAATTTGACAAATCTTTTAAAGCAATAAACATGTGGTTTACTACTAGGATTCCATTTAAAGAAAATTAATCTACAGTTATCTTCGATATATAATGAGAAACACTTCCCTCATAAAGAGATCCTTACCTCAGCTCAGGGTTTACAAATTTAAAAAAAAATATGGAAGTGAACTGATGAAGAGAGGAGAAATGAGAAGGATAAAAGAAACTGTAGAAAAATAGCACAAATTATATTGACCCTTAGATCATGGCTTAATCTTCTGCAAGCAAGATCTGAGCTTAAGAAGTGAATGAGGTTGTCCTCAGAAGCAGCACTGACATCCCAGGATATGGCTCAGTGTGACTCATCTTCAAATGAGAAAAAGTCTCTACTTAAATATGAAGCAGAAACATAAAGAAGTCTAGTACCTTAAGCTCAAACAAAGGAACAAAGTTGAAAGTGTTACTTTACCTATAACATTTGATCCTGTGTGTTGATGCATTTCTGAAGGGCACAGTTTGAGCAAGAAATCTAATGTGATCCTTCTTCTTGCTTTACTTTAGCCCCTATTAAAGAGTTAAAGCTTCACAATAGAATAATCTTTTCAGGCATCATTTGAAAGTAAAATGTTTATTAAAATAAAAAAATTCAAATATTCTCTGTGAGAATATTGCTTGCATGTTAATCAGGTTAATCATTAATTACGTTAATACTTTTGACACTGTGAATGAAGGGAGACATTTAGAATCCAAAATATCGCTTTGAGGCTGAAAAAGTTAGGTGGTACATTCATAATTATCCCCCCAAAATGTTACCATGGATACTTTACAGAGGAGAATGTTTTGCATAAAGTGATCATTTATTGCTTAGCAAATGACAAATTTTGCTTCCCAGATCATATTCGGTCATGTAGGATGACATCCTCTCTCTCTCATTTACAATCACATTGTCTCTCCAATTTAAAAAATGTGTCTTGAAAAATAAATAAGAAGCCAGTCAGGCAGTGGTGGTGCATGCCTTTAATCCTAGCACTTGGGAGGCAGAGGCAGGTGGATTTCTGAGTTCGAGGCCAGCCTGGTCTACAGAGTGAGTTCCAGGACAGCCAGGGCTACACAGAAAAACCCTGTCTCGAAAAACCAAAAAACAAACAAACAAACAAAAAAACAAATAAATAAATAAGTAAAAGCCTATATACCCCTATTGCTAGATTTTACTTTTCTTAATGTAGTTGGAAAATAAATGCAAAAAAACAAAATAAGTAAAAATGAGAATTATATCCACATTTTTACGATTGTAAAATTTGACACTTATACATGTACTTACACACACATACAAGCTGATTTTATTTTTAAATTATAAATGTCACTACTTATTTTAAGATTACAGTATCAAAACAGTCCATAATGCTATTCCCAAAGCACAAATTAAAAAATTAAAAATTAAGAGCTAGTATTAAGGTAAACATATTATTGCCAATCACTAACTTTTTATACATGCAACCTTTTAAAGCTAGAATTTCATCATCATTAAAGATCTTATATAACTGCAACCCAGCAAGCCTAATAACAATTTATGAACACAAATTAAAAAGGTAAATGAGTAATTTAGATGTTTTTCTCTTCTGTTTCATTGCCATAGCATTGGGTAAAGAGACAATTTTTTGGATTATGGTGGTCTCGTCATTTTTAGTAAAACAACGGACAGACCAAAGTCTATGGAAACTTCCATGGTTTGTGGAGTTTTAAATTACAAATTACAAATTCTCACATCATCCATCTTCCACTTTACAGCTGTTGGAACAAAAATCTATTTCTAAACAATTAGCTCAGAGCATGCCCTTCCCTTGCTGTTTGATTCTGTCTGTATGATTCTTGAACATAATCCGAAGACTCTAAGCCAATGCCTTGGCTACTTCTCAAAAGAGTTCTAAATATTTGCTCTTTTTCCTGAACCAATTAGGCATTGGCAGATACTCCAATAGTACATTAATCACAAAAGCTTCATAGTTTCTTTCTTTCTTTTTCCCTTCTCTCTCTCTCTCTCTCTCTCTCTCTCTCTCTCTCTCTCTCCTTTTATTCTTTTTCTGCTTGTTGATGTTTTTGAGAGATGAATGCTAGGAGAAATAAATGTAATCTAATGACCAACTAACTATTAAATGATAGTTAAAGCCTGTGAACTGAAGGCCATAGCTCAATTCACTGCCTGTGAGTTATAATCTATGGCCTGAGAGGGTCACTAAAAGAGATTTTATATTTAGAGATTGGTAATATAACGACTGTCCTTCTCTGATTCTACACTAACAATGCGTATCACTGAGACCCATTTCTCCTATTTGCTCTTACATTTTTCTTGTTTTATTAATGGTTATTTCTTCGTGTCATATTTCATTGCTGTGTTTCTATCTTGGGTAGGGGGTCTCTCTCTCTCTCTCTCTCTCTCTCTCTCTCTCTCTCTCTCTCTCCCTTCTCTCCGTGTGTGTGTGTGTGTGTGTCTGTGTGTGTGTGTGTCTGTGTGTGTGTGTGTGTGTGTTGGAAATCAAACCTGTGACCTCAAATATGTTTAGTATTATACCTTTAGTAGTTTGTGTTGCCTAGGCTGACAATTACAAAAATGTTTGTTCTGTGCTTCTCCTTGGATTCTAGACCATTATCGAATCTTCTATATATTAACTCAATATCTTACATGCATCTTTAAAGCCCACACCTAAAGTCTGTAAACTGTTTTATCCCAGTCTTTCTTGTATAACCGTTTTACAGTGAAACACTCAAAATGCTTAAATTGTCACCTTTGTCAAAGCTTTTTTGCAGGATTAGTTTTATAGCTCTTTGAATTTTTTTTACTATGTCTTCTTGTTATTTTCCTTCAACCTGTTATTACATGACAGGAAATTAAGTACATATCAAATCAGGTTAGAGCTCTTTGTAATATCTTTCTATTTTTCGATTTAAATCTCCAAAGTAGATACACTAAGTCCTTGGAAAGAGTGATTCATAGTTATATCTCATGTTTTATACCTCCTCTTAATTTCTTTTAGTGACCTTTTTCATTCTATAATTCACTAGTTTTCTACTGATAAGAGTGATGGAACATGATTTTATCTTTACCTGACATACTGCTCTCGAGAGTCTGAACATGGACAGCTCTATTAAATTTCTCAAGTTTTATTTCAATTGTCACTTCCTGGATAAAACACTACTTAAACACGTTCTCAATATTCTTTATTCTATAGTGAGCCTCTTCTCAAAAAAATATGTGAAAAATAAGCATTTAGATCCAGGACTTGGAAGAGAGAGGCAGGTGGATCTCTGCAGAAGAGGCCAGCTTGGTTTGCATAATAAGTTCCAGGACAACCAAGGCCACACAGAGTAGATCTCTCTCTCTCTCTCTCTCTCTCTCTCTCTCTCTCTCTCTGTCTCACACACACACACACACACACACACACACACACACACACACACACATATGGTCATGTGGAGACCATGTGACAATTCAATTTGTAGAGTAAGTTGTCTGCATCTATCAAGTGGATTCTAAGGACTATACTCAGGTTACCAGGCTTGACAACCTGATAAGCTATCTTGTCACCTACAGTTGATAGTCTTAACTTTTAAAACACATACCAACACAATAGATACAATACGATATATAATCTATGACATTATATGTGATATGTATAATATACTGTATATATTTGAAAATGCATATACATATATATTATATTCATATGCATCCATATATCCATACCTAATATATACATACGCAGACACATAAACACACACATACACACACACACACACACACACACACACACACACATACCCATACTCTCCCAAAAGAGTAAATATTAAAAATTTAACATTTAAGATACTCAGGCTTACATTTCTGGTTTGTGTCTTTCTTCTGATTGATAAAGGAAAATCCATATAAATCATTTGTACCTATGTTTTTTACTTCTGAATTACAAATAACATTGTTCTGTATCTCACAGACTGAGAAGATTATAAACTAAAATGAGTGAATTCATTGAGCTGATTTTGAAACTATTCGGGAATCTTCCATAAATGTTATTTTTCCTTTGTGTAGATGGTAGCACATGTATGTGGTCTTATATGCCATTGAAATGTTACAGAAACCCAATGCCTAGCAAATAGTAGGTATGTACTGGGTAATGATTTAGTGAGAAATTATACTAGAATGGATTTAATAGCTCTTTCTAAAACTGATTTTCCCTTCACTAAGAAAATGAATGGAATTCATTACCTTAATCATTAATCACAATCATTCACCAGAGCTCATTGTACAACAAACCATAACTTCTTATACAACTATATTCTAATACATTATTATTTCATAATAAGTACAAAAGATTTCAGCTGTGAATCATCGAATGTATTTGTAAATCCTTTTCCTAAAGCTCTACTTCATTCTTTTCAATGTTCGCTCTTCTACTGAGTCTCCTGTTAGTTTCCATTTTGTCAGAATCTTTGGCTGTTAGCTTTCTAATAATGTTTGATCTTTGAGAAACACGAATACCAAAGTCATCTTTGAAAAAGTCATCAGGCAAACGTTTTATATTACTGTTGTTGTTGTTGTTGTTGTTGTTGTTGTTGTTGTTGTTGAAATTGCAACACTTTCTCTTGACCTCTGCATACTTAGTCTTTGCAAAACAACGTTTTGGGCTTTGGATCACAGGGTTCCTTACTCTTTGTTTTCCTCTGTATTTACTTTGAAGTAGGCTTTTGAGCATCTCATATTTCAAGACAGGTCTCAGGGTTCCCAGCCTTCAAAAGGACTGAATTCTTCACATTATTTCTATTGGATGACCCTTCTCTCTCTGGGCTGCTTGGAAAAATTGTCTACACTCACGTGGTATCATATCTTAAACTGCCTACAGGAAGACTTCCAATGACGCATCTTTTCTCACAATATAACAGAACAAAAGTCAATCCCAATTGTTAGTCTCCATATTTAATAAAGGGTTATTTAAGTAGATGCTACCTGCCATGTAATGATGCAGACGAAGATAATGATTTCTAATCTTTTCTAACATTCCTATCTGACAAAGCCCAAGCTTCATCCCTAAATAAGGTATCATTCAGATAAATGAAAATAAACTCTTTACCATTTCAGTTAGGCTGTTTGGTCTGTAAAATCAAAATATCCTATGAACTGGGAGTTCAAAGTAAAGGAAACATAACATTTTCTTCCAGATCATTTTACAGTGATGCTTTGAATGAGTTCTTTTTCTCAGATGGGAAGCAACTATCAAATGACCAGACCTCTAATGAATGTAAATTTATGCAATCAGAAGAAAGTGTCCAGTTACCTACTATAGATAAAGGTATAGAAATATTCAAGAAATTAAGGTGCATTCATTTCTCTAATAATTTAGCTCTAGAATTGAATGTACATTTTTACAAACAGATATGTACCAGGAGATGCATATTGTCTTGCTTCACACATCCATATGTATTTGCTTCCTTGCCACTATTTAGGCTTTTCCTGCATGGATATAACCCATGGTCCAGTCATAGCATTTGACTAGATACAATTTGAATATTTGCATCATCCCACAACCATATGTAAAAAGAATAATAACATTCTCCCCTTTGTTGTGATAGCACTAAGAGACAAGATAAAGACAGATGATTAAGTCATACAAGAAGATACCCATCAGTGACCTCCTGTCTTTAATGGGCTGGGAGAACACAGTTATGAGGTACCATGGGGGTGACATCTATTGACTTTGATCTTAGACGTATTAGCCTCTGTGACTATGAAACAAAGTGAAATTTTTCTATTTTTAATTTTTTAGAAACTCAGTTGTAAAAATCTAAGCCTACAATGAAAACTAGTTTAATGTTATCTAGGGGATAAATAAAGATAAAACCAACAGAATAAGATATGTTACAAACTTTAAATCAGAATATTCTTTTCCATGATTCTAACACTTGGTTATAGATGGGCTCTGGATAAGACACAATCAGAATTATTGCAACATTTGCTTGAAGAAACAGAAAAGAAGGACCTTTCTTCCTAAGATATGACTTTTAGTCTGGCACAACCAGTTCTGGGACATTGGGGAGATAGATATCTACCTAGACAAAGAAATGAACCCAAAGGGAAGTAAGAGGAGATTAACAACAGCTGTGCTATATCCCATGATTTCTGTTGAGACCTTGGAGCCAATTTTACTCAATGTTGCTGAAACAACCTAGTTGATTTTTTAAGGTGTGAGGGCACATAAATTTCCTTTCCTTGTTAAGCTTGTTCCAATGGGACTTTATGAAATCTTAAAACCAATAAAACCCTGTCTAATAAAATTCGTATATTAAATATTTTTAAATAGAAATACCATTTCTGCAGAGAATTTTAATTGGGAAATTCAGATACAACATAAAAAGTAACAATAAAGACAAACACTAAAGCAGCTCTATAGATGGGGACCCAGGGTACAAGAAGTTATAAAAATAAAGAATATTACTGTTATATTAAAACAAATAAAAATCCAACTGTGAATTTTTGTCTATAAATAAACTCTGAATTCTAAACAATGTTAAATACATGCTTGTTTTTTTTTTTTACTTAATAAGGTATTTGTATTTTATAGCCAGCTATGCTGCTTGAATATTTTAATGAGCTTATATTTGCATTTTTAGTAAAACTTTATAGAAAACCTGGAGCAAGAAGAAGTAGAATTGGTTAATATACTTTCTTGGTAAAAATCCTTCAAAGGGAAAATAATTTTCTATAGACTAGGAAGTGAAATCTAAAATCATTAACCACATGGCATGCTGACACGTATTTGTCGTTCTGGACACAAGAGTCTAAGGTAAGAGAATTACAAATTTTTAAACCAGTCTAACCCACATAGAAGACAGAATAATATTTACTATTCTCTGTTCACATATTAAATATATGCATCATACAGTTTACAAATATTTATGATAGAAATTGAAATGAATAAAGACAGAATATAAGGGCACTATTTTTTCTTTTTATTAATGTGTATCAATTATACAAGATAGCTTTTATTCATCTTCATATACACCTTGATCATGTTCTAACCCTATAACTTTATTATTTATGTTCCCTCTTCTAATTATCTTCTTCTTTCATAATAGTGTCCTTTGGATGCCATATGTAATCCTCCCATGCCAAAGTCCACAAATAAGAGCAAACTCTTAGTATTTGAGTGTTTGTCTTCATTTGTCTGGCAAGTTTCATTTAACATGATGACCTTTAGGGCAACCTATTTTCCTATAGATGACATGAGCTTCCTATACATGACATTTTTTTCTTTATGGATGAATGCACTTCCACTGTGCATATTTGAGACATTCTCTTCCTTCATTCACCCAGAATGAGCACCTAGGCTGATTTCATGCTATGACTGTTGCTAAGAATGCACAGATAAACATACGTATGCAAGTTTCTCAATAGTATACTGACCTGATTCCTCTATATATGTACTCAGAATAAATACTCTTTACTCATTTCCAAAGCAACTGGACTAATTTACATTGCTGTCAACAGTAACCCCATGCCTACTTTAGCATTTATTAATAATTTTCTTGATGCTACCTGTTCTGAGGTAAAATAATATCTCAATTTAGTTTTGATTTATGATTTTCCTGGTGGGTCTATGTTTTGATTGTGTTTTCATATATTAGTTGGGTTTCTTTCTTTGAAATTTTTGTGCCGAATCATTTGCCTATTTACTGGTGATAATTTACTATTTTAGTGCTTGAAATTTTTAGTTCTTCCTATATTCAAGATGAAAATCCTCTATTACATATTTATGTGGTAACGATTTTCCCATTCTATACTCTTAATTTGGTTGTTTCCTAGCTGTGCAGAAAATATAAATTTAATGAATTCTCCTTTTAAATCCTTGCCAGTTTCCTGAGCTATTGGAGACCTATTTATAAGAAAGTAATTGACAATACTTTCAAGTATTTCCACATATTTTTCTCTGGTACTTCTATCACTTTATATCTTAAAGTAAGTCTTTGATTCATCCTAGGTTGGTTTTGGTACACAGTAAGAGCTAGGCATCAAGGTTTAGTCCTTCACTTAGGTGCATGTCCCAAAAACCAGAGTATGAACTGTCCTGCTACAGGTTCCTGCCACTGTCATTTTCTGTACCATCACATGCAGCCAAATAGCTGTATATGTCTAAAACCATGATCCCAGAAAAAATGTTTTTCTTCTCTAAATTATTTCTGTCAGGTATTTTGTCACAGGCATCAAAGCTAACTAATTCAAACAACTAACTTTTCAGTACTCTTTCATCATATAGAAGGCAAATATAGAAGAAATAAAATTCATTTCTAAATATAGAATAATTTGTGACTACTCTAAAGTAAATAATATTCATTATGTTCATTTTGACAGTCATATTAATCTAAGAAATTGAATCTGAGCATGTTGTCACAAGTCTGTAAACCAATCATTTTTCAGGCTTAGGCAAGAGGAGCTGATTACAAGCCAGCCTAGGTTATGGAAAGGATTTAATATAGCAAGAATGAATATATGTTATTAAATAAAGAGAGTGGACAAATTTTAAAAATTAAAAGAGGAATCACCAAGAAAGTGTATTTCCTTTCTGAATAATAAAATTCTACCTGCCTTCTTACATTAGACCCTGGAAGAAATATATAAGTCTAAATAAGCTTTCAGTGATTTAAACTCTCAAGTAGAAGTTTTTGGTGTGATATATTTATGTACACACACACACATACAGACATATATATATATAAAACATCATACATCTTACATCATGTATCACATATATATACACATATACAATAGAGAAACCTAATACAATGAAATAATTGTGTTCCACATTAAAAGGGGATGTAAGAGTAGCATGGTTTACATAAAAATTATTTAATATTATTTCAACCCCTGGCTTAAAATAATGACAATGTAATGAGATATTCTCCACAGTGGTATATAAGTGGAACTCTCATTCATTTCAAAGGGAATTGAGACTAAATACTTAAAGTGATTGTTTTTTTCAATTAAAAAAATAACAAAATCACATAAGTATTTATGATTTCATTTAAAAAGTATTTCAACAGCTAACATTTGCCAAACTCTATCCATTCTGAGCCATGGGTTTTAAAATGTAGTGATATCCTTTAGAATATTGAATGTAATTTTATCAATATAAAATTTAACACAAAGTCCTAACATAAAGATATATCATGTGAAATAAAATAGAGTTCACATAAGTAGTACCTCTTGAGCTTTTATTCTAGCTATGGCAAAACCATTGATTTTGAGTTTATTTTTCTTACAGACTGTATATTTTTTCTGTGAACTGCCTGCACTCGTAGGTGGGCAGGTTTGAACAATTCCATCTAATATGATAATGGGGTCAAAGGACAAAACATTCTAAGACTGAAATGAACCTAAATAGCAAGAAAAATACCAAAATGTCTGCAAGAATGCACAGAATAGTTACTGATCTTATAAAAGCAAGATAAAAAAACACACCATAAAATTGCCTTAAGAACGTAAGTTCGGTATTTGTCTAACATATCCATCCAGTCTGTAATAATCACACTAGCTACTTTCAAATCTTAAAGCAAGACTTAAGGATACAGAGTGGTGTCAGGCCAGGAAAGAAAGTACTGTTATGTTTCCAAGGACAACAACACAAAAGAGTCCATTTGATCTACCTAGAGAACAGTGACAAACAAGTACAAAATGTACAACTGCAAATTTTTAAAAAAGAAAACAAAGAAACAAAATCAAGCCGATGTTGTGCACAAGTTTCCAGAGGGGGAAATGGAGAATTGACGCAATTATCTGGATAATTACAGCTCAAAAATGTAAACTTTTCTGCTCCGTTATTTATGTACTTCAGGCTAAAATTTACTTGGAATTTTCACTTTCTGTGACTGTGGTGCCATATTTCATAAACTTGTATTTCTCCACAGAAATGCTGCACGGTTATAACAGATTGCCCTGGGGTGGTGAGCAACTAAAGGAAACAACCACATAGCAACAGAACCATCTTAAACTGTAAACTCTCATGACATTCCTTAAGACACTGAGGCTTTATCCTACGCCTAAGAGAAAGCCATCAATATAATCATATTTCATTTAGAAAATGTTTCTCTTTCCATTGAATGAGCTATTTGTTTTTCATACAACATGATGTATGCAAAAATGTTCAAAAATGTTATAGCTACAGAATAAGAAAAAAAAAAAGATAGGATAGCCACAATATAGATGTCACAGTGAGAAACCATGAATATACCCTGAACTTTCATTCTTTGCCACCTTAACAGATTATTCTCTGTCTGCTGTCCTCTCTGCTCATGATTTCAGTTCAAGTGGAATTGTCTCTGTGAACCACTAAGTAAAATTCCAGACTATTCTGTAAAGCAACTATTTCTGATTTTGTGCTCTATTACATCTTATGTATATTTTGACAATGGGATGCAAAGAAGTGTGTGACGTGTGATGTGGATGTGGTGTGTTTGTGTGTGTGTGTGTGTGTGTGTGTGTGTGTGTGTGTGTGCACGCGCGCGCATGCGCGTGTGGGTACGTGCACATATGTGTGTGTGTGTTTCTCCTAGCCAACATTCCTTTAATTAAGATTATTGTAACTTGTTATACCATGTTTGGTTGATATCCGTTGAAGGTCTGCTTTTTGTTGAAAGAATATGTAAAAGGAGTGGATCTGGGACATAGGGGAGGTGGGGAGGGGGAATGGGAGAGGTAAAGGGAGGGGAACCTATTATCTATTGGGATGTAGTGTATGAGAGAAAAATAAATAAAATAAAATGAAATGAAGTTTAAAATTCTTTAAATTTTAAAGCGAAAGTATCTCCCCTGTTTTTCACATCTAAGATAACATTGGTTTTTAAGCCGATCAAAAATTATTTGGTAAATAGTTAATTTTTATATTTTCCTAATAGCTTCCTAAACATCATTCTCAAGATGTTTCTTTTGGCAACTTTGAATGAACTATTGCGCTGGAGCAAGTCAGCACCAGTCTTTGAGGGGGGAGCAAGGATTAATGATAGGAAAGGCAGAAAAAAGACATAGAGACAAGAGATAGATTTGGGAAGGCTGTCAGTAAATATTGTAGCCTTGAGTTTAATCGGCATAGCCTTTTTATATCTTATAGTGGCACAGGTAACAAAGACCATAAGCTGGTAAAAATAGTGGCTAACATATACATAGGATATCTGTTACTATCTGGAGGCCTCTCTATTCTTTCTACCAAGGTTAATAGAACATTCAGTCCTTCACCTTGATCCTCAAGTGTATCTCCTCTTATCGTTCCATGTGTCAGCAGACCCAGAAATCTGTCAGTGGACCTTGACCTGCCTTTTACAGAAGAAGGTAAAATATCTTCAGACACTATTGAAATGACATTCTGATATTAACTTCTAAAAAAACAATGGAATCTTGTGATAATCATAATCTATCCCCTGAGGCCTCATCAATGACAGGCACATGTATAAATTAAAGATTAGAAAAATGATAATGATATCATTAATTTTAAATATAAGAAGCAAATGAGTTTAAATCTCACCTCTGATAAATGTGGAAATCAGGGTTCATATTAATTTTTGGGCATCTTTCAGTTTTACTAGGCCATGATATGCAAGCTTAGACTGAGACACACATCAATGTTACATTTTCTTTCTAGAAGGATTGTATAGAATGGGACATCACAGAATTGTTCAGACTGGAAGAAAAGGCTTGGGAAATGAGAAGAAAGCACATTTGGGGAAGCCTTGATTCATCCAAAAAGAATTATTTTAAATGTTAGAGAACTTCATAAATGTCCCCATATTCTTAGCTTTGTGTACCTCACATGGTCAGGTTTTCATGCTTAGAAACAAGGGATTTGACTCTTACAGTATCTTAAACCATCTCAGGGCAAACATCTATATCTTTGAGTAAAATCTATCCTTTATATTCTTTGCTTTGCTGCCACTGAAATGGATGTCATAATAACTAATAATTGCCAAAACGTCCATTATTTTGTTGATAATAGAAGCCATGATCAGTAAAATATAGGTTGTGATCATCCTAAACAATTCTTCAGGAAATTTATCATCTCTACCCCACAATAGCCTCTCATACACAAGTATATGTACAACTACCGAATTCATAAAACTTGCAATTAACACCCTCAGGCCCAAGGGCCTCTCCTCCCCGTGATGACTAACAAGAGCTTCCTCTGCCGCACATGTGGCCAGCACCATGGGTCCCTCCATGTATATTCTTTGGTTGGTGGTCCAGTCTCCGGAAGCTTCAGGAGGTCAGGGCAGTGGACACTGTTGCTCCCTCCATGAGGCTGCCAACTCCCTCAGCTCCTTCAGTCCCTTCTCCAACTCCTCCATTGGAGACCTCACGCTCAACCCAATGGTTGCTGTGAAGTGACTCTTGGGTATTCTGAACTTTTGGGCTAATATGCACTTATCAGTGAGGCACGGGAAGGGTGAGGGGATAGGGAGGTTCCAAAGGAGAGATCTGGAAAGGGGGAAACATTTGAAAGGTAAATAAAGTATCAAAAATAAAAAATAAATAAATAAACTCGCAATTAAAACAGTGTTTTATTTTGTTTTGTTTGTTTTTCAGTTTTCAGAGACTAAGCAGCTAAGGTGAATATTAAAAGGAAAACATACCTGAACATTCAGGGCAGCAATACCTCCACCATGCTAATAGAGGGAAGACACACCCCACACCTAACTACCAGGTTAGCATCCTGAGGCTATCATAACACAGGATTGCAAAATGGGTTCTTTTCTATATTAGTTTCTTCCCTTGATGTTCTAATGGTTACATACTTCAAATCAAGGAGTTGGCCAGGCTATTGCTGGAATCTTTTGTAATAATCACCAGTACATTGATTAATTTAAATTTAAAATGAGCTTATTGCATTTATTCCATTTCTTGTCTGACATTGTATTTAAATATTAATATATACAAAACATACAAATTTTTTCCATAGAAGTTATTATTTATTATGAGACCTTTTGTCTTTATCTCTTTTGACTGCTGTAACAAAAATAACATAAACTGGATGCCGTATAAGTGAAAAAGTATTTATTATAGTTCTGAAGACTAGGGATGGCAATATTGCCATGATGACGATATTGCCAGAGATTTGGTGAGGGGCATTTTTTGATTTAAGAGTTTAACATTTTCTTATCAGGACATTATATGGATGAAGGGATTATGATTTCTCTGTGTGCTTTTCAAGGACATTCATGAAAACGCCTGTCCTTATGAGCTCGTTGCCTGCCAAACATAGCCCCAAAAGATCACCAAAACTTTGAGGATAAGAGTTTGGATTAGGTATGAAGATTCCTTCAATTGTTCCCAGATTCCTTATCTCTAGAGGTTTTGAATAAAACCATTTTTAATTTTTTCCTGTCCTACAAAAAACCGTAAGTTTTATAAACTTTCCAGTGGTAACACTATTTCTTCTTACTCTTCTTTTTTTTTTTTTTGTATATTTTTTTATTTTTATTGAAAAGAGTTTCTTCTCTCACACTGACATCTCAAGGACAGTTTTCCTCTCCTCTACACTCACCCTCTTACCCGTAATCCCCCACCCCTGCTTCCCCATATCTCTGCTAGCCCCAAATTCACTCTACCTCTGTTTCCTTTTCAGAAAAGAGCAGGCCTGTAAGTGCTGCCTTCAGACAGCCAAACAGAACAAAAGAAGATACAATAAGATGAAAACAAAACCCTCTCTCGTGTCAAGGCTGGAAAAGGCAACCCAATAGGAAAATAAAGAGTCCCAAGCAGGTCAAACAGTAAGAGATACATCCACTGCCAATGTTAGGAGTTCCAGAAAATTACCAAGCCAACAGCCATAAGATATGCACAGAGGGCCTGGTACAGATCCTTCACTCCAGCCTTAGAAAAATTCAAATAACATGTAGATAAATTTATAAGACGTAAGACTTAAATCTTTCATTTTTATGCTTTGTGTATCAGTATGTTATTTATATTGATAATACAAAAGATTATTATTAAACTAGGTGATTTGTTTCTTTAGAATAAAAAAGTAACCAGGGTATCTATAAGAAAATAGAATTTATGATCGATGAATGAACTTCAATTGCACTACCTTTCCAATGCTGCCTAAAGTCATCGATGAAATCATTGAGTACAGAACAATTCCTTCATCTACACATATTCCAAATCCCACTCCTTATTCGTAAGTCTCATGTGTAAATGTACATACGAGCTTAGATCGTTTTTCCTTAACCTCTGGATTATTTATAGCTATATGCAGCTTCTCGGCACACACCCTGCCTCTGGGGAACTTCTGCAGCTGTATACCCATTAAAATGGCATTTTATTGTGGAAAGGGTCTCCAGTACATATGGATACTGAGAGTTTTTCTGGTTTTGTTCTTCCCCAGGATTGGGTTAAATAAATAGATCATCCTGCAGCAGTTTACAGAGGATTTTGCTATTTATTTTTATCAATATAAGAGAATGCCTGTACATATCTTCTCACACTAAGCTAATTGCCTATCCATCCCTAAACAACATCCATCCCTACCTCAGTTTCACAGCATTTCATATACTTAGCAGCAGTCTTGGATGAAGATTTTGCTTATACCCAAACAAATTCTATATTACATATATATTCCTTTGCCCTCGCTAATCCATTATTTTGGTTATCCATTCAAAGGCCTACAAAAGTCAAGCATGATTTCATCTTACAAAAACCAGGTCTACTTCCAACCAGGTTATATTTGTTTATGTTTTGAACATTTTTGTACTTTAGCAAAGATCCCACCCGCTTAAGGGTTCCAGAACTTTACACAGGATAAAGCATCAATTTCTATGGAATCATTTTACATTTCAAATATCAACAGTGATTAAAATTTGTATTTGTGTAATCATTCAACATGCTTTCTGTACATTTTTTGTCAAGAGACACAAACAAGCAAAATGCCCTGCATAATTTCTTCAGAGGCAAAAGAATCAAAAAAATCTAAAATTTTAAAGGCTCTAAGGATGATTTAAAGATTGGATTCAAATATCAGCTATCATTACAGAGTAAGGTCTCCAAGACCGAGGCTTTGCAAACATACAATCTCAATGGCATCCAAGATGATGGAGGACTAGAAAGAATCTGGAGAGAGGTTGGGGGTTGGGTTGCAGATATGTCAGATCACTTTTATAAATCTGAGTTAAGATTCTATCAAGAACTCTCATCTCCACTTTGTGCTCAACCCACAGTAGTGTGACACTCTTCTTAAACATGAGAACGAGGAAAAAAAATGAAATTTCTGACTCTCTTATATTACTGTATTTTATGATGTGTGTAACACATGTTTAACTCTCTTTTTGGAGACTATATTCTATCCCGTGTGTGTTCATATAGACTGATGCTGAACATCATGTTACTGTCTTAGCTTGTGTTTAGGAATATTATATATTAAACACATTGAATGGAATATGTTTACAGGAAAGAATTATATCAAGAAATTATTTTCTGAGCTGGAGAAGTTGTAAGTTAAAACCAGTCAAATAATGGGGTGTTTGTTTTTCCTTGTATAATTAAATCTTGTGTTTGTGCGATGTTTTTCACTTGTATGTGCCAGTACAAAAGGTCATTTGTAGTTCTGAGTTAGCATGAACACTCTAGAATATTCTTCTTCTTTCCAAGCCACCATGACAACCAAGTGATCTAGCCAACTACTCTGCCCAATTATAATTCAGAAATTCACATTTGTGTTTGCCAAAAATTTGCCATTTCTTTCCTGCCAACTTTTTCCAATATTTATAATTTGCTTTAATTTAAGTCTTGATTCCATGATTGTCCTTTTTGTATGACATTTTTTCATGATTCTCATACAAAGTGACCATAAATTACTTCTGATTAATGACAAGAAACTATTACTTGTATAATATCTTTTCTCTGCATTCTAAATCCTACATAACTTTAAAATCATTTCTCTTATTCTCTTAATTATCATGTTCTTCCTAGATACTTATCTCTTTCTTTATTCAAGTAATACATACATATAACCTCATTTTTAAAAAAGAAGCATGTTGTGCCAGAAAGATGGCTGAGAATATAATCTGCCACCAAACCTGAAATACTAAGTTTTATCTTTATGACCCACATGTTGAAGGAAAGAGCTGATTTTCAGAAGCTGTTTGATGACCTTCACATATGTTCTCTAGCATTTACACACACACACACACACACACACACACACACACACACACACTTTATGTAGTTCAGAAGCCAAAATTGAGCCAAAATGGTTTGTTTTCTTTGGCTTGCTCAGCTACCTTTTTTATACAGTCTATCCCACATGTAGGTAGCATACCTTCATGAATTAGGAATCAAGACAATAAAACTCATTGACCAATCTAATGGAAGCAATTTTTCAGTTGAGATTCCCTTTTCACTGGTATGTCTAGGTTTGTGTCAGGTCAACAAAATAGAAATCTTGCATTTTGTACATGGTGATAATTACAGATCTATTTCATTTCTTCTACACACAGATATTCAGTTTGACCTGTACCATGTGTTGAAAATACTGTCCTTTTTCCTTCGTGTATTTCTGAATTTGTTTGTTTTAATTTTTTTTTAATCAAAAATCAGGTGCCTATGGGTTTGTAGATTTATATTTCATTCTTCAATTTCCTTGATCACCATGTCTGTTTTTGTGCCAATACCATGAAGTTTTATAGGACAACTTGAAACTGGGAATAGTAAGAACTAAAGAAGTTATTTTATTGCTAAGGATTGTTTTAGTTATACTGGTTATTTTATTTTTCCATATGAGGTTGAAAATTTTTCTTCCAAAATCTGTGAAGAATTGTTTTGGAATTTTGATGAAAATTATATTGAATCTGTAAATTGCTTTAGTTAGGCTGGCCATTTTTACTGTTAATCTTTTCAATCCATTCGTATGGGAGATCTTTCCATCTTCTGATGTCTTCTTTACAGTCTTTTTAAAAAAGTCTTAGCATTTTTATTATACAAGCTTTTTGCTTGCTTGGTTAGAGTAACCCTTAAGATATGTTATATTATTTAAGGCTACTGTAAAGGATGTTGTTTCCCTGATTTCTTTCCCATTCCATTTCCCATTTGTATATAGGAAAGAGTGCTACTGAATTTTTTAGTGAATTTTTTTATCCAGCTACTTTTCTGAAAGTGTTTATCAGCTGTATGAGTTCTCTGTTGGATATTTTAGAGTTGCATATGCATCCTGTCACATCATCTACAAATGAAGATACTTTGCCTTCTATCCTTTTCTTCTTTTCCAATTTGTATCACCTTGGTGTCCCTCGGTTATCTTAGTATTCAGGCTAAGACTTCAAGTTCTATATTGAATAGTTACAGAATAAATGGACAACCTTGTCTTGTTCCTGATTTTAATGGAATTCCCTCCATTTAACTTGATGTTGTTATAGGTTTGCTATAAGCTCCATTTATTATGTTTGCTCCTGAAGAGAACCAAGGTTCAATTCCTAGTAACCACATGGTGATTCATAACCATCACTAACTCCAATTTCAAAAGCCTTCTGTGACTTCCACATACATCAAGCACACACATGATACACTAGCATACGTTCAATCAAATCACTTATAAAAATTAATAAATCCAATAAAATATTTTAAAATATTCAATATTTTCAATTATAATTTAAATGTATCATTTCTTTTAATCATTCTATTCTCCACTTCATCTTCCTGGATTCCTAATACTAATGCAACTATATAAAACAGTAATATTTTGTCAGCAAACAATCATGTTATTTTCAAATGTTATGGACAAGATAGGCCTTAAAATACTAGTGAAGAGGGGATGTCCCTCCTCCCTTGTCTGTCTTTTCAGAGACCTGGGAACATAGCAGCTCTTCCTGCTATGTTATCTTTTAGAGGCTGTTCCTGTCCCAGAACTCCAAGGATATGAGACTAGGAGTATGACTGCCTATTTAATATTTACAATCTCAATTCAAGCCTGAGATGCAGCACTGTCTATTCTTTGTACAACTACCTAAGAAACACTCACAATAAAGTGTCTACATCACATTATTTTCCCAGTAAGAGACACGATGAGCTACAATGTGTGCATCTCTCTGTTTAGCTTTCACATTATGAAGGTATAAAATCATTACTAAAAATAATACTGAAAACTCAGCAAGGAAAAAAGAATAAATCATACTAAAATTTATATGACATCAAAAAGAACATTTCATAAATAATAAGTCCTCCCCATCACAGAATATAATATTTTAATATAATCAAATGCTTTACTTGGGGGATGGTCATGTAGCTCAGCTGGCATTGTATTTGCCTAGCATGGACAGAGCTCTGAGATCAACCTGGAGCATCATCCCATACTGAAAATTCTGACACATTCCCTGGATACAAGAAAGAGGATTAGAAAGTCAACCTCATCCTTGGACATGCAAAATTTGAAGCCAGACTAGTGTTTGCCTAAAAAACACAAATAATTGATAAGTCTTTGGGGAGTAGTGATTTCTCTCTCTCCCTCTCTCTCTCTCTCTCTCTCTCTCTCTCTCTATATATATATATATATATATATATATATATATAATGTATTTATGTAACATAATGTACATATAAATGTACATTATGTAGATATATAAGCATGTAAGTGAAGTAGAACAGCCATGTACATTATGACTAATTTTATGTGTTACTTGGACAGTACACAGTACTCAGAGATGTGATGGAATCTTATTTAATTCCAGTAGATGTTTCTATAGAAAGTTTTTGGAAGATTAGTATTTTAAGATGTTGCTTTGAATAGCACAGAGTGTCTTCCTGAATGTATACTTAACTGGACAAAATTCTGGGTAGAAAAATAAAATTGATTTCACCTAGAAGGAATTCTGACAGTATGATCCTTTGTACTTAAATTGAAGCATTGGTTTTTTTCAAGTCTGAAAGCCCTGTGGCTTGAACTATAGTATAGATTTTCTACTTGTCCATCACTCTAATCATATAATCCTAGCATGTATGTGTGTGTGTGTGTGTGTGTGTGTGTGTGTGTGTGCGTGCGTGCATGTCCTATTTGTACCCTTTATATGGAAAGACCTGACTTTTATAAAAAGCTTATTTTAAAAAGAAGGGATTTTTAGAGACAGAGTCAGATATTCTGACTTCCTACTGGAGATCACAAGTAGACATATCTAGCAGCATCTACCATGACAGTCCCATTTACTGATGACTGCCAAAGTGATGTTTGCCTATGTTCTGATTCCTTTGGCAGAATTTTACCTCTCCATTCTGGTATCAACCAAATGAAGTCCAATGTGGCATGTTCTGGGCAAGACAAGTAAGTGGAAACCAGGTATTTAGTTGGAATTTTTCTCCACACTATAAACATCATGCTGTAGAAAGGTATTGTTCCTCTCTATTGAACACCAGACTGGAAAGTCATCAGAGCTAGGATTGTTGCTAATTCCAAAGCATTAAAAATGAAACATTTTCTGTTTCAGTTGGTTCATTTCTGCTATTACAATAAAATTAACCTTAAATGACTATCTTTGATGACTGAGCTAACATTCTTCCTCATAACACGTGACTATGTGAAGAAGAATGTGTCTGATAAACTGATCAGAAATATATTCAATTTTACTTCACCCTAGGGAACTGTCCATAAATATTTCAAAGTGTCATTTACCTGCAAAAGATTACTAATCATGGAAAACTGTTGAATAGAAAAGGAGAAAGTCACAACTAGTTGTGGCAAATATCCTCAGCAAGCACCCTTCTGCAGTCCCTGCATTATACTGACTTACTCTCTGAAAGTTTTACAAACTTCCATATAGTGAAAAAATATATATCTGCTTAAGGCAAGCAGCTCTAAAGCAGATATCATTCATTCATTAAACCAAATATAAACCAGCACTAACTGAGCTGGAGAGAAGAGGCGAGTGAGCAGTGAAGACAGCATGACTTGTATATTTTTGGATATTATACGATAGAGAAAAATTCATAGAAATCTAGATTTTTGTGTACTTGTTATTCAGTCTACTCAAGAACATAAATATGTTAAGTTCCTGATAATTCCCATAAAACTTCACTGGATCACCTGCCTACCACTTACAGAATATCAGGCTGTAAACTAGAAAAATAAAGGCAATGTAAAGTAGTTTAACTTTTTAGGAATGACATAATTTTCAATGAAAACATAGTCCAAAATATTTTTATATAATATCTATCATTATGATACTTTCTCAGTTAATATGTCAGCTTTCTTTTTATGTGCTAAACACCTTGTATAGTATTCAAGATCACAATAAGAATCTCAGAAATTTAATGCATGCGAAAAGAATATGAAAAGCAGTGCTTTACTCTAATCTACAGTAATAGGAGCATTGACAACTTTACTTAAATAATCACTAATTCATAACATTCAAATTTGCATTCATTTTTGAAGTATAGATAAACTTGTACATCGTGTATTAGCAAGACAAAAGTGAATTACTGACAGGTTTTAGATGTAGAACTATAGAATTTTGGTTAGGAAAAATAAGGACATGAGCAGGCATTATTAAGTAAATCTCAGAGAACTACATGAAATGGGGTCTTTGAAACAAACTCACATTTAGAAAATGTAATCCAGAGATTCTCCAATGCAGTGTGTATGCTTGACAAATGTGGAACAGAAACCTCCAGTGGCTCACCTGTGACTGACCTCAAATAACATGCAATGAGGGAATAAAATATATCAACAAAACGTGTAAAGTTTTAGGTGAGCCTTCTCACACATATCCTATTGCAAAGAGTTTATAAAATATATATAATCGAGGGATTTAAGAACATTTCACCAATCCCTGACAGACAACTAAATTATATTGAACCAATAATATCCCCTATGATATTAGCTAATAATAAAAACAAGTACTGAAAACACAATAAACAAAAACTAGTAAATATCTCATGGGCCATAAACACTGCAGAAAATAAAAAAGCTGTAGAAATAGTTACTCAAGACTTCCAAACAATAATCAATAGCATAAAATCAGAAGAATAGAAATAGCAGCAAATGTTGGAGACTTGATAAATATAACACCAAAACTGGTTCATTGTCCGGGATATCAAGTTCCATGGGAAAGCAGAAAAAACAAACAAACAAATGTAGTGTATGAGAATAGCAAATAACCCAATAATGTTGAAGAGAAAGCATAATAGAAAGAAAAGCCACCAAGAGATAGTGTTCCAAAGTGTTCCAAGGAAAGTTCACTAAAGTATATAAGACTAATAGCAATAATTTAGTGTCAGAATTTAGAAAACCATCTATCAGACATTCTGTGTTTGATAATACAGTATTTTAGCTGAAAGTTCTCTGGAAGTAAAATATTAGAAAATTAATCTCTCAACTTGATAAGAGATAAATATAGGTTAAGTAGTCACTGAAGAGAATCCAATGAAGGAAGTAGGTTCAGAGCTTGAGATGTGTGTAGTGTTCTGCCAAACATACCAGCATACATGTGGAGTTTGATAAAAAAGACAAAAAAGGAATAGAAATACATGAAAAATACTTACAAAAGACTCCACAAATCTGCTTAACAATATTGTTATATCAACTCATAAAAATGAAGTACAAAAAGGTCAAAGAGAAACACACATGTTACACATACTGGAAAAAGTTTAAAAAAAATTTGAGAAACATTTAAGGACTATAAAATGATTAGTAATTGGCTGCTCAAAGATTGCTGAAGAAATTGACACAGGGATAATATTCTCAGTTTTAACTTGTAAACTAAGAATTCTGTAGCCAAACTCCCTTACAAATCTGAAGAAAAATTAGGACGTTCTCAGAAAAGAAAAACCCAGGAGACCTAGCTGCTACCAAATGTTCTGAATAAGTAAGCTAAATTACTACATTCAGGCTCAAATGAAGTATTTAATGGAAATTGAGCCCATATGAATACATTTTTTAAAAACATGCAATTAATAATATCATTATGATAGCATAAATTTATTTTAATTTTATCTCAAAACTGTTTATTTTCATAGATAATACCGTGTGAAGTGTTATTGATGTGAAAATTGTATTTAATATATTTATATAATGATATAAAAAAGGAGCAATTTCGTATCATATATTCCTATTAAACTGTTGCAGAATATTTAATCACACTGTGACCCCCTAGGTGGTGTTATTTACTGAAAAAAAAAACAAAAAAACCTGCTTCTAGTTATGGTGTGGCTCAGCCCTTAGCACACATGACTTTAGTCCCTCTGGCTGGAATATGAACATGGCCTTAGTACACACCTTTTAGCCCATGTGATGAGGAAACAGTTAGTTTGTAGAAGGAAGCACCCATGTTTGAAAGTGATTGCTAGGAGGAAAAGCCGGGAGGTAAGAGCCTGCCTGCTTCCACCTGTGGCCTGAGACCCCTGCCTGGACCACCAGGCCTCCCTATACTAACAGACCAGGGAGAAAGCAAGCTGCCCACTTGTGTGGAGGAGCCAGTGGAAGGAGGGCTTCAGACGCAGGATCTGAAGAATAGCTGGGAGAAAGAGCTGGTCTCCCAGGAATATTGACATCTGGCCTTGAAAGAAAGACAAGCCACAGTCAGAGAGAGAAAGACCAGCTAACACCAGAGATAACCAGATGGCGAAAAGCAAGGGCAAGAACACAAGGAACAGAAACCAAGACTACTTGGTTTCATCAGAACCCAGCTCTCCCACCACAGCCAGCCCTGGATACCCCAACATGCCAGAAAAGGAGACTCAGACTTAAAATAAATTATCAAGAGGATGATAGAAGATTTTAAGAAGGAAATAAATAACTCCCTTAAAGAAATACAAGAGAACACAGGTAAACAACTGGAAACCCTTACAGAAGAAACACAAAAATCCCTTAAAGAATTACAGGAAAACACAATCAAACAGTCAGAATTAGAGGAAAACACAATCAAACAAATGAACAAAACCATTCAGGAATTAAAAACAGAAATAGAAACAATAAAGAAATCACAAAGAGAGACAATCCTGGAGTTAGAGAACATAGGAAAGAAATCAGGAGTCATAGATGTAAGCATCACCAACAGAATACAAGAGATGGAAGAGAGAATCTCAGGTGCAGAATATACCATAGAAAACATGGACACAAGAGTCAAAGAAAACGCAAAAATCCAAAAAGCTCCTAACCCAAAACATCCAAGATATCCAGGATGCAATGAGAAGACAGAACCTGAGGATAATAGGTATAAAAGAGAGTGAAGACTCCCAACTTAAAGGACCAGTAAATATCTTCAACAAAATTGTAGAAGAAAACTTCCGTAACCTAATGAAAGAGATGAACATAAATATACAAGAAGTCTACAGAACGCCAAACAGACGAGACCAGAAAAGAAATTCCTCCTGTCACATTATAGTTAAAACACCAAATACACAAAACAAGGAAAGAATATTAAAAGCAGTAAAGGGAAAAGGTGAAGTAACATATAAAGGCAGACCTATTAGAATTACACCAGACTTCTCACCAGAGAATATGAAAGCTAGAAGATCCTGGGCAGATCTCATACAGACTCTAAGAGAACACAAATGCCAGCCTAGGCTGCTATACCCAGCAAAACTCTCAATAATCATAGATGGGGAAACCAAAATATTCTGTGACAAATCCAAATTTGCACAGTATGTTTCCACAAACCCAGCCCTACATAGAATAGCACATGGAAAACGTCAGCTGAAGGAGGGAAACTACACTCAGGAAAAAGCAAGAAAGTAATCTTTCAATAAACTCAAAAGAAGATAGCCACACAACTTCAAAAATAACAGGAAATAACAATCACTATTCTTTAATATCTCTTAACATCAATGGTCTCAACTCCCCAACTAAAAGGCATAGACTGACAGACTGGATCCATAAATAGGACCCAGGAAATGCAACTCCCTGTTAAAGACAAACACTACCTCAGAGTAAAGGGCTGGAAAACAATTTTCCAGGCAAATGGCCCCAAGAAACTGGCTGGAGTAGACATTCTAATAGCGGATAAAATTGACTTTCAACCAAAAGTCATCAAAAAGGATAAGGAAGGACACTTCATACTCATGAAAGTAAAAATCTACCAAGAAGAACTCTCAATTCTGAACATCTATGCCCCGAATGCAAGAGCTCCCACTTTCATAAAAGAAACTCTACTAAAGCTCAAAGCACACATTGCACCTCACACAATAATAGTGGGAGACTTCAACACCCCACTATCAACAATGGACAGATCTTGGAAACATAAACTAAAGAGAGACACAGTGAAACTAACAGATGCTATGAACCATATGGGTTTAACAGATATCTATAGAACATTTCATCCTGCATCAAAAGAATATACCTTCTTCTCAGCACCTCATGGTACCTTCTCCAAAATTGATCATATAATTGGTCACAAAACAAACCTCAACAGATATAAGAAGAATGAAATAATCCCATGCCTCCTATCAGATCACTATGGATTAAGGTTGGTCTTCAATGGCAACAAGAACAACAGAAAGCCCACATACACATGAAAGCTTAACAATGTTCTGCTTAATGATAACTTGGTCAAGGAAGAAATAAAGAAGGAAATTAAAGACTTCCTAGAATTTAATGAAAATGAAAGTACAAGTTACCCAAACCTATGGGACACAATGAAAGCAGTGTTAAGAGGAAAACTCATAGCTCTGAATGCCTCCAAAAAGAAACTGGAGAGAGCATACACTAACAGCTTAACAGCACACCTGAAAGTTCTAGAACAAAAAGAAGCTAATAAACCCAAGAGGAGTAGAAGTCAGGAAATAATCAAATTAAGGGCTGAAATCAACCAAGTGGAAACTAAAAGAACTATACAAAGAATCAACAAAACCAAGAGCTGGTTCTTTGAGAAAATCAACAAGATAGACAAACCCTTAGCCAGACTAACCAGAGGGCACAGAGACAGTATCCAAATTAACAAAATTAGAAATGAAAACGGAGATATAACAACAGACTCTGAGGAAATTAAAAAAAATCATCAGATCCTACTACAAAAGCCTATATGCAACAAAATTGGAAAATCTGGATGAAATGGACAAGTTTCTAGACAGATACCAATTACCAAAGTTAAATCAGGATCAGATAAACCATCAAAATAGTCCCATAACCCCCAAAGAAATAGAAGCAGTCATTAACAGTCTCCCAACCAAAAAAAGCCCAGGACCAGATGTGTTCAGTGCAGAATTCTATCAGACCTTCAAAGAAGACCTAATACCAATACTCTTCAGTCTATTCCACAAAATAAAAACGGGAGGAACACTGCCCAATTCATTCTATGAGACCACAGTTACACTGATACCAAAGACCCAACAATAAAAGAAAACTTCAGACCAATTTCCCTTATGAATATCGATGCAAAAATACTCAATAAAATTCTTGCAAACAGAATCCAAGAACACATCACAACGATCATTCACCATGATCAAGTAGGCTTCATCCGAGGGATGCAGGGATGGTTCAATACCCGGAAATCCATCAATGTAATCCACTACATGAACAAACTCAAAGAAAAAAAACCACATGGTCATTTCATTAGATGCTGAAAAAAGCATTTGACAAAGTTCAACATCCCTTCATGACAAAAGTCTTGGAAAGATCAGGAATTCAAGGAGCATAGTTAAACATAGTAAAAGCAATATACAGCAAACCAGTGGCCAACATCAAACTAAATGGAGAGAAACTCGAAGCAATCCCACTAAAATCAGGGACTAGACAAGGCTGCCCCCTCTCTCCCTACCTATTAAATATAGTACTTGAAGTTCTAGCTAGAGCAATCAGACAACAAAAAGAGGTCAAAGGGATAAAAATTGGAAAGGAGGAAATCAAAATATCACTATTTGCAGATGATGATGGTATACTTAAGTGACGTGAAAAACTCCACCATAGATCTGCTACAGCTGATTAACAACTTCAGCAAAGTGGCTGGATACAAAATTAACTCAAGCAAATCAGTAGACTTCCTATACTCAAAGGATAAACAGGCTGAGGAAGAAATTAGGGAAATGACACCCTTCACAATAATCACAAACAATATAAAATATCTTGGTGTTACTCCAAACAATTGAAAGATCTGTATGACAAGAACTTCAAGTCTCTGAAGAAAGAAATCAAAGAAGACCTCAGAAGATGGAAAGATCTCCCATGCTCATGGATTGGCAGGATTAATATAGTCAAAATGGCCATCCTGCCAAAAGCAATCTACAGATTCAATGCAATCCCCATCAAAATCCCAACTCAATTCTTCATAGACCTAGAAAGAGCAGTTCTCAAATTCATATGGAATAACAAAAAAACCAGGATAGCAAAAACTATTCTCAACAATAAAAGGACTTTTGGGAGAATCAACCTCCCTAACTTCAAGCTGTACTACAAAGCAGGATTGATAAACATTTGAAATGTAAATAAAATATGAAAAATAAAAAAAAAAGAAAAAGAAAAGAAAGTGATTGCTAATTGAGTGGCAGACAAAATAATGAATCAGCAAAAAAATATTACAGAATAAGATATTCCCAACTCTCAGATGAACTGTGAGAAAAGAGGGGCTACATAAAAGAGAAGAGAAATGGAACAGTTTTACCTGGAGAGTTTTACATACACAGGTTGAAGGGAGAGTGAGCGAGACACAGAGAAAGACTGTTAACTTAGGCCTAGTCATGGAATCTTCTATCCCCAGTACAATCTTATCTAGGCTTAGGATATTTTCAGCCTCTGAGACTTCTTGTGAATAAGCTTACTCTTTCTAGATCTTTCTGAACTCTAGCGTGGTGGCTCCACTCTGCTGTTATGACTCAAAGTCCTCTCCAAGTTAACTGATTTAATCTGGCTTCTTTTGGCTTCTGCTTGGCCTCATACTGACTGTGGTAATATGTTCTAATCTTTTGGCTCCTTCTCATTTGTGGCTCATTCTAACAGTTTAAGACAGTAAGCCTTGGAGACAGCTTCAGACAAATAAAAGTTATTTTTACATTAATCCATGTTAAGTCATTTTAAACACAAACATTAAGTGTGTTCTGTGGGGTAATAAAGAAAAAAGGAAATACGAAAATAGTAAAAGAAAGAAGGCAACTTGAAAAGCATACAAATCTGTCTATTTAGTAAAAAGAATCCAGGAAATAAATAAAGAAGACAAAAGATAAGCAATGCAGATAAACAAATATCAATAGTCAGTGATGCTAATAACATGAGGCAAATGGTAATTAAGATATGATTTTATCTGATGGAAAGAGTAGATAGTATTTAGTGACGATGATATACATCCATTTGTCTTAAAATCTATTACAAGAACCATAAAAGTTCATGTAAGAAATACACACCTAGCCAATCATACAGACTCGTGCTCTTGATCCCAGAATTTCGGAGGCAGAAGCAAGTGCATCTTTGTGAGTTCAAAGATAACCTGGTCTACATAGGCAAATCAAAGTTCCCTAAGACAACATAGTAAAACTCCTTTATCAAAATATGTAAATATGTAACTGAATGAAAAGAAAAGAACAACACAATCAATGATATTTTAAAGACAAGTCCTATCACCAAAGCTCAAGCTCGCCTAGTGGCTAGGAATTCTCCTTTTTCTATTTCCCAGGGCTGGGGTTGCAGATGATTTTCCATTCTGTTCAACATTTTAAATAATTCTAAATGGCCCAGTGATGAAATTGTAAACAAATATTTTAAGGCTTTAAAGATTTGTACCTCTCTAAATATCTCCATTACATTTTTCCAAACAACATCATATTTAGAGAGAAAATTTCTTTGGCTTTGTTATGACAATATTGTATAACTGATTAGAGCTATTGTAGGTTTTGGAATTTTTACATATATATATATATATATATATATATATATATATATATGTAAAATTTACTCAGTATACTGTGAAGGAGATCTTTTTTACAAGTTAGTTTTCTACCTGCAGATCAAAAAGGCTTAACTTATAAAGCTAGAGTTGTCAGCATTGATCTTATTCTTGCTCTATTTTGACATATGTAAGAAAGGTTAAGTCTGATTCACATAGTAGTGTAGTTGAAAATCAGATGAATCTTGTTAAAGGAATTCCTTTCAAACTTAACAGGGTTTTGAAACAAGGCAGTAAAAGCACATAGTGATTTGTAATTATAAAAGAAACACTCTTTAAAGATCCTTTGTTTCCCATTTAAGTGTACTTGCAAATTGTACTTTCAAATGTTTAAGTACAAAAATCGCAACAACTTCACTTTACAAGTATCTTGACCAACTGCTGTTGAGAGACCAATCTTTTAGGTTAAGACTCCATCTTAGAGAACCTGACCTAAAATTGAACTCAAGTTAATTAACAGGCTGGTACCTAGCACCAGTTTCCAGGCTACCCTTCAACAAGACCTGCATCAAACACCCAGTTTCCATGTTATTCTCCAACAAATTTGCACCTCCGGGTTACAAGCCTGTCCCTGACACGTCACTTTCTAAAAACCATCAATCAGTAGAAAAATAGAAGTTAAGTTTATGATTTGGTTCCCAGCACCAGCCAATTATCTTTTTTTTTTTTTTCAAATTTTATTTTTAATGATTCTTTTTTTTTTTTGTCTTTCTTTTTTTTTTTTTTTTGGTTTTTTTTTTTTCATTTTTTTCATACTTTATTTACATTTCAAATGTTTCTCCCTTTCCAGATCTCCCCTTTGGAACCTCCCCATTCCCTTCCCCCTCCCCCTGCCACTATGGGGGTATTCTCCCACCCACCCACCCACCCACTCTTGTCTTCCCTTCTCAGCATTCTCCTCTACTGAGGGATCTAACACTCTCAGGCTCTAGGGCCTTTGCTCCCCCTGATTTCTAGCAAGGCCCTCCTCTGCCACATATGTGGCCAGCACCATGGGTCACTCCATGTGTATTCTTTGGTTGGTGATCCAGTCTCCGGGAAGCCCCAAAGCAGAGGTGTGCCAGGCTACATAGTCCCTTCTTGTCTCTATAAATGCTTGCCTGAAACTGGGCTCAGGTTTCCCTCTCATTCTCCTGTGTCAGAGACTGTGGTGTGACCCCAACTAGAGCTTGAATAGAGAGACCCTAACGTGATTGCATTGGATTCAGCTCCTTGGTAGTCTTTCTGGGGTTCACAAACGTTTTCTGGCACAACACTATAGGCATTCATTTCTGTAATTCTGGAAATTATACAAAAAAAAAAATTCAACCTTCACCAAGACTTAGCAGTTGATTACTACTTATTATTTTTCATTTAGTAGTACTCTATACAACTTGCTATACCTGAAATAGCTGGTAAATTAAAATATTAATTGCATTACAAATTCGAAAATACTTATGATGAAGTGCCTTTTTTACGATGACTTAAAGACATCCTAATTAAAACCTGTCCTCTGTAAGTTCCCTTCCTGTTTAAATAAATATTTGCCACTTAAGATTCTTGGCAAACTCAGATCAAATTGACAATGCAATTTGTAAGTTCTTACACACACACAGAGAGAGAGAGAGAGAGACAGAGAGAGAGAGAGAGAGACATATCACTTTATTTCCAATTGAATTGATTTACTTCTTTTAAAATATAATTTTAAAGTGAATTTAGTTAATTTTTTTAAATATAAGATAAGCAGACAGCTGTAGGAGATATATTGTTAAAAAGCCTTATACTCAAAGTGAAATTATAAATATAATTATTTTTCTATTTTGGAAGTTATAAGTGGAAGAAAAAATGTCATATTGTTTATTATTTATTCCATAATACTTCAAAGTAATTGATAGCTTCTGAAGTTGTTTTTCTTCTCAGCTGAGAGATTACTTTGGGATATCTTTGTTTGAACGTGAACATAGCGCCCAGGCTCTGAAGTTCCGATTTGGTGTATCATTAAATAGAAAACAAGGATAAAAGATAGTAATGACCATCAATGTCAATGTGTGTCGTAGTTTTACTTCTCTGTGCTTTTAGTCAAAGGGAAAATAAATGTTATATAAATGTGTGTGGTAGTTATAATTTTGTGTCAAGTAAAGTATAAAATACTAGTCTGAAGTATGATGTAATAAAATTAGTTTTTTGTGGTTTTTTGTTTGTTTTGTTTGTTTTGTTTGCTTTTTTGTTTGTTTGTTTGTTTTTACCTTTCTTTGTCTTTTACAAAATATTTCATACTGAGCACAGCTCTTCAGCCAGATTAGTTTCTAGGGGCTGGAGAGATGGCCCGGCAGGTAAGTAAGTGCACTCTTTCTCCTTTCTGTGGAGTTGGAATTAACTCCCAGAACCCGCATGTGAAGTCGTAACCATTTGTAACTCCGCTGATATCTTCTGTCTTTTGTAGACAACAGAAATGCACAGACACATATAGGCAAATATCTGAACTATATTCAAAAAGATTATTTGCTGGTAAAATTTCTTGACAAAAAGCAATTTAGGGAAGAAAGGTAGCTAAGCTTGTAATTACACTTTAAATTTCATCATTGTGAAGAAATCAAGGCGGAAATTTCCCCCAGCTACCTTTATCGCACTAAAATGAAGAACAGGAAAAAAATGAATGCATACATTCTCACATGCTTGTTTGTGCTCAGCGTGTTTTGTTTGTTTGTTTGCTTGCTTGCTTGTTTGTTTTACTTTATGCAGTTCAAGACACACTGCCTGGGAAATGGTTTTGTCCTCAGTGAGATGGGTTTTCTTTCATCAATTCATTCAGCCAACATCCCCCCAGACACGTCCACAGGAACTTCCAGAGTAGACAATCCCTTAGTGAGACTCTCCTCTCAGGCGACCCTCCGATGTGTTACATTCACAAAATATCTAAAAGGAATTAGAGTTTCACCTAATAGAAGTGCTCGAGGGCGGCAAGAGACACCTCAAGCAGAGGGATGTTAGGAAAAAGAACGAAAGAAAACCAGAATGCCCATCTAGAACTTGCTGGTGCATTTCTTGGAAATCCTCAGTTTGAAGACCACAACGTTTAAACATGAATTTGGGGAATGGAAGAAAGCTGAGAGGACATTACAAGAAAATTGTTTCATTTGGCAGAAGATGGGAGCATAAAACAAAGCTGAGAATAAGGGCCTGGGAGCCATGGTGCCAGGCTAATGAGGTAGTTCCAAGTAGATCCAGCTTCCTGTTGTTTACATCCATAAACTCAGAGAGCCATGCAGTCTTAGGGTTCTCCTGCTGGGATAAATCATCATGATTAAAAGCAACTTGGACTCCTCTCCAAAGTGGGATCCAGTTCAAGGAGAGGTCCCAAGGCCTGGCACTATTACTGAGACTATGGAACGTTCACAAAAAGGGACCTATCATGACAGAACTCCGAAAGACCCAACAAGCAGCTGAAAGAGTCAGATGCAGATATTTGCACCCAACCGATGGACAGAAGCTGCAGACCCCTGTGGCTGAATTAGGGAAAGGCTAAAAGAAGCTGAGGAGGAGTGCTACCCTGTAGGAGGACTGGCAGTCTCAGTTAACCTGAACCCCCAAGATGTCTTAAACACTGGACCCCCACCCAGGCAGCATATACCAGCTGATATAAGGCCCCTAACACCTATATAAGGCAGAGAACTGCCCAGTATGGGTTTAGTCAGAGAAGGTGCACCTCACCCCAGGGAGTTTAGAGGTCTGGTTTGGTGGGGGTGTGGAAGGGACATCCTCGTGGAGACAGGGGACAGGGTGTGGTAGGAGAATAAAATCTGGAGTGTAAAAACATAAATAAATAAATGACAAAAAAGCAACTTGGGCAGAAAGGGCTTATTTCGTTTTTATTTAAAAATTAATTTTGATGTTATAATTACATTTGTTACTTCCCTTTTTTTCCTCCAAACCATTCCGTACACCCCTTCCCACTGTTCTTTAACTCCATTGCTTCTTCTTTCACTTCCTGTTATTGTATTCATGTATGTATACTCACATACATATATAGTCCTAAATATAACCTGTTCCGTCTGTATGCATGTTTTCAACGATGATCGTTCAGCGCTGGAAAATCAGTATGCTCTTCTCTGGGAAAGACCAGCTCTCCCTCTCTCAGCTTTCCTCAGATGCCTATAGTTCTTTGTTTAGGGTTTATTTCATAATAACCTTCCAAGTGACAGTCGATCACTGAGAGAAGTCAGGTCAGAAACTTAGAGTAGAAACGGGAAGACATGACCTGAAGCGTCATGAAGGAGTGCTGCCCACTGGCTCACTGTCCAACTTTCTTGTATATCATCCAGAACCACATTCCCAAGAGCAGCATCTGCTCCTACAAGATAGCTCCACCTACACATTCATCAATAAAGAAAATGCCCATAAGCCAATCTTAAAGAGGCATTTTTTTTTCCAGTTCCGTCTCCTCAAACGACTCTAGTTTGTGTTGAGCTAGCCAGGGCACATGCTCTGATCAGAGATGCCAATTTTGAGCTAAGCATGTTTGCATATCTTTAATTCACTCTTATTTTACCGACAGTTCCTTCTCTGTAGAGACAGCTCAAACATGTGAACAATTTGCAGATATGCACTCAAGTATGAACACATATAAACAATTTCATCGTTCAATAGGTTTACTGTTGTTGCAGGATCCAGGCCACTAATATCACAGCCACCTAATATTATTCACATTCTTCTTCAAATTCACACAAAACAATTCATCACATTTTGTGGCAGTTTTGTTTCTATGACTCCTTTGACCCCTGGAATTAAGTAATAAATTGTTACCATAGTTGTGCTTATTTTACATGTTTGAAATAATCCCACATATGTTCGGATTTAAGAATTTAGTCAGAGTTAATCCCTCCTGGCAATCAGCAAAAAGACACCTTGGTGGTGTTGGTCTTCTATCAGTCAGGAAGAGAGCAGATAGCAGTCCTTTGTTCATGCTATCTTAATGCCTGGCTTGGTGGCCAGAGCTACCTTATGCCTAGAAGTCAGAAATATCAAATGGAATCCAGGCTGTGCAGCAAGGGAAGAGGAAGACAGAAACCTGTGGAACATCAGGACACTTCAGACCTGCCCTCCAGTGCATTCATAGGAGGGCTATAGATACCCACATGCCACCATATCACACAGCATGGATGGAGGATGTCATCCAGGGGCCTACAGGCTGTGTGTCCAGCCTGCAGCAGGAGCCATTACAATGCGTGTGTATGTGGTGGTCAGATGGGAGAGAAAAAAATTTGAGCAGACTGAGCATTATGGAGAGGAAACTGGAGACTTGAGGGTGAAGATGAATAGCCATTGTGAGTGGACATCCTGTCTGCCTGGTGGCCAGCCTGTCTGCCTGGGGGCAAGTTCCATCCCAAGCTTCTGCTGGAGGTATGCCTGAGTCCGTGGCTATGCAAAAGCAGGGGTCTTTGTCAATGTCCTGTTTGTGGCTCATATTACCACTAGAAAACATGGCGATGTCCCTGGTTGGGGCAGCCTCCAGGATGTCCAGGGGCTGTGAATAAGTGGCCCCACCCTCTTCTGGATGCAGTGCTCTGGAGAGTTGGTCATCTCTCACTGACAGCAGCACTCATGAGAGCTTGAGATCCTGCTCTGCCCCTCCTCTGGGGAGCACAGTAGAGCTGGCTGTGGTGGAGGAAGGAGGTGCAAGTGAGCTGCCCCTGATCATATGCCTTCAAGATCATGGAAGATAAAGCTCCAGCACTCATCTTGCATGAGATGATATTCTCCCTCTCCCTCCCTTCCCACCTGTAGTAGTACAGAGAGCTGGTCCTGGGGGTCATGAGAACAGAGACCTAGCCCTGCCTCCTTACTGACTGTAACACTTCAGAAAGCAGGCCCTGCACCTTACCCGGGCAGCACAGTAGAGCTGGCTCTGGAGGTGTAGGTGCAGGTGAGCCAGGCCCAAGGGCATGAAAGCAGGAGACCTGACCTTACCTCCTGCAGATGGCTGCCCTGGGTGGCCTAGCTGGAGCAGTGCTGGAGAGCTTCCGCTGGTGGTACAGATAACAGCAAGCAGATTTGCTGACCAGCTCAGTTACCACCCAGGCCCAGATCCAGGGCTCTGAGTTAACCCACTCCAAAATCTCTATCATTTGTGAACTGTTGGGACATGTGAAAGGGCCATTCCAGCTCTTCCAAAGCTACAGGACCTCCATGACACAGGGTAACAACCAGATAACTGGGTGGAGTCCCAAAAAGGATCCAATATTTAGAATGTCACAGAAGCCAGAGATCTCAAAACAGACCAATGACTCATTGCAATGAACATCCAAAAGTAAAAATGTGTGGAAACACTGTGGCAGGCTACAGATTCCACAATGAGATGTTTTCTATACTTTGGTGGTGGTGGTGGTGGTGGTGGTGGGGTGTGTATGTGATTGTGTATGCGTGCATGTCTGTGTGTGTGTGTGTGCGCGCGCGCGCGTGCATGCGTGCGTGCGTGTGCATGTGCGTGTGTGTACACGGGCGGGCGGGCGTGTGCGTGTGCTGGTGTGTATGTGTGTATATTTTATTTTTGGGGTAGCTGCAAGGGCAAAGGACGATTATGAGAGAACAGGGAGATGAGCAGACTGGGATCCATGATGTGAAACTAACAAAGAATCAACAAAAGGTTAAAAGAAGAATTTAGTCCCAGTTAAAATGACTACAGAGTAATACTAAAGCTGGTAAGAACTTTTCTTGTAGGTTATTTGACACCCCATTTCTCATTTCTCAAGGAAGAGCATTTACAGTCCACAGCAGGGATCCTTTTCATACAAAGTTTCAACAAAATGTCAGCACATCCCATGGAGGAAGAGGTCAGCCTTGTATCCTGGGTAGAGATGAGAAAAATGAGGGAGTTATATACCTTTCAGTTTTAAAATATTGTGATGGTGCCTTCATCACACATGCACATATACTCACGCATGCACACACACACACACACACTCACGCATGCACATACACACACACACACATACACAATTTGCTTAAGAAAATTTTACTTACTCATGTATTCGAATATATTTCTAGCTTTCCTGGAGTCCCTACCTCTAAAATTCACTACTTTTCACTTTGTGCCTTTTGATATTTTAATAGTCCCTGCTGCTGACACAGTAAAAAAAAAAAAAATTGTTTTAATTACCAGCTATACTTCCCGTTCAACAGCACCCACTTCTATTATGGAAGATTTCTTCTCTTGTAAAAGTATATGCTATGCACAAAACAAACCACATTCTTCACAGTTGGTCTATTTATCCATTTGGAATAAGCTCATGTAGAACAATTTTTCCAACAAATAAAGAAGAGCCACAGCTTTTGGTCTGAGCTAAGGAATCTGTTAGACTCTGGATAAATCTGACTGCATTTAAATGGTCTTAGAGCTTGGTGAAAATTAAACTTGGCAGATCATTTGTTTTCTAGGGCGAGCAGAATGTTAGAGATGCAGTGTGACAGGCAAGTTTTGGTTGTTTGCTTCTCCATGTAAATGGGCAGCCAGTGGAACTTCCGTGCTGAAGACCACATCCCAAGCAGCAGCTGCTCAATGCTGTGTTTGTCTGGTCATTAATCCTATTTATCATCAATCTATATGATACTCCTTCGGAGCACTGCAGGTGTCTTCTGACTTTCACATTTTTATCTCTTTTTATATTATTTTCTAAACATATATGCAATGTATTTTAATCATATTCTTTCCACTCCCATAATCCCTCCCCAATCCTCTTCAGAAACCTACTATTTCATCTTCTTTCTCTCTCACTAAAAAAAACAAAACATATAGTCTGTGTGATGGTTTGTATATGCTCGGCCCAGGGAGTGGCACTATTAGTAGGTGTGGTCTTGTTAGAGTAGGTGTGTCACTGTGGGTATGGGCTTTAAGACCCTCATCCTAGCTACCTGGAAGCCAGTATTCTGCTAGCAGCCTTCAGATGGAGACATAGAACTCTCAGGTCTTTCTGCCCCATGCCTGCCTGCATGCCACCATGTTCCTACCTTGATGATACAGGACTGAACCCCTGTACTTGCAAGCCAGACCGCATTAAACGTTGTCCTTTATAAGACTTGCCTTGGTCATGGTGTCTGTACACAGCAGTAAAACCTTCAATAAGACACTGAGTTAACATGTAGTGGTTGAAACACTTCCCCAACTAGTATTGTATGCTACCAAATAAAACACTCAATACCAGGAATAGATTACATTTTTCAGTCATTGAACAAATGGGTATTATAGATATTACCCTTAAACACTATAAGGTATTGCCATTGTTGTTGGTTACACTTCATAATGTCACACAATTCTGTCATAGAATATAGAGAAATCAAGCTGCTACTTAATTGAAAGCGTCATCTCTCTTGACTAGCATTCATAGTGCTGGAAGGTTCTATCCATGTTCTGAAGTAAGAAATTAATCATCAGTCACAACAAGCTAAGAGCCATGTGAGGTATAATAGTTACCTGCCTGGCACAATAGTGGCCGAAATTTATAGGGTTAAGCAATGATGCATTCTTGGATTTGATTTGAGAGAATTGTATTGTATATTTTTGCATTGATATTCATAAGTGATTTATTGAGTCTTTGTGTGGTCTAGATATCAGGGTGACTGTGACCACATAGAATAAATTAGGTAGTGTTCTTTGTGTTTCTGTTTTGTGGAATAGTTTGAGGAGCATTGGTAGCAGCTAGCTCTTCTCTGAAACTCTGGTAGAATTCTGTACTTCTGACCCTGGGCCTTTTGTGGGGGCAGGGGGGACTTTTCATGACTGCTTGTATTTCCTAGGGGATTATGAGATTGTTTAAACAGTTTATCTGATTTTGATTTAACTTTGGTAAGTGCTCATGCATTTCAAAATTCATTCATTTCATTTTGATTATCCGATTTTGTGGAGTATAAGCTTTTGCAGTAAAACCTAATGATTTTTTTAATTTCCTCAGTTTCTACTATGTCTCCCTTTTCTCTTTTGATTTTGTTAATTTGGATACTGTCTCTGTGCCTTTTAATTAGTTTGGCTAAGGGTTTGTCTATCTTGTAGATTTTCTCAAAAAAAAAGAAAGAAAGAAAGAAAGAAAGAAAGAAAGAAAGAAAAAGAGCTCTTGGTTTTGTTGATTCTTTGTATTGTTATCTTTGTTTCTAATTGATTAATTTCAGCCCGGAGTTTCACTATTTCCTATCACCTATTACTATTGGGCATGTTTGCTTCTTTTGCTTCTAGAGCTTTCAGGTGTACCATTAAGTTGTTACTATGATATCTCTCCAATTTCTTTATGAAGGCACGTAGTGCTATGAATTTTTCTCTTAGCACTGCTTTCGTTGCACTCCATAAGTTTGGGTATTCATTTTTATTGAATTCCAGAGAGCCTTTAATTTCTTTCTTTACTTCTATACATTGAGTAGAGAGTTGTTAAATTTCCATGAGTATGTAGGCTTTCTCTTGTTTCTTTTGTTGTTGAAGTCCAGCTTTATTCCATGGTGATCTGATAACCTTCTTATATCTGTTGAGGCTTGCTTTGTGCTCTATTATATTGTCAGTTTTGGAGAAGGTTCCATGAAGTGGTAAGAATAAGATATATTTTTTTGTGATTTTTTTAGAGGAAGGTTCTATAGATATCCTTTAGGTCCTTTTGGCTCATAACATGTTAGAGAAACTTCTTAATGCGGTAAAATGATAATTAACATGGAGTATGCAAGACCTTGTAGGATGCCCACCTAAATAGATGTTTTATCATATCCATCCACTCATGAGTAAGAAATCTATGCTTAAGAGGAGGCAAAAAGAACTAGTACTGCCTCTATGAGGAATCAGCTCTTATTCAATGCTGATGAGATGATTTTATACATAAAGTGCCTGCTGAGCAAGAATGAAGACTAGAATTCTGATTACAAGAAGGCATGTAAAACGAGGATGGTGTGACAGCACATCTATAAAGGCAGAGCTCTAGAAGGAGGTAGGGGAGGGCAGGCCAGCTAACTAGACTAGCTTAAATTAGCCAGCTCCAGGTTCAGCAATAGATCCTACCTCAATACATAACGATATGGAGAGCAATAGAGTGAACCTCCCAACATCAACTTTGGAGCTCCTGCATACATGTTGAACCCATGCATATGTGAACACATACATATATACCATATACAAACAGCAAATCCAAATATATAATTTTGTAATTTATCTTAAAATGTTGCAACTTAAATGTAACTAGCCAGATCACCTATATTCCCTTTAGCCAAGATGATCAATAGTTAGTATTTTAACACAGTTGTCCAGTTGCTCTCTCTGTCCCCCCTTACATCTCTCCATAGACATGTAGAACCTTAAAGAATGTGTGGAGATGCATCCCTTTCAGATTGCTTTGGCAAGCTACAGATGAGACCAGGACTTTATTGTCCCTAAATACTGCAAACACTCCAGTAATTATGTCCTCCAATGTGAAACATATTCTTTGAGATTCACCAGATAACCTTGTAAACAAAGTATCCATTCAACACTAAAATATCATGCCATCTACTACTTAGGTTTTATTTCAGATGTACCAACTTATGACAAAGAAGGCTTCAGTAATTTTGCTATTACTTTCACTCAGAGATGATATCTACTTCTTTTGACCTAGAATTTGGACTGACAATGTGATTTTCACCAACAAACACCATGGGGCTATGAATTTCTAAGAAAAATAAATCTGATTTTTTTCTATGACCATTCCATTGTAAATATCTAATATAAGCACTCTTTCAATGAACTCAACTGAGCATAGCCTTCTAACAAGGGCAGGTAAGCATAGGGAATAGAGTAGAAACCTGGGATTATACTTGGTCTTGGCTGTGCCTACCATCCCTGAGCAATTCCCAACTGAATCAAATTCCTCTAGTGCTGTCAAATGATAATTTCCTACTTCTAGCGTTTATCAGTTGTCTCTCTATTCTGAGAGTTCTCTCCTTTTCTATCAATTTATGTTTATTAAAGCTATGGTAACCTATTACTACCATTATTGTGATATTAAGATCACCTTCATTTGGCCAGTATAAATCCCTTCCAACTGGTTCTTTTGTCTCTTACTGTAGCCTCTTACATTTCAAAACTGACTTATTATGTAAATTATTTAAAGCACACATGGAAAGTTCACTGTCCCATATTATAAAATCACTTATTTTTATCTGAATCTAAAGTAAACCTGTAAGTTTACTATTTGATACTGTGTCCTAGGCTTGTACAATTATTTAGTAGAGGGCTGTGGCTGACAGCCGCATATCAGGCATCAGCTCATTAGAGATAGACGGTAAACCTGAACTTGCCCATGGTTTTGGCCTCCATCCTGTGATTCCTAGTTTTTCTCATTTCCCATGTCTTCTGTGCCATAATGGACTGAACCTCTGAAACAATAACTAACACAAAACCTTTCCAAAGTCTCTGTCCAGTAATTTCTAACATTCATAACTAATGCATACATCCTTCAGTTGTTTTAAATTTTAAATTATGAAATCCCTTCACATTTATGAGTTTCTGTTATGATAGCAATAAAGTAATGAAAGGTAATATATGCATGACTGATTCCAGTTTCATTTCAAAAAAGAGTTGGTAGGGCTTATTGTTAGCATGTTCAAGACCCTAGGTTCAATTCCCAGGGAAAAAAGTAAATAATAAAGTAATTAAATCCATTTAGAAAAAAATAAGTGATATGACAACCTCCAAACTAAGAAACTATAAATCATATATGATATAAATCAATTATTAATCATAAAATACAGAAAATAATTCAGACTCATAGTATTTCAAGGCTTATTTATCTCTCAAGGGAGAAAGGAAATACATGATGGAAATTTAAAAGAAAGTACATGGGAACCCTCATAGAAAATGTGAAAATTCTTGGCCTTTTTGGATTCTCAATAAAAGAACCTTTGGTCACTAGATGAATAATTTGTAGGAGATTGTAAATACCAAAGCTAAATAGAAATAGTGTATCAGAATCTTATGCTCGCTAGTTTAAAATTACTAAGGAGAAAAAAGAAAGTGTTAGTTTGGGCTTGTAACTGTTTATTCACACAGATTTTGATATTAACAAACAATAACTTATACCTTTAGAAACATGTAAAAACTATTTCCATAGGGACCTCATAAGGTGGAACAATTGATTTTAAATGTCACAATACATTACCTGCTCATTAAATGTGTTCACACCATAAAACACAAGTTATTCTCATGAGAGCAGCCCCAAAGACACACATGAGAAACCCATCTCTAAAGTAATAAATATACACATACCTTGTATTCTCCCAAATGGCAGGGATCTTCAAGGAAAAAGAGCATGAATTCTATCCATCAAACATATATAGCAAACAGGTAGAAAAAATTAAAAACAAAGTTATTTTTATGAGAGGTCTCTCAAGAAAGAATTTTCTGGGAAAATATATGCTTAGTGATTAGAGATGGAGATTTTCACATACTTGACAATTTGGTCATTTGGCACCCATATCTACTTGCTGGCCGGGTCTCTACTGTGTTACTTTTGCTATTTGATGTCATAAATTCTCCAACATTTAATGGATTCAAACCTAAAAACAAATTATCTTGTATTCTTAAGTTCATGAGTCTGAACTCTGTCTTACAAGATGCTTATGTTTTGTTTTGTTTTCTGTAGACTTTAAGGGGTACTCGGTTTTAGGGTGGTGGAGGGATTGTTGAGCGGAGCTCTGGAATCCTGTCCATAATTCTGCCTATTGTAGTGACAAAGAAATCCCTTAACCATAAGAAAATGATTAGTCAGGAAATCAATGATATAAGAAACTGAGGCAGAACATGGAGAACATCAAGGATATAAAAGGCATCATCATCAGAGTTAACAATGTAGGTGAAATGTCAGTTGCAACCTGGAGGAAATCCACCCTGCAAACAGCAAAGAGAGGAAACACATCACATAGTCTTTTAAGTAGAGTTTCAGTAATCACTGAGGATGGTTAGAATCTCTGCTATTAGAGTAACAGAAAACAAGGGTTTCATCTTTTCTAAAACTCATATTTTAAAGCCATAAACCCTTATATCTGCACGATTGTCCCCAAAGCCAGTAATTACAGTTAAAGAATAGTACTCTAAAGAGATAGTATTCTTTCCATAATGTTAGTGTTGACCCTAAAACACAAAGCAGGGACCTCATGAACAGGCATATTTCCTCCACACTCATGTCACCCAAGGGCCTCAAGCCATCATCATCTACAAGCCAAAAAGTTCTCATCCAAAACCGAATCAAGGTTCTTGATTGGACTTGATTGGAATCTCTTGGACTCCGAGCTTCAAGAATAATGAGAAAGTGAGTCTTGCTTGCAAAACCAAACAAGTACTTTGTGGTACTTGTTTATAGCACTACACTAAGAAGACCACTGTGTGGTAAAAAAGCTGGAAGAAAGACAAGGTAAATGACTAAGAGCTTAAGCTTAAAATTCCAGTCACATGAAAACCGTATCAATCTTAAATTTGACAAGTGTTTTCTCATGCTTATGCTACCTAATGTCAGGCAAACCTAATGTCTGCTGAATGACTTGTATCCAAGAGGGCTCAGTAAAGGAACTGTGGAAATGACCATTCCTTTAGGAGAATGACGGAAGAAAGAAAATATCCAGAGGCGTATAGAATAGCCCTGAGCAGAGAAAGAAAGAAGTAGACTGGTCATGGCCAGCACTATCTGTGAGAAAAATGAGAGAACAAGGGTCACAAAATTCATGAGATTTATAATGTGAATGAGAAGGTGGAAGGCAGAGGGAGCCCATGAGCTGAAACAGACCTGGGAGTTTGTAGTGGATAGAGGTGGGGATGATGAGAGGGGACAGCATGCTACTGTGGAGGCTTGAATATATATAACAAGTCCTTTTGTGTAGGGACTGAGGGACCCTGGAGGAAGGCATGGGCTTTAATACACAATCATAGATATATGCCAGCACAGAGTCCTGTGTTCCTTCTACCAGAGGCAAGGGAAATGATTCATTTCGGGGTACAGAAACGTGTTTCACAGTGAGAAATGCTGGCCATTATCTGACTGCCAGAAATTTTTCTATACTCAGGCTTGAGCTCATTTCCAGACATATGCACTATCTGAGACCTAACATACATCAACTTACTTTTATTTGCAAATATTTTAGAGATATAAATTGAAAATATTATTCATATTAACTTATAGTAGGATTCAGTCCACTACAATAAAACTCACCTAAAAAATAAAAACTGTTTTGAAAATATTTATTGAAGGGATATCTTTGAAAATATTTAATATATTAATAAACATATATCATATTAACTGATTCACAAATATTCAGTTGTTTATGTGGAAGGCCTTAACTCGATGAAGTCAAATTTACTTCAGTTTTCAAGACTGTGTGAAGCTTTCTTGAAAAACTGAGTGTACACAGTCCACTCTGGTTTTGGTCATGAGTCATTTCTATTTGCTAAATTTGTTTTTTAAATTAAGTATTCAATATACAAATTCTTTTCAGAATACAGGAAACCACTGGAATTTGAAGAAAAATACTGTAGTTTTCTAAGTCTTTGGACTGCTAATCAATAGATTTCATTGAAAACAAGAGACAAGCAGAACTTCAGAGCCATTAAATCTCCATTTTTCTCTGGTTTTCACTCCTTCTCACTTTGTTGACCTAAGAAAGCCCACTATCCACGGAGACAAGCCCTGGGTTAGCTTTGAGGTGGATAAATAGTGAGTGTCTGCATTTGAGGTTCAATGGAACCCTATTTGAAATTAAGCTCAGCCTACCTTGAATGTATTAGGAAACCCAGAAAGTTGATTTGTTTATGTCACAAATATAAAACAAGTAACTCATAAAAGTTTGATCTATTAATCTTAGCATATATTGGATATCTCTTTCATGTAGCATATAGCTACCCTTACCAATATCATACACAACTGGTAGCAGAGACAAGAGTTTTCTTGGAACCATTTGGTCAAAAAAGTTACACTCCTTTATAATGATCCCACATGAAAGCATTTCTGAAACAGAAGTTAGATAAAGGATGCTTAGTATTTGTATCCTCCTCTTAGAAAATGCAGGACCATTGACAATCTAACCATTTAAAGACTGCTGCAGCTGACTTTAGGAGACAGGAGATGCTAACGTCATCTCTAGGATAAGTGTGCTATTTTTGCTATTTCTTGGTCCACTTATAGGGTCTATGCTCCCTCAGAACACCTACGAGTCAAGGAAAATGAGAACAAGGGCAGGAAAGCAAACTGATAACACCATGCCTTCTAATGTCACAGGCTCAACACACACAATGCTGGGTATATGTGAGACACCGAAGCAGAGAACCTTAGGCTTATTTTTCCTGACCTACTGACCGATATCCCTGGAGGATATTATGTCACCGCTGTCATGACAGGTTCCTAACTTTGCCCAAATTTGTGACAACTGAGCTTCATATTTCACAGTTCTGTTGTTGGTTACAAAAAAAAAAAAAATCAAAAACAGAAAGAAAAAAAAAAAGCTCAATCTAACCAATTTATGTGCAATTTTCTCCTGGCGAACTGAACTAATCAAGTCAGTCCATGCTAGGTCAAATATTTGCCAGGGTACTTCCCGAGTGAGCTCTACATTGCCCAAATTTCCTGTTGTTTACTTCTCTCCTCATTCTCTACTATTTTACTAAACTAAAAGTCAGTGAAATAATAATCCACACTTCTCACCACTTAGAAGCATTACTAAACATTTTATAATGAAAATGTTATACGGGAAGTAGAAAAGCCCAACCCCAAATTCATTAATCAAGAAGGACTGGGACAGAATTAGAAAGAAAGTTATTACAGTCTTACAACTCATTCCTCAATGTAAATGAAGCATCTATTGCATATAATAGTCTAATGATAAATATTTAAGAAGGTAAACGCTCAATGGACTCTGTAACCATTTAATGCATAATAATAAGCAGTTTCCTAATCGGAAGTGATGAACTAAAATAAGTAATAGAAACCGTAAGAGCAGCAATCAAGTCAAACTATTTACTGTACTATAAGAAGTTTCATGAGACATATTCACCAGTTGTTATGACTTTGCTATCAGCCTGAGAAAACCATGTTAGAGTTCTTGGTAAGACAGCATACTTTGTGCAATGTTACCATGGAGTCTGTTCTCTGGCAACTTAGATCACATCAATAACAACCCACTCACCTGAGACTTTGTAGGGTATTAGCACTTGATCCTCTTTCACAGATAAAAACAACAAACTCTAAATAGAAAAGCCTAAATTAGTGTTTCCAGTTCTGTTTTGAGAGAATGCTGAGTCTTTGTTTACTTGGACTACTAAACAAACATAAATCATTTCCAAAATCTCTTCTCAGTATAGAACTTTGGTAGAACCCACAGGAGTTCTACTTTGAGTAAGTCATTCTATTGTGTGCAAATAAAAGAAACAACAGTGTTAAAAACTGCTGGTGAGAGCCAGGGGTAGTAGTGCATGCCTTTAATACCAGTATTCAGCAGGCAGAAGCAGGAGGATCTCTGTGGTTTCAAATTCAGCCTGATCTACATACTGAATTCCAGAACAGAGTTAGACCCTGTCTCCGAAAACCAAACCAAAACAAACCACAACAAAAGAAATGCCAGAAAACAGAGGAAAGAAATAAATGGGGGCAATTTATAAGTATGGGGAGAAGAAAGAAAATTACACATAGTAAATGATTATGATTAAGTGAAGGAACTAGGAGATCTTAGCCAAGTCTTGGAATGGTCTCTAGGAGTGAATTTTATTGCAGTAAATGTGTTATATTCAGACTTCTGCCTGACAAAACACAAATAAACCCATCTTGTTTACAAAAAAGAGAGAGAGAGAATTTGAGAGGTAAAAGGCAAAATAGAGACATTTAGGACTTAGCAGTTTATTGCGCATGATCTCACATTTAGTTCTTCCACGAGAGTGTAAAAATACATTGCTTCTATGCATCAGTGCAGGGTACTAAGAAAAATCTGAGCAACAACTACAAGACCCAAAAGATAAAGGAACAGGTACAGAGAACAAAACAATATTTTCCTATAAGTTAGAAAAACATTCTATTCTAGGCAAGCATAGGAGTTATTCGAGCATTAAAAACTACAACAATGTAAAAGTAAATACATGTAATTTAACTGAATCAGGAAGAAATGGTCTAGGTAAAGCAGCATTTTGGAAAATTCATTTCAATAAGACTCATCAAATCCACCAGACAATGTAGCAATGGAGCAGGATATGTATCAGTGACTATGGCTTAAAAGGTATAGATGTAGACTTAAGACTATAAGTGACACCTGAGAGGAATTAATAAGTATATATTGGCTGTGTGTCTAGAAGCTCTTCATTGAAAGATAAATTAAAATTAAAGAAAAGGAATGATAAAGTCCTGTAGAACTGGAGCCCAAGGTGAGCAAAATTTAGAAGGATGGTAGATTCGAATTGACCTTGTGAGGAAAAAAATTAGTTCACGCCTCTTGATTAGCTTTCTGATGTTCATAACTCTGGATTGTTGTCTATATGCAGGTGGGGGCAGGTACATCATAAGGTGAGAGCCTGTGATTGGGCAGTGGAAAGGGAAGGCGGGCTGAGAATTTTAGAGATAGACAGAGAGGACAGAGAGATGGAGGGAGGAGAGGAAAAGATAAGTTTGAACCTATAGGAGTGGAAGAGCTAGAACCACAGTCCTGGGAGCCATAAGTATTGGGAATTTCTTAGACAAAAGTTTAAATAATAATAAGAGAGTGCATTTGCCTGGTCTGGGTGTGTAGTTTGTGTTTATATCAATTGAGTTTTGAGTTCATTGAGCGGGCGTTTTGTGGGTTGAGAATTTACTAACATAAATCTGTCTGAAATTGTTTTATTTTACCGGGGCTCTAGAATTTTGATTTTGCCAGGGCTGGGAATGTGAGCAGAATCACAGCAAGAGAACTACGAGATGGGAGGTCGCTGCATAAGGCTAGCCATGGAGGCAAGAAACCGTCGGGGCCAGAGAGTAGCCAGCAATAGAGCATGATGGTGCCTTTTATAATATTTCCCGCTACACAACCATTATGTTTCTGACAGCCCATACCTCCAGAAATTAGCTCAAGCTGGACTATCGAAGGATTTTTGGCAGTCAGATAACAGCTAGCATTTCTCTTGAAATGCATTTTCTGTCCCCAAATGAAGTAATTCCTGTTGTCTCTTTCAGGAGGGGCACAAGGCTCTCCATTGACATGCACCTGAGGTTGCATATCAAAGCCCAGGCTGGGCTCTAGGTTCCTCAGAATGTACTCACAAATTCTTGTTATAGGTAGCAAAAACCACAAACCAAGTCTTGGCCCTTCTCACTTCCTCTTCTACCCTCAACTTCCTCCATCTCACAGGTATCCCTTCCCCCTGCTCCTCGCCCTCCTTATATAAACTGCCTATTTTTACTATTCTCTCTCTTGCTATGCAAGTTCTCTTTGTAGCTTGCTGTTCTCTCATGCCTCCTGCTTTTCTCTGTCTCTTGCAATCTCCACTATTCTTTCTGACTCTCCAACTTCCTGACTCATGATCACAGCCAGTCTAATCTTTTTCTCTCTGCTCTGGATTCTTACAGATGCCTCTGGATAATTTTTCTCTCTTATTCACAATAAAACTGTTCCACAATTGGAAGGGCCATCTTGGAAGCTTCTTTACTGCAATTCTCACGTACACTAAACATAAAGAAATGCCATCAGCTTGAGAAGCAATTATCTTCAGTTTTGAAGATACAAAGGAACAGGCAGCAAATGCTACGAAGACCATATAAAACAAAGGTTTAGAACTTAATACCACCCAGAAACTTTAGAAGTCCAAGATGTTGAGCATTACCCAATGTCTACAAAATTAGTGTGGGGGTAGACATAGACATCTGTGCTTTAACAAGACCACCATTTCATTCTGTTTCACCCCTAAGATTGAGTGTCATGTGAGTAATCTGTGTTAGCATGAGCAAAAATAATTGATTTCAGGTGCAAAATTGTGACATTTCATGAGAGGTTAACAACCATAATTTGACTAGCCATGTGTGATTAAGTATTCCAGTTTCCACATACCTACATAATGGAATCTCATTAAAAATTATTCCTCTAAAGACATGTATGAAAATCATATTTATTACAAAACCCAAAATGGAAAGCCCAGTCAATTTCACATTTTCTCTTTGTTTTTGATTGCCATGAAGAGAATGTGCAATCTGGTGTTTTAAAATGAACTTTTATTGTCATAGAGATAGAGTGTTGATTAAATTTTTTTCTTGATCATCACGTGTAACAATAACTTCTTCCAGAGTCAGTGTATTCTGCTAAATAATATGCTTTCATGCCATTAGGTTATGGTGTGATTTTTATTACTATATTTTAAATTATTTCTGCCAGTGTTTATGTGCTTTTTTCCTAAAAGATCTTGATAAATACAATGAAAATTAAAATAAAATTCTTTTACACAATACCCATGCATTTTCACTAAAAGATGACCAAAGTTACATACTTAATTAAATGTGCTACTTTTAAAGTGTTGGTTGTTCTGATCTTCCCATAAAGCAGGCCTTTCACAATCAAAGCAAAGAGGACGAAAGAAGAGGTCAACGATGTTGACAATGACTATGATGATGAAACCTGGTATTTGACTCATTTCATTGAAATTCAAAACCAGACTAGTTACATTGGTAGAGACAGATTCTGTCATTCTTTAAATCTGCACTGTGATTTACTTATAGAGAATTTAGGAATCATCATATCAAAGGAAATATTTTAAAATCATTTCAGATTCTTCATGTGTGAGTCTGTTGTTATTATTATCTTACCCTGTTATTATACAAGCTTTATTAAAGTGGATAATCTACAAAATAGAAGAAAGAAAAAAGCCAAAAAACTCTAAAGGTATGTAAATGAGAAGAGTTCTTCTGTAGTCAAAATGTTGGAAAACAAACATCCTAGCAGACGTGGACTCCTTAGATCTCCACCATTGGGATCATGGAAACTTTTAACAAGCATTGCACATTAGTAGGTAAGGACATTCTTAGTGATTTGAAGTCACCTTTGCTACAACTTGAGTTTAGATTTCTCACCCTCTATAATTAAAATAGTAAATAGTTATAGTCATTATAAAACATGACCCTAATCACAATTAAAACTCAAATATAAAATTTTCAAATTATTCAAATGTCACTGAAATTACATTAGTATTTTCTACAGGGGACACCATTGGTTAAGACAATTTTATAGACAGTAGTCTCACATTTGTGCAACTTACTTATAAATCTGTTATACAAACACAAACCAATAGGAAGAAATGGGATTTTAAACACCATTTTTCTTTACCACACAACCACATATTGTGTTACTCATTCTTGCTACTAAAAGAGTAAAGAGTAAACATATATTTTATTTAAAATATTCCCAATGTTAATGTTAAAAGTTGTACCAATAATTTTTTCTGTCTATATTTATCTAATTTATCTTTTTCTAACTTATTTTGAGGTGGAAATATGAGACTTTATAAAGAGATTGTAAAATTTAAAAATTAACATTTTTTTCATTTCCCTTCACCTCCACCAAAACCAAAAAAGTGTTCTATGGAGATCAGGCTATTTGAAGTTACCCTATATTATATAAAACAGTGTTTTTCAGGCTGTTCACTACCCTAGAAAACTCCATTAAACAAGAGCTTTCAATTGTATTCTAAGAAGAAAGATGACTGCATGTGAGAAACCACATCTGAGGTGCTCCTCATCAGCACAGACTGATACATGGTTTATTCTTGGAAAAGAAAATGAGTCACCATGTATGTTTATTATGGAGGCTTGAAATTATGATACATGTTGACATATTAAAATCTTATCAAGGAAACCAGGCTCCAAAATTTATCAGACACACTAGAAGTATAAAAATGATGTGACTCCCTAGACAAGATCTACTTCTTATATGCAAATGCTGATTTCCCTCCCTGCCTTAGGCCTGTCAAATGCTCTTTATTTAGACAATTTTAAGCAGACATGTCATCATGAGGATCACATAATTCATCTTGAAGGATTATCTGCAGGGAATCATAGTTTCATATTTGGCCTGAAATAACCCTAACATACCTAGTATCCTAAAACTGCCCAGTCCCATTGCTCTGTCATCATACAGAGTTTTGTTTCTGGGTTTTCAGGGTGCTAGTATTTTGCACTTTGATTGACACAGCGACATTTTTCAACTTGTCTTTTTGAAAAGGTTACTCTGCGCTTATATGAGAACATTACCATCTTCCTGGTGGACAGGAACTCATCCTTCTGGCAGCAATGCATTCAAGAGATTTTACACTCAAATTGGGATTATTTCCATGCCAGCATTAATATGCTTGAATGGTTTATGATTATAAATCAAATTTTAGAAAATATGTTCTTTGTAAAATCAACTTGGATCATCTAGAAACTACTGTACACCTAATTTACTATCCACTGACAAACATAATTTATTGAGAAATCTGTAATTAAACATAAAAAATGGCCATTTAATATAAGATGCTGCAGATTCTATATTGTGGCATATAAGTATACATTCATGAATTCTTAAACAGATAGCTAGTTCTTTAGTCTTTCTAGATTACACCTGCCTCTCCATGTCCTGTGCCTGGTTCTCTAGCAATGCAAATGGTAATGAAGTTCATGTGCACTGAAGTTTACTTCTCTCCATACTTCTGCACACATTTAAAAGGTGAGTTTTGCCAAATGTATACCTTGCATAATTCCACTCTAGATAAAAATCTAGATATGTCTTATATCTCTCCTGCCCCACAAGAAGCATACTACAGCTTATATGCATCCTAGATCATGTCTACTTTGAATTTTATTTCTGTAAATTTGTTTCTTCTCTTCTAGAACTTCTTATGAACAGCATCAAACAGCAGAGGTTGGCACTAGAGCTCAGTGCCAAAGCCAACTTGGCATCTATTTTCACAGATAAAACTTTATTGGAACATAGTGAAACTCATTGGTGTTTTATCTGTATGATTACATGCTAAAATGGCAGTTAACTAATTATGGCCAAGACCACATGGCTCATAAAACCTAAAATATTTACAGTCTTTACAGCAGCAGTTTGCAAACCTTTATCTTATGATATGTACTCTTTGTATCTAGATAGTTTCCCTTGAGCATAGTTTAGATGTTCATTCGTTTCATTACATTTCTTTACAAGGTATTGACTCTTCGTTGCTGAGTTGTTGTTGAGTGAATGTGATTCCACGTGTATGAATATAAGAGAGTTTATCAACTACTTTGCTAATTAAAACTTGTACTCTTAAAAGTTTGGTTGTTAATAATATTATATACCATTGCCTAAATAATGAGAGTTAAATCCTATGAGCATTCTAGCATTGGCTCTGTTTTTGCGCTGTATAAAAACCTTCCAGTGGAAGTCTACTAGTAAATCAGAAGCTTGCAGACTGCTATAACTGTGCCATGTGGTACCCCTTCTACCATTTCAAGGCAGCTCAAGTCACTCAAAAATTCTTATGAACTCTAGAACTGTAATTTAGTCATTTGTTTTATATATATAGTAGTGTTGTCTTTTGGTTCCAATTTACATTTTGATGATCACTAATTGTCTCATTTAGGATTTCATTGCTATAAAGAGATACCATGACCAAGGCAACTCCTATAAAGACAAACATTTAATTGGACCTGGCTTACAGTTTCAGAAGATTAGTTTATTATCATCATGGTGGGAAGCAGGGCTGCACCAGGCAGACATCAATATTGCTTGAATCAGCCCCTCCCTTTTTAGTGTTTAGTTTACCAATTTGATGAATCTCTTCACTTATTTCCATTGACTTTATTCTTTCTAGGAAGTCCTCCAGAGTTTTCTGTTTGGAGGTTACAAATACTTAGTTCAATCGAATCATACTATATTTATCCTTTCTAATTTTTTCATAGACTACATTTTATTATTTTACAGAAGGTATCATATATTGAGATTTTATTTCTTAGTTGTAATCTTAAAATAATTTGCATACATATAATATATGTGTATTTATTATATATATACATATATACATATAAGTAATAATATTCTTGAGATTTACTGTTTATTTAACTCTAATAGTAATTTCTTGATTTTTAACATACTTCATAAAGCATCTGCATAGAAAATATCTATTCATATGGGATATGTTGATTTCTTGATTTTACTTTTTGTGTCTTTGTTCCTTCTTTCTCAAAATACCAAAGACCTTTGGTAAGTACTTACTAGAAAATGTTGAGTTGTTCCCCATTAAATATGTTCATTGAATGACATTTGTGGAAATTCTTCATCAAACATGACATATTTACTTGTATTTTTAAGGTATGGTATTTCTACCATAGACATATTGTGACATATATGTAATATGATTACTAGGGTTACTTGCTTTATGTGATTAGCTGCATGGTTTGAATTTAGAGTTATGCTAACTTTGCATTCATGATATTGTCTTCATCATATATAATTTTATGCTTTGTTAATTTTATCAAAGTTTTGTCATTCTACTCAGGGATTTTCTGATGATTTTTATTTTATGTTTATGAAAAATATTGAAATGTTCCTATGATGTCTTTATCGATTTGTTTATGAATATGTGACTCCACTGAAAGAATGGAAATTCCCCATCTCTATTTTCTATTAAGATTTGTTCATTTTTATTGTATGTATATGATATTGTACCTGCATGCATGTTCACCACAGGCACATCTGGACATCAGAAGAGACATTAGATATGTTGAACTTGGAATTATGAATGTTTATGCTATTATAGTTCTGATTTCATATGCACATATACATATATGATCATATACATATACACACTCGTCTGTACATGGGTATGTATGCATATATATACACACACATGCACACATACATCTTTTATATTTTTATTCTTACAAAGCTTGAAATGATTTTACATATTTATATTCTTAATGATTTCTAGTTTGACACATAGATTACTATACTAAGAACTGTGTTTTTTTTTTTTTAAAGTACCTTTAGTTGTTCTAAAAATTTAAGGTTTGACCTCTAATTTATCTCATGGTGGTAAAACTGTACTCTCTAAGACCCTGATGCTTTTGGAAGTTATTTAGTTAAATGACACATTTTATTTTGTTGAGTGTTTTCTTCATACTAAAAAACACAGGTTACTATGTCTTTGCTAGTAGCTTTTGTTAATTGCCAAATTGGTCAGTGTTCTTGATAGAAATGTACAGATCACAACAATGGAGATCTGGGATATACTACTCAATCTCTTCCTGAAGGAGAGGTGATGACAATGTCTAGACATTTTTATCTGGCTTCACATATATCTAGCTGGATTTTCTTCATGTCTTTTGTAGCTCTGCTACAAGGATACTATATATTTAGGGTTCTTTTTTCTTCTAGATGAATACTCACAAACTTGAAAAGCCTTATCATGAACTTGAAAACTATTAAACACTTCATATGCAGTCAAGTTTTAATTCAGACTAATGTTACTTTTAGCTACGTACATCTTTAAAAATCCAAGTCCATGTACCACTATTGCCACTTCAGTAATTTGTAAGATAGCGCTTTCTCAAATTAATTATTTTATTTAAACTTCTTTAGCATTTTTTCTTTGCCTAAACAGTTTTGTTTTACTCAACAAATCTTTCCAGGGACCACATTAACCTAATAAAAGCATTTAAAAATAGCAATACCGTAATATTTGGGGGGTTCATTTTGCTCAAAACCTGTTTTAATCTTAATAAAAATTACACAATTTATTATTTTTCTTTAAATATAAAAAAATACCAACCCCTCACATGCAAATCTCATTCTTTTTCTGGTTCTCATCTTTTATTTTAAAAAGACAATTCTTTTATAAGTCTCTATCTTTCTCCTAAGAACCTTATTAAATGCAGCTGATAACTACCAGCTCATGCTCGTTGTATTCTTTTATGGAATGTTCCACCCTAACGTCAATTTATAATGTCGTCATGTCTCTTCCAAGTTATCCATTATGGCTTTTTACAGAACGTTTTGAACATGGAAAACACAGGTCACTCTTTCCCCCAGATTCCTGTTTCCTCCCTAACCAACAACAAACAAAGAACACAGATCTGTTTCTTTGGGGTGAGGCAGACTTTCATTCCCAGTATCAATTCCTCTGTCACTGTAGCATACATGAGTCACAACCTCAACATCTCAGCGTCTTACTACACCAAATATTTACTTCTTGTTCATGTTATGTAAGAGCTGATAATTTGCTGAGGCTCTGATCCAGCTGTGGCTCTACACCATGTATTATTCATCCTGCTCCATGGTTAAAGGAATACTCACAACATGGCTCATGCCAATAGTGACATGCACAGTAGTATAGACCATACATTTTGAAACCAGGGAACCTTTTTCTGAATTTACCTCTAAAGTTCTATGCTATAGTTAGCAAGAAGAGAATTTGACAGAAACAAATCAGGAGCCATTGCTCTCTAGAAGTAGTGAAAATAAGGAGTGCAGTCTAGTTTTTTGTTCTTGCTTGTTCTGTATTTAATTATCCCTCCCGAATGTTAGCCTGCTGACCAATGGCTGCTGTATGATCATCAGCAGATGTCTAGTATGGATGCAGATGTCAGAAGACCACCCTGTAAGTTTCCCTTTCTTTGACTTCTCAGATTGACTAATGGCTTCCAAATACCTTAAAAATCTCCCTGCTAGAAGATGACAAGGTGAGTCATTCAATAAAATGTTCTCCACATAAGCATGAAAACCTGGGTTCATATTCTCAGTACCCACATTAAAAATTATATATGGCAGAGTGTGCTGATAAGTCAAGTACAAAAAAGGTGGATACAGGTAAATTCCTAGCCAGCATACCTCCTGAACTCTTCTGCCTATTACATATTTATTTTGTAAGCAAGAAAATAAATAATTTTTATTAATTTTTTATTAATCATTTTATTTGTTGACATTTCAAATGATGTCTCCCTTCCCAGTTTCCCCTCCTCAATCCTCCCATCCCATGCCCTTTCCATTTTACCTCTATGAGGGTGTTCCTCAACCCACTCACCCACTCCTGCCTCACTGCTCTAGCATCTCCCTACTCTGGGGCATCAAACCTCCACAGAACCAAGGGTTTCCTATCTTATTGATGATAGATAAGGCCATTCTCTGCTACATATGTAGCTGGAGCCATGGGTCCCTCCATATATACTCTTTGGTTAGTGGCTTAGTGCCTAGGAGCTCTGGGTTGTCACTTAGTTGATATTGTTCATCCTATGGAGTAACAATCCCCTTCAGCTTCTTTGCTCCTTCCCTTAGCTCTTCCATTGGGGTCCCTGGGCTCAGTCTGATAATTGGCTATGAGTATCTGCATCTGTATTATTCAGGTGCTAGCAAAGCCTCTTAGGGAACAGCCATACCAGGCTCCTGTCAGCAAGTGCATCTTGGCAACAACAATAGTGTCTCAGTTTGTTATTTGCAGATGGGATGGATCCCTAGGTGGGGTGGTCTCTGGATGGCCTTTCCTTCAGTCTCTGCTCCAATTTTTGTCCCTGAATTTCCTTTAGTCCAGAACCATTCTATGTTAAAATTTTTGACATGGGTGGGTGGCCCATCCCTCAATTGGAGGTCTGTGCCTACCTAATGGAGGTGGTCTCTACAGGTTCTACCTCCCCTTTGTTTGATATTTTGGCTAAAGTCATCCCCATTGGGTCCTGGGAGCCTCTCGCTTCCCTAGCATTTGAGACTTTCTAGTGGCTATCCACAATCCCCCATCCCACATGGCTACATATTTCTATTCCATTCTTGACCCTCAGTACTTCTATCCCGACCTTTCCCATATCTGGTCCTTAATCAGATAATGAGCTGATCTCTAAAGTTAAAGTGAAGAGCAATTGAGGAAAACACCAGATGTTGGTCTCCGTCTTCCACTCCCACTCAAGCATACACACATGTACCCTTGTTTACATGAGTACATATATATAGCTCCTTCAATAATAATAATAATAATAATAATAATAATAATAATAATAATAATGAATAATTAATTGCCTCCTAGATTTCATGTCTTCACCTCCTTCCACTTAGGCAGAAATTTTCATCCTTAAATTCATCATTCTATAAAATCCTACAGTAGGTTCATAAAGTGATGGCTTTCATGTGATATATATTACAATTTTTCTCATTCCATTTGCCCTAGCCAAATAATGTCATATGGACAAGCTGAACATTTTGGAGACGAGGAATTTTTTTTTTCATCTGGTTAAGAGTATGTGGATACAAGCAAAATATGATTTATCACACTTACCTATTCCTGAATCAACTTGATACTGTATCTGTGGAAGGAGCAATGTGATGCCTCCTCAATGAATGATAAGTGACACAATTTCATGAGGATGAATAGAAGGAAAGGAGATGGAAATGCAGCTGTAAGGAAACCTCGTGGACATATGAATGAGAATGGCCACCATAAGCTCATATATTCCAATGTTCGGTCTCTAGTCGGTAAAGGGTTTGGGAAAGGATGAGGAGGTGAGGTCTTGTTAGAGGAGGTGTTGGACTCAGGGCAGGATTTGAGGCTTCAAATGATTGGCACTATTCCCAGCTTTCACCCTCTGCCCCTCTTCATCCCCTAGCCCCAGCCTCCTACTTGGGGATCAAGATGTAAGCTCTCAGCTGTCTCTGCCACCATGCCTTTGTTCTGTCATCATGGACTCTAATCCACTGAAACTGTAAATCGAAATTAAACACTTTCTTTTATAAATTCCCTCAGTTATGGTGTTTGGTCACAATAACTGAAAGTTACTATGACAACCTCTGAGGACCAGTGAGTCAGAGACACATCGTGATCAGTAGCAAATGAATTGTGCTTTTAATAGTAAAGTTTCAGCTGAAACTTTAACAATTCTTTCTGATACATTTCCTAAACTCTAGAATTAAAGGTTGCCAAGGTGATTCTTAAAGATATTAATGTTAACCATAGAAATCCATATTTATATCTAAACTTTAAAAATACAAATACACATAAGCTGGAGCATCCAAATTAGCACTGTTCATGCTGGAGTATGTTGTTTATTTTGCACCTTGTCTTTCTATAACTTTCACATATTTAAAAAGAATATTAAGGAAAATTATTTCTTAAATGAAAATGAATATTGTATCTGTTCATTTATATTTCTACCATGCATAAAATTAAACTTCTGATAGCTGGGTATCTGAGCTCTTACCTGTAATTGCAGCCCTCAGGAGTATGAGGCAGAAGAACTTCAAGTTTCAAGCCATCTGAGCTATATAGGTAGTTCAAAACAGCATGAGCTATACCATGAGATCCTGTATCCCCACGCCACAAAAATGAGGGACCAAAAAAACAATAAAACCAAAAAGACATGCTTCTAAAACAAGGAGAAGAAGAACACTCAAAGTTGGTTACAGTTAACAACACACAGGGCCTGTTAAGCATTTGAAAGCCACTACCTAGCATGGAAAATCCCTGGAAGGAAGAAAGGAAGAGAGGGAGGAAGGAAGGAAGGAAGGAAGGAAGGAAGGAAGGAAGGAAGGAAGACTAATCTATAGTGGCCTGAAAAAACAAGATTTCTTATTTTAAAATTAAGAAGTTGCATCAAAAAAAAAAAGGATTTTACAAAGAAAAAAATCTAAAAGATTCCTTTTTCTTTATAAATAAATTTTACCAAAAGGAATACACAAGCACACACACACACACACACACACACACACACACACACACACACGCTAGAAATGATCGAATACAAAACAAAAAAAAAAAATAATGAAAAACAAAACCAATGCCAGGTCACTCATATCACCTTAAAGCTGGGAGATCTTCTCAGGCCTGTTCATTTAATTTTTTACTAAGCAGCTGGTAGCAGGGGAAATGGACCACTTCTAGACTATTACATCTGCTTCCTAACTCAGCCTCTCCTGAACTAATTACATCACTGAGAACCCCTAATAAGTATTCTTGCTGCACAAAGTTCCATGAAAATTCCTTTCCCTGACCTTCACGTTTCTCCATAGTGTGATTACAGGCCCACTTAAAACATGTGTGCTTTGCAAGATGTGTCTTATATACAGGGTGACTCACACTGAAACCTATCCATCTGCACCAAGCATTTCTCCCAGACACATTTTGACCATTTCTTCTGGAAGTAAAATTTCTGATCCATCACCTGCACAATTTAAAATCTTATCTATTCTTCCAATCACACACCAAACCCATTTTGAAGCCTTCCTTTATCACCTTAGCTGTTAAGAGCTGCCAGTCTTATGGCTCCTGATTTCTAACCCTCTCATAAATGTAAAATTCTCTGGCTTGAATTGCCTTTTATCATTGACATTTTTCTCTTTCATCACAGAAAATTATAAGCCTATATAAAGAATCTGAAAACTGCAGCTTATGCTTAATCAGTGTTTAATACTACTGGAAGTAATGACCATTAGGATGTTGAAAATTCTTGTCTACTTAAAATTTTAATTTAAATGTTCCCTATCTAGATAGAATTTAGAGTGAGAAATTTTTCTTTTAAATAGCAGTGCTGCATTGGAAAGTATGAGACAACAGCTCATTTTTTATTTAGATGAATGTCCTGGTCTAAGGTAAGCAGGATGGATGCTTTCAGCACCGTCTTTTATAAATGAGAGAGAAGTGCATATGCATAGATACTGAGTGGTTTATCCAAGTCACACTGGAAATCAGAGCTAATGCTAGGATCAGAGCTGACATCTTTCAAAGCAGCTGCTTCATCCACTCGGATGTAATGCCTCTACGAAGCCATTTCCATGTTCTCAAGAGAGTGCTTCTAATCTTTCCCAATACACAGGAAATTCTTTTTGAGTCATTTAAATACCTGAGTGCTCCCACACACGTCTCAGAAATCAGAAACAACAAAGGAAGACAGAGCACACAGAAAAATCAACTAATTTTGGAATGCATTCTATATTTTGTGTGGATGAAATCTTGAAAAGATTTTCTTTGATATGAGTGTGCAATTTATAGGATTCAATTTTTTTCTGCACTTCCTTACTACAGAATTAGGTTTTACACTTCAACTGTGCATAAATATAAACCTTATCTATGTCAACAGAATCAGCAGGTGACCAATAGCTGCCAGCATAGCTATTTCATTAGCAAGTCATTTATCCAGGTAAAAATCAGATGCCCTAAACTGATTAAAAGAAACATGTTCAATTTTCTGGATATTTGCCTGGAATCAAGGCCTTTGGGTATCTACAATTAGCAATTAAAAACAAGTAAAGGAAACCAAATCCATTTTCCAAGCCCATTGCCTTCAGAACTTTTCTGCTCTCACTGTTATTAGTTTAGTGAGTAATACTGATAAAGAGCAGAGGCATTTTAATCCATAAGACATCGCATAGCTGATATTTTAACCAAAAAGCAGAAAGTGAATTCATTCTCAGAAGTCACACCTTCAAAACTTGTCAGCGTTCCGCAAATACAGATAAATGTTTAGTCAGCCAAAATGAGCTGAGGAAGGGAAGTAGACATCTCCTAATGTGGCCCCCAGTGATCCCAGCTCTTTATATGAGGGTTGGAGAGTGCTTTGCTTTCAATAGCTAGACTATACAAGAAGGAATGAATAGAGCTTCTATGATCAGATTGTTTTTAAAAAACGTGAATTTGCTTTTGCTGGCATTCTTTCCTTATAGCCTTCTTTACCTCAGATCTTAATAATACAAAGCTCCATATTGTATGGACTCATGTGGTAAGAACCTGAAAGAGGATGTCAGCCAATAGCTAGCAAGCATCTGGGCCCACCATTCTAATACTCTGCAAGGAGCTGACTTCTGCCAGCAACCACGAGGAAGAACTGGAAACTAGGTTCCCAGTTGAGGTGGCAATTACTGTCATACCAACCAAAGTCTGTTTGAAGCTTTTGAGAAGCCCCAGAAATAAGGACTCAAGAAGAAAACCCCTATAGCCTAGCTCACAGAAACTGAAATAATAAATGTGGCAGTTGTTTCAAGCTACCAAGTTTTGAGAGATTGGTCTGTGCAGTAACAGATGGTAGGTATAGGTAGTTATAAAATTCTGAAGAAATTGTACAAGAAACAGAGTTCACAACTCTAGACAAAGTTAATATATTTCACTTCAAGATTCACGATGACTGGTTTTATTTAGGCTTAGGACATGAATTGGGAATTATAGTGAATCATATGAGAATGAATACTCTGGAGCCAATAGTATGTCTCAATAGATAAGGCTTGCTTGCCATCAAGCATGAGAACCTGAGTTCAATCCCCAGAAACTACATGGTGAAAGGAGGCTCCCAAAATATGTTCTCTGACCTAAATATACATCCACAATAAATAAATAAATATTTTTTAAAAAGAGAACAATCGAATAGGATATCAGTAAATGTGCTTTAAAGAGCAAAGTAGCCCAGAAGGTATTTTGGAATCACAAGAAGAGGTAATCTTATAATAATTTTGATTCCAAGAATAACAGATGGTTAAATGTGAATGTGGACATTGGTAATATTTATTTATAAATAGTAGGTCAGATTTTGCTTGAAGCTGAACGGGTCCAGATTTTTCAGTTACATGAATCATTTAATACAGGATAAAATGAGTTATCTGGGACATAGTTTCAGACTGCCCTATATATTCCTATATCTATCCCTTTAAATTAGTGCAGCTTTCAGTCCTTTGTAAAGAAGTCCTTTGTTCGGTAGATGACTGCTGATATGGAAACTCACAACTGATCAATGTGACTAGAGTAGTGTCCATCAATTGTTCAGCCACAAATAGGGCAGAAGACTCAGAGATAATCCTGAAAAATTACATGAAAACATTATAAAAATCAGATGTCATGGAAGGCTGGATGAGTATCTCCTGGACATGACAGACCACTGAATTCATGAACTCTCAGCAGCTATGGCCGACTGGAAAAGACTGCACAAATTCAGGCCAAATGACATCTCAGCATGAGAGTGAGAGCTCAACAAAGCCACATACTTAACTCATCATGAGCTTTTGAATGATGATGGCTTCTGGGGAAAGGAAGGTCCATTTTGTTTAAGGATATGGTCCCGGGAAGGTCCACCAAGAGCCAGTGGATGATCCCATACCCACAAGGATACTTAAATAGAATTCAGAGAGTTACTTTTTTAAAAAGAGGACACCAAGATGGGATGATGGAGTGAGAGGCAGGTCTGGAAGGAGCTGGTAGAAGATTCAGGGCTGAATCTTATCGAAATTCATTGTATAATATTCTCAAATAATTAATAAACCTAAGTATCTTTAAAAGAAATGAGTTATGTTTGTTTAGAGCATTAAAATCATGCTAACTCTCACATCCTTCTTATATTGGAATAACTTAAATTAAGGATTACAAAAGCAGTAGAGTTCTCAACCTTTATCCAATTAAGTGATAAAATATATTACCCATAATAGATACAATAGTAAAAAGCATATATTTTATGGAGTACAAGGTATAATTTAACTAAATGAAATGCAATGAAATTAGGACATAAAGAATTTAAGAAAAAAACAACAAAATTAAACTGTATCTTAATGGCTTTGTAATAATTAAATATCAAAGTCAACACATAGAAAAGGATACTTCTGAAGCTATAGGGCAAAGTGCTTAAAGATAAGCCATAAATAAAAATAAAAATGTCCTGTACAATGAAAGGTTTAGAAATTAAATGGACATTTATCTAGCTTTTGATGTGTATGAAGTATGTGTGCTATTTTTTCAT
>JADRCH010000124.1:2177327-2235345 GCA_019843965.1 Rhynchomys soricoides
CAGAAAGATAAAAGAACAAACAAAAAGTTTGTCCTTGATCAGTGAAAAGTGAGTTATAGATTTAGTATAAAAGTAGAAGATAATGTGTGTATCCACCTTCGCAAAAATCACAGCCTGGAGTATTCTCCAGAATAGGCAGCTGAAGACATCACAAATCATTTCACTTGAATTTTCTGTCCAGTTGGCATAAACTTGGCAATTATTAAAGTTTTGAGGAAGTTCTAACATTCCCTTGGGAATTTATACATGTCAGTTCTTTATATGTCCATGTAAGGGTGTCTCCTGGAAAAATATCAGACAAATTTCTTTCATGCTCTGTCTATCCAAATATTTCCAGGGAAAGGAAGTAAAGACAAAATTAAAATTTAATAAGTGTTTATTTTGACCTAGATACCATTTATATGAATTGAAATCCATAAGTGTGTCATTGAATTTTCATTATTTTATATCTGTATTGTTTTGTAATGGTGACATAAATAACATTAATATTAGGTATTGTATACCTAATAATAATACTAACTCATAATAAAGAGATATTTTTAAATGTTACATCAAAAATTCAGAATGAATTCAATATCAGGAAGCCTTATTAACAATAATAATAATAAATAGTCTAAGCCAGGTTGTGGTGGCACACGCCTTTAATCCCAGCACTTGGGAAGCAGAGACAGGCAGATTTCTGAGTTCGAGGCCAGCCTGGTCTACAGAGTGAGTTCCAGGACAGCCAGAGCTACACAGAAAAACCCTGTCTTGAAACAAACAAACAAACAAACAAACAACAATAAATAGTCTATTGAAATCAGAACAGCTCATCAACTATAGAAATATAGATAAACCAAGTAACATGAAACCTTCAAAACTAGTTTACACTAATCTGATTCCCTAGAAGGGTTAGTCTATTGTTACACTTTAAAATCATCAGAGATTCAAAACTGTTGATTCATAAATACCCCATTACTAATTCTATTTTTAACTCATTTTTGTGTCTACCACAGTATTTTCACTTACAAATGTTTTACATATAATATATTTTGATCATCTTTCCCCTACCCCAAATCCTCCCAGATCTTACTCATCTCCCTATCTACTCAACTTTATATTCTTTCTCTTTCTTGAAAAAATACAAGATTGGTGAAAACCAATCAAACAATACCCAATAATGCAAAAGATGCCAAAGCATTATGAAAAGCCCACCAAAACAACCAACCAATCAATCAAATAAATAAATAAAAAGGAAAAGAAAAGAAAAACTAAACAGAGATCCATTTCATGTTGGCTAACTATTCTTATGAATGGACCTACCCTGGACTGTAATTGATATACCACCCAGTGACCCACTGGAGAAAACAGATGTTCCTCTTACCAGAACTCTGCTTTTATAAATGTTTTCCAGAATAACTACCTTGACTCTATGCTGTGATCATCAAAGTTCTCTGTCTTTTATGGAGATGCCCACAGGGCACGGAGGGAAGAAAGAAGCCCATGCTTTCTACAATACACTTCATAGGACAGGAGTAAGGCTATATTTTTAAAAAATATGAAACAGCAAATCAACATTAGCATCAAGTTTTCCTTAACTCAAATCTTTACTGTTGTAATTTACATTGACTTGAAACTTGGAGGACTAAATGAGAATAAATCATAGGCATCACAACTTATGAAGTAAAATGAGAGCAAATGATGGATTTTAACAAAAATATACATGTCTTTTCCTCTCCTTTTTTCATGATGACTAGAACTTACACATGAAAGACAAACGTGTCATCATAATCTTCATGTTACAAAAGTCTTTTTTAGGGATGTGGGGGAGGGAGGAGGTTGAGAATGATGCCCTGTTTTTCCTAGTACTCTATTGGGTAGTATCCGAGATGGAAGAAAGAGGATCATATAGCAGAATGAAAAAGAGCGGAGTATAAACACCTCACATGGTCTCAAAACACGTTTTCATTTACATTTATGCTCACTATCAAATAAAGATCACTACCTCTTGTGGTATTATACACACACTCTATGAGATCAGAAAATGTGTTGAAAAGCCTGGGCTGGCCTCAATGACAGAGGATGCACCTAACCCTTGAGAGACTTGAGGCCCAGGGAATGGAAAGGCCTCGCAGGTGTTAGGGGATGGGGACATCCTCTTGGAGATGGGGAGGAGGAGTGGAGTGAGGAACTTTTCTGAGGGCAGAACTGGAAAGAAATAATGACTGAACTGAAAAAAAAAACAATTAAAGATAATTACTTAAAAAAAAAAGACAAAAAATTAAATAAAGGCAGGAATTCTCTAGGCTCTACTTGAAATCAATGCAGACTTAATTTTTCCACTGTATTCCAATCACCAGTAGATCAAATAAGCTAAACAAAGTCAAATCATTGCCCCTGTGATTTTCCACTCATAACCTCATCTGACCCCTAGGAGGCTCTTGCAACAACTTAATGTGCTCAGTGACTATGTATTTTGCCACCATTGACCATTCATTCATAACATGCTTGAGAACCTTGCATATGTCATATGAGTTCTTCACTAATGACAATCCATTGAATACTGCTCCATAAGCTTCTGCCACTAATACGTTCTGAAACAGCGATGTTGATCCCTCAAGGGTTATCTTCTCCCCTTGAGAGTCTAAAGAAAGTGACAAATATAAGAGGGTTTGATTTTTCCTGGGTGAAGTTTACTCTGTCCTCACCATCTTGAAGGAAAATCCTTATTTTTAAAGCCTGTCATCCTTAATCATCTGTCCACCAAGGCCATTTGATTTCTGTCTTTGTCTCCAGAGAATCAATCCTTTAGTAAAATTAGAATTATCCTTTTGGCCTTCTCTTTGCATTTTAAAGACTCCTTTCCAACCAACATGATGATAAGAAAAATTATTCATGCTTTCGCATAGTTCTAGTCTCTTCTGGAGTTCAGACCAAGCTTTCGCATAGTTCCAGTCTCTTCTGGAGTTCAGACCAAGCTTTCGCATAGTTCCAGTCTCTTCTGGAGTTCAGACCAATTTGGTTTCTCCCTTTTCATCTACCCTCAACTTTGAATTATTTTATCCAAACAATGATTCATCTCTATTTGCAAGTGTATATATTGACTAGATCAAAAAAAAATGATGAAAAACAGCAAATAATATTAAATGGTGTAAAAAAGATACTATGTATTATAATATAATACAAAGAGTAGTTAAACTTTTAGTAAAATAAAAACAAGTATCTAATATAATATATTATTAAGTTTGATCCTTTGCAAATTGGACTAGACAGTTGGTGCATGGACTTGGTTGGGGCAGATCAGCATTTCACTGATATAGAATGCATAGACAACTCCTAAGCAGATTACATAACTGGTGAAATTGGTGAACGATGTATTTTCATCAAAAGAAGAGTGTATGTTGAAAGTACTTAAAATTGTGGTACACAAGAGCTGCAGATACGGCTCAATGGTTAAAAGCACTTGCTTTTTCTTCAGAGGATCAGGGATCGATTCCCAGCTCCCACATCAGCATCATACAACCATCTGTAATTCTATTTCTCAAGGATTTGACACCCTCTTCTGCCCACCAGGGGCACCAAACACACATGTGGTACATATCTATGCATGAAGGCAGAAACCTCGTATACATAAAGTATTTTTTCATGTGCAAAAGCATACCTTCATAGTAATGAATGTAGGAGCATCTGTTATGTATGTGTTTACATTTAAAGAAAAGCTTTTTTCATAATAGCCTATCATACACATTATTATCATCATGATCATTATTTTCATTCAGTAATGTGGCTATTATGCTAGCATCATATCATTGATCCATTGACAGGAAGCTAGAAACTCAGCAGTAATTTTTTTATGCTATTTGTTAGTGTTTTCACACTCATTTTTGTGATTGTATTATGTATATACATAAATGTAGGCATGTGCATGCCATAGCATACATCTGTGGTGGCCAGAAGACAATGTTATAGGATCAGATCTCTCTCTTGACTATAGGTTCCAAGAATTGAACTCCCATTTCTCACTGTCTCAGTCAGGGTTTCTATTCCTGCACAAATATCATAACCAGGAAGCAAGTTGGGGAAGAAAGTGTTTATTCAGCATACACTTCCTATTCCTGTTCATCACTAAAGGAAGTCAGGACTGGAACTCTTCAAGAAGTCAGGAAGCAGGAGCTGATGCAGAGGCCATGGGGGGATGTTTCTTACTGGCTTGCTTCTCCTGGCTTGCTCAGCTTGCTCTCTTAAAGAACCCAAGACTACCAGCCCACAGATGGTGCCACTTACAAGGGACCCTCCCCCCTTGATCACTAATTGAGAAATGCCTTACACCTGGATCTCATGGAGGCATTTTCTCAACTGAAACTCCTTTCTCTATGATAACTCCAGCTTGTGTCAAGTTGACACAATACTAGCCAGTACAATTCACCCCTTGTCAATTAGACACACAAATACATCACTATTAAGCCTCAACTATTACTTTCTTATTTATCCCCAAGATCTAAATAACTTTAAAATTCTTTTTACAATTAAAATTTTCTTAACCTTCAGAAGGGAAAATATATCAGGGCACAGTCACAATCAAAAGGAAAATCAAACTCCAACTGTCCAATATCTGGTATCCACTCACGATCTTCTGGATTCCTCCAAGGGCTTGAGTCACTTCTCCAGCTCTGCCCTTTGCAGCACACACATTGTCTTCTAGGCTCCAGATGCCTGTATTCCACTGTTGCTGTTGTTCTTGGTGGTCATCTCATGGTACTGGCATCTCCAAAACACTGCTGTCTTCCACTGCTACTAGGCTTTACCGATAGCCTCTCATAGGCTCTCTTCATTGTGCCAAGCCTCACCTCCTTTGCATAACCCCTTCAGTCCTGGGCCATCAATTGCAACTGAGGCTGCACCTTCACCAATGGCTTTCTGCGGCCTTATAGTGCCTAGACCTCAGCTGCTCTTCATGACTCCTTCATGCTTTCAAAACCAGTATCACCTGGGTGACTCTTACACATTACCAAGTCCTGCTACAGCATAAGGTTCAACCCTGGTTATCTCTGGAACACAGCCTCTGTGCTCTCAGAAAACACTTCTCACAAGATTTCACCTCAATGATGCTGGTCTCCTCTCAATCACTGCCAATTTCCCAGCTTTATCCAACCAGTATCAATAGTCCCATCAATGAAATGTCCTCGCTTTAGTAATTTTGTCATCCTGTCAATCACAGCTGACTCTTCAGCCCCAGCCGACCAAAACCACAGAATCCACACAATCAAAATAGCAATGGCCCTAATAAGAGTCTTTAATCTTCCCTCTGAAATTTCACAAGCCAGGTCTCCATCTTCTGTACTGTTCTCAACTCCTATACAACATTCCACAGAGCTCTTAACATTGAATGGATCTATTGAATGGATCTTCTAGCCCAAAGTTCCAAAGTCCTTACACAGTCCTCCCCAAAACATGGTCAGGTTGTCACAGGAATACCCCACTACGCTGGTACCAATTTGTCTTAGTCAGAGTTTCTATTCCTGCACAAACATCATGACCAAGAAGCAAGTTGGGGAGGAAAGGGTTTATTCAGCTTACACTTCCATGTTGCTGTTCATCATTAAAGAAAGTCAGGACTGGAACTCAAACAGGGCAGGAAGTAGGAGCTGATGCAGAGGCCATGGAGGGTTGTTTCTTACTGGTTTGCTTCCCCTGGCTTGCTCAGCTGGCTTTCTTATAGAACCCAAGACTACCAGCCCACAGATGGCACCATCCGCACAGGGCCCTCCCCCCTTGATCACTAATTGAGAAAATGCCTTACAGCTGGGTCTCATGGAGGCATTTTCTCAACTGAAACTCCTTCTCTGTGATAATTCCAGCTTGTGTCAAGTTGACATAAAACCAGCCAGTACACTCAGTCTACTTGCCAGTCCCTAAACCAGCATCTTCATAGATCACTCAAAAGCTGTTTCAAATGCCAACAACCAATCATATACAGATGGAAATTTACCAACTGAATACACAAGATTCTCTCTGTAAGAGAACTGGAATGGAAGACTTAATGACAGTCAATTCATTTTAGGAAATAAAACCAAAACTAAAACAAAGGCCCAAATCATACTAAAATGGAAGTAAAGAAACATAACATACTGTTGATAATGAAAATTTGAGAACAATTCTAACATTGCCTACAGGACATCTAATGGTGTCACAGGATACTAAGTGCTAGGTACTCCTTCATATATATTGAAGGGAGTAAATCATGAATTCTTTCAAAGAAATATAATAACGGTACCATTTTATCTGGATTTTACAGAAACTGAACTACCTTCACAATGTCCCTCAGAAAAGAGTTGAAGATGTGGGCACTAGGCCAGACTCTGAATGCTGGAATATTTGTTCTGCTTTTATGAGGGCCACATTGGTTAATATTTATAAATATGCCTATGATAGTGCATGGCAAATAATAATGATAATAATTGCTACATAAATGTATATTAAGTAAAGAATGTAACAAAGCATATAAAAGTATGAAGCCAGGCAGTCTGACTCCACATGTATGCTTTAATCATTACAGCTGTGTTGTAATATGAGAAAATAGCAGCTGCTACTGTGAAGACAGAGCTGCTTGTGTCTAGAGCTATGTATTATCCAAGCGGCTACTTTGTATGACTCCAGGGGTTGAGGGTGATATTCTGTATGGAAAGCATCCCACAGGACATAGCAGCAAAATGGTGGTCCCTAGATCTATGCAATGTGCCAATCTGGATCTGCAATAAGGTAACAAGGTTTCTGTCCTGTTCACAGTCTGGTTGTGTAGTCAGATTCCCATGACCGTTGATTTTGGTGGAGGATCCAGTGAACCAACCCTGCTGAGTGTAAATGGCTCCCATGACAAGTCACTGCTACGATGAGACATACAAATATTTAAGTAAACTGAAAATAGTTATTTTTATGCAATCTCAAAGAGTCACACTACTATAAGCATAGTACAAGAATATCTAAGCTTATTTTATTCTAAAGTTAGCTTTATCCCTTGAGTTTAAACCTGTTAATGTGTTCTGAATACATATGCAAATGGGCAGCTATGTACCAGAGGTTACATGAACATTTACATTGACAAACAGTTAATCAAAGGTTTCAAAGTCTGTCTCTCTATTGTTGTCTAGTGTGTTTATGGGAGGAAATGGAAAAGACAGCTTGCAACTCTCTGTAGCTTAATAAATTCATTTGTTTGCCTAAGAGATGTGTCTGCCGCCTTTGACTTCATCAGCATTGAATTATTATTAATAAAGAAAGTTTTTCAGAACTTATTTCTAAAAATATCTTCATCTTTTATTCTGGAAGTGTGAATGTTTGTCCACACTCCATATTTCAGTGTCTCACTATGTGACACACAACCAGTGTTGATGATGAAGTTTTCATTTAAATATTATCTAGACATTGTTGGGGATTTGTTATAATGCTTTGTCTTAATTCAGCTGCCATATCACATGGGAATAGAGGGTCCCTGTCCCCAGTTGGTTTTTGATCGATTAATAAAGAGCCAGCATCCAAAGGCTTGGCAGAGGGACAGAGGCAGGACTTTTAAATTTCTAGGACAGGGACAAAGGGAAGAAGAAGGGATGCCACAATGAGAGGGACATAGGAATGAACATGCTGTGAAGAAGCAGGAGAATGAGACAGCTGAAATGTAGGCACAAAGGGAAAGCAGCCCATGGAAAGGCTGACCAGAAGGAAACAGGGCACCAAAGATAAAATATATGTTTAGAAAATGCTAACTCAGGAATACTAGAGGGGAGTGTGTGCAAGCCACTGGGAGGTTTGGAAGTGCACAGCTATTGAGCTAGTCAAGGCATATCAAAACATAAAGGTTGCAAGGGGGTGTGTCTTTACATTCTTGAATCCAGAGAACTCTGGTGGATAGCAAGAAGTGTGATCACCTGCCAGGACCTCAGAGCAGATTAATAATTCACAGCTACAAGTCATCATATAACAAAGATTTGACAAGTGGTAATAAGTCCAAGGTATATCTTTTTTTAAATCAAAATATATTCTAGAGAGATAATATAAAGGAAGAAAAAGCCTTTTTAATTATTCAATATATATTTTCTTTGAAAAAAGTCAGTATATTTGTTCATTCTCCCTCCTGATAATTAAATGGTATGTATTCTCAAGAGGAGAATTTGCAAATCTTTTTATGAGTTAGTTATTCAAATTAGAATAATTATAAACCATTACCAAGAAGGTATCATAACCATTCAATTATTCAAGTACCATGTTGCTGTAAGCAGATACTTTTAAAAGATCTATTCTAAAAAGATCAACTCACAAAGACAGGTGAGCACACAAAGCACAACATTAACAGTAAAAGTAATTTCTCAAGTTAATTCTTTCCAAGTGCAAAAAAAAAAAAAATGGAATATTTGGTTAAATACAGAGGTCCAGATAATGGCCCTATCATTCAGAAGCACATAGATAATTAGGTAACAGGTAGAGTTTTTCTTAAATTGCCTGGATACTTATTTTAAATTGACTATGATTAACAGCCTAAGGTTTACAGAAATTGAACACATTTATGAAAGTACAGTCAAACTAATATTCATCCTATTCAACAGCACATATAGACAGCTGCTCATCCATTTTTCTGTAAACATAAGATAGTAGGCTGCGTGGGTAAGATGCAGCCAGATTTCATTCTGGATTGTGGAGAGAACCATTTTTCTGTTTTCCAATTCTATGGAGAAAGATGTACAGTTTCCATGAACATTAATTATAATATGTTCTTCCAAAATTGGAAGAAAACTAAATATTGTTTATTTAACATCAAGTAAATATGTCTTTTCTTTAAACCACCTAACCTCCCAGGGTAAACCACTAAGACACTGTGTATGTCTACAGCCAATTAAAAGACTTTATTCCCATCTGCTGAGACTACACTAGGGTATTTGGGACTACCGTGTATTTGGGAACAAGCGTAGTTAACATTAGCTTTTATTCATCTAATACCTTATATGATAGATATATTATATATCTAATTAGCTCTAATTGAAGGAAAAAACAATATCAACAGAAGTACATGCTGAAGTTATATCGGCTTCAAACACAAGGTCTTAAATGATATTGTATAAATATATTTGAATGGACCTAAAATAACAAATCAATTATTTATGTGATGAAGTATTAGATAAAAGGGTGAGCTTTAGTTACTCTATTTGAACTTAATAAAGTGATTATATTTTCTCAATTTTGCAAACCACTTATTATGCACAGCCAGTGCTCTGCAATTAATTATAGTTGTATGAAATAAAGTACATTTCTTGATTTTATTTAACTGATAATTATACACATATTTGCAACTACTTACTGCTTTTGATTCTATGTAGGAGAGACATCACTGTGTGCTAAAGTATACTTCTTCCCTATTCTATATTGTTTAGCAATAGGTCAGGAGCTTGAAGACAATCATTACCAAAATATGTAGGGCATGGTAATTGATGAACACCACATGTAAAGGCTTAAACAATGTGGTTTATTAAGTCTCTACACTTAAAGAAGTGATAGAAAAACTGTTGGTAGAGAATAATGCACAAAGTAAATCATAACTGCATCTGCCACACAATGGCACAAGGAATTATGGGTATATTCTATCACCATCTGAAAACTATAATCCAGTTCTAGAAAGAGGTTGGGTATGTTTTGGGCAATTGATTAAAGTTTCATTATACAACATCATAGTTTAGTTTACCTTCTTTTTGTTTGTTTGAATGAACATAAACCTACATAAAGTCATTCATTAATTTGTAACCATACCAAGTCCATGAACACAAAATTAGGGGAAAAAAAATACAAAGTGTGTCTTGATAGAAGAAACTGGCTGGGTAAATGCAATTTAGAAAAATGTATTTCATGATTAAGTGTAATTCATCTTTCATATGATTAAAATATATAATAAATTCAAGTATATAAACATATACTTTTCATTTTGTAGCCTTAAAGGATCCTGGCCACTTGCCAGTTACTCAATAGGATCGTGCATTAAAGCTAGGTGCCTGTGTTACAGTTGTGTCCACATTTAATCATTTAAGAAAAGATTATCCACAGATAAAGAGATGGCAGATAAAGTAGCTGTTATAACTAAATGCCCCTTTTCAATAAAAAGACTTGGGATATTTCAGAAGCTGTTCATTCAGAAAGCTAATGTTCAATCAGGTTTCTCCAGCTTTCTGAGATGTCATCCTCATTATTTTCATTTTTGTTCAATTAGTTGAAGGAACTCTAAACTGGACAAAAGTTACTATTTCCTCCCACTAATTGTACCATTAGACAATTTCTTTAACATTTAGGAATCAAATTTTTTATCTTTAAAGATGAGTTTACTCACCATATTTAAAAGAAATTTCTCACCAAGAGAGAATCATCACAAACTATAAAGCAGCGAAACACTAAAGGAGTGTTTTCAGCTAAACTGGAATGCTTTCATTGCACTAACTTGAAACTAGGATTTCCCAGAGAAAAGTGTATCTGGCACCTAAAAACCAAGAATATGTAAGAAAATGTGTCATATAATTTTCCATTTTGTAATAATTTGATTTCATTCACAAGGATATTAGTCTTTAAGTCAACATACATTTATTCTATGAAGCACATTTCAGATTTTTCTCAATTTTCTCTAGTTTCTGGGATGACAGAAAGATCCTGACACTAAAGAGAAAGCAGAGGAAAAGTTTGAAACAATGTCTAAAATTACAAACGGACAATATGTAATGTATGTATATATGGAATGAAACAGCAAACCCCTTTAATTATATGTGTCAATCACATAAATTACTATTATTAAAATGCATACAATCATTACAATAGAGGTGACTGAGAGGCTTTTTTGCTGGTGATTACACATATCTGCCACCTCCTGTAAATACGCCAGATCATTGGGTTCGTTTTTATATTTTGTTTTATTTTTTGAGCTTTCCTTTTTTTCCTTCCTTGTTTGTTTGTTTGTTTGTTTGTTTAGAAGCAGAAAACTATTCATTCAATGTGGCCACACTAATAGAGCCAGTGACACCCCTACTCCACCCCATCTTTAGAGTACTGAATTGAGATTAAAATTTAAACAGAGATTTAAAAAAAATATGCATATCTAAGCAGTCCCCTTCATGGTGTGATCATGTGTAGTGTGTGATTCTGCTCATCATTGGCAGGCCCACTGTTGACACGCTATTGTGTAGTATGCTTCTTCCTACCACTGACAGATCTTTCCTAGGCTTTATTTTCATCTTGAAGGGTGTCCCTAGAAGTTGTTGGAATTATTTGAAATCTCTTTTGAGGAGACAAGTCCCTTCTATAGCAAACAATGTTTCCTTCTCTTAGCATGAGATTCCCAAAAAAATTCTATTTGTTTGACGACCATTGTTTCAATAGTCTGATATTAAGACAGAAAGACTCAAGTGTCTGTTTAAAATATCTTCACTCCTGTTAGTCTATTTACAGTTCCACATATTACATTTTAACACTTAACACAAGGGTACAATATGTCAATAGATGAAATAAACATAATGAAAAAATTACAAGTAGGAACCAAGGCTAAAACACATTTAGGTAGTGACAGATGGCCATATATAGGAGCTATTTGCATAACTCCTTGGTGTTTAGTTACCTTTGGAAGGGCTGGCACAAGCAACTCCAACTCATGAATAGACTATGCACACTACTGGGGAGAAAAGTCTTTTAAGGTCCTACTCAGCTGAGAACTGAGAAACTACAGTAACAACTGACCTGGCAAGATATGCCCACTGGTACAATACTGGCAGGAATGCTATGGGAGTAACCACATACCTTCTGACCTACAACTGTTCAAGATGCAAAGAATAAGAGACTTTGGAGTTCTCAACTCTAAATTGGACATCTTTCTCGTACCTCCTTTCCTCAAGGTTCCGGAGTTAGTGCAGAAAAAGCAACTTTAAGCATCCTACTTCAGCTACCCAAGTGCTGGGCTCAAAGGCAAGTGTGATCTTACCCAGTATGATATTATTTCATTTCTGACAATACCCTCTTGTCTTTGGACAATATGTTCTGCTGAGCTTCGGGGACAGCTTTTTAAGACATCCATCAGAGGGGAAAAATATCTTCTTTCTCTTTTGCTTTCTTACTTTTACCACGTCTTAACGGTAGACGTCATACAGTATTGTGTTAGTTTCTGAGAATACAAATAATTTTCATTATGGTCTCAGCTGTCAAAAATACTATTACCTAGTGAGGGAGTGAAATGTATAACCCTAATGAAACATATCAATAGACAAACGTGCAGCATGGTTTGGATCCCACGGTGGTTCATAGAACTTTCTGTAAGATACATTACATGCATGTTGTTTGTAAAAAGTAAAATATTATTCCCCCCTCCATACCTGATCCTGTTCACCGTTTCTCCTACTCCTCCCCTCTGAGTCAGGTGAGTGAATAGGAATATGCAGCCTCTGTGGGTGGGAGGTGGGGACACCCTCTAGAAAGAACCAGAGACCTGGGAGGTGAGAGACTCTAAGGACTCAATGAGTGGGGTGACCTTAGCCAAAATGACCAACATTGGGGAGAGAGAACTGAAAGAGCACACCTCTAATAGATAGATAGGACCCCAAGTGGAGGGATGGAGTTATCAACCCACAGTTAACATTCCTGGCCCAGAATTGTTCATGTATGAAAGAACTGCAGGGTCAAAAATGGAGAAGAGACTGTCCAGTCACTGGCCCAACTTCAGATTGATCTCATGGGGGTTGGGGGCACCAAGGTCTGACACTATTACTGATGCTATAATGTGCTTATAGAGAGGAGCCTGGCATGGCTGTCCTCTGAGAAGCCCTACCAGCATCTGACTGAGACAGACTCAGATATTTACACCCAACCATTGGACTGAAGTCAGGGACCTTTATGTTTAAATTAGGAGAAGGATTGAAGAAGCTGAAGAGGAGGGCAACCCCATAGAAAGACTAGCAGTATCAACTAACCTTGGAAGCTCCAAGAGACTGAGCCACCCACCAGGAAACATACCTCTGCACATATATAGCCAAGGACTGCCTGGTCTGACCTCAGTGGCAGAAGATGCACCTAACCCTCAAGAGTTTTGAGGCCCCAGGAAAGAAGGATGCCTGGCAGGGAGCACCCTCTTGAAGGCAAGGGGGAGGAGGAATGGGATAAGCAAATATGGGAGGGGGGACCAGGACAGGGGTCATAGCTGGAATGTAAATAAATAAAATAATAAAAAAAAATTAAAATGTCTTTTAAATCTAACATTTCTTTCCACTTTTAATTTAAGAAGGATTAGCTATACTTCTTTGGATATGTTGTGTCTGTTACAATAAAAACAATCAAAAATAAATTAGAAAAATACTAGAATTTTCATCTCATTTTGGGACTCGCTATCCAGCACCACCATCTAAATTATTCAATTACTTAGCTATTTATGGAAAATAAGTGATTCCCCTGAGATAAGAGTTGACAATAACCTAACAGCCCTAAATTACCTGTGTCAGTATTTGATTTATCTCACTGTCGAAAACACTTTCTCTCTGTGTGTGAACTCCTATGTAACAACAAATAGAGCTGTTTCCACCTTGTGCCTACACCTAGGAAGATCAAGAACAGGTAAGGAGGATATCTCCATAGAAAAAGCATTTTTAAATTCAAAGCAACTTTTAAGGAATCCCTTTTGATTTATCTTTCTGGAACTGACAATGGTTCCATTCTATGCCCTCATCTTTTCAATCACTTTAAAGCTCTTTAGATCTTTTTACTGCTTCTGAAATGCTTGATATCACTTTAGGCAAAATATTTGAAGAATGTTATTCTTAAAATACCATTAAAAACAACATGTTGTTTTATAAAGAAAGATAGGATTTCTACTTTCTGGAAATTGTTAAAGTATATACAATTCTTACATAAAATATTATTTTATGTGCACATATTTATTTTTGAGAATTTCATACATGCATATGTTTTGATCAAACCCATCTTCCCTTCCAATTCCTTCACTTTCTCTCACAAGTTCATGTGTTCTTTATTTAAACCTGCAACATCAACTTTATACTGCATGTGTATGTATGGATAGGGAACCATCTGCAGGGGCATGGGTAGCCTCTCATAGGTGGCATCTCTGAAGAGAACTGACCCTCTTTCCCTAACAGCCACCATTTGCCAATAGCTCCTTAGCTAGTGGCGTGATAACCTCCAAACCATGTTAAGAGTTTTAGCTGGCTTGATCTTGCACAGGTATTATACATGTAGTCATAGTTGTGAGTTTATACATATGACAGATCTGTCCTCTCTAGAAAATACTGTTCCTCTGATGAAGTCCACTACCTTAGGCTCTTATAAATTTTTTCCATCCCCACCTCCTCAGTGATCCCTGAGCCTTGAGGGAAGAAGATATGATATAGATATACCATTTAGAGCTGAGCATTCCAAAGTCTCTTATTCTGTGTTCGGCAGTCATTGGCCTTAAATTTAATTTGAAGTGGATGGTTCTTCCTCTTCGTCAACTAGAAATGTCCCACATTCTAACACCAGGTCCCTTGGAGAGCCCTCATTCCTCATCCTACCTTTAATTACTCATTGGCTTCACCATTACTAACACTCAATACCATACATTTCCACAGTCTCATTATTTTCTCCATGTGAATGCTCCATGTCTCCTATAAGCCCATCATAGCCTGGCCTGTCTCCGTCTTTCCTTCAGAGGCAGCCATTTTAATATTCCCTGTTGACTATTCCCCAGTAAATCTCAGGTTTGTTGTCTGCTGTGATTTTTATACTATCCCTTTGGCCCCCAGTTACTAAGAAACTCTTTCATTGCAAACCCTTTCTTGCCATTACTATGCAAGTGGGCATATTTTGCCAGAATAGTTCTTACTATATCTATTGAGGTTCCAAGATGGGTAAAACTTTTGATGATGTTTCTCCCAAGTACTATATATAGCCTCTTCTAGCAAGTTGGCAGAATTGAAACTTCTGGTCAGCCCCAGCTTTATGCCTTTATGTTCTGAAACAAGTCTGTGTCTTATAGGGTAACTAGAACAATGTCAATTGCATATATCATATGGGGACATCTGTAGGACACTATGGATCAACAACCCCAAAAGAGGTAACTTACTGTCTTCCACTTTGCTTTTCATTTGAAACTCCATTGGTGTCTGAGAAAAGCATTATTCTTACCCTGTTATAGGGTAAACCCACTTAAACTCCTTTCAAATATGCATGATTCTAGAGAGGACCTACAGTAATATGTTTCCAACAGTCTTTTTCAGATGTATCTAATGTGCAATATCCTTACCCCATTTAACCATCCCTGTTATGATATTCCTCTTTTCCTCTTCATACCACCTGTGCTCTGTCCCTCTGCTTGAAATCCCACTTCTACATCTCCTTATTAGTTTCCTGATTTCTATTTGTACTCTAACTTGACTATATGTATGGTTTAAAGCTAGTATCAACACATGACAAAGAATGTGCATTGTTTGTCTTTCTGAATTACCTTGTTCAGAATGATTATTTCTAGCTCCATCAACTTACTCAAAAATTTCATATCATTGTTCTTTCCAGATAAATAATATCTCATTGTGTGTGCACCACATTTTCTTTATCCATTCATCAGCTGATGTTTATCTGGGATAGCTCCATTTCCTGGTTATTTTGAATAAAGCAGCAGTTAACTTGGGTGAGCAAATATCTCTATAATGAGAAGTAGACTACTTTGGGAATATGCCATGGAGTCGTGTGGTTGGGTCATGTGGTATGGTGGTTTGAATAGTTTTGATCCCTATAGATTCCTATGTTTGAATCATTGGCCAATAGAGAGTGGCACTATTAGGAGGAGTAGCCTTATTGGAGTGGGTGTGGCCTTGTTGGAGGAAGTGTATCACTATTGGGGTAGGCTTTGAGATCTCTTATGCTCAAGCTCTGCCAACTGTGCGAGAGTCTTCTGATGCCTTCAGATCAAGATGTAGAACTCTCAGCTCCTCCAGAACCATGTCTGCCTACATGCTGCCATGCTTCTCACCATAACAGTAATGGACTAAACCTCTGAAACTGTAAGCCACCCTATATTAAAAGTTTTCCTTTGTAAGAGTTGCTTTAGTCATGGAGTCTCTTCACAGCAATGGAAACCCTAACTAAGCCATGTGGTAAAAAAGCATTTCTAGCTTTTTGATGAATCTCCTTACTGATCTGCAGAGTGGCTGAACTAGTCTGTACCCTGAACAACATGTAGTGATAATTTCTGTTGTTTATCTGTTAGCTTGTCTTAGCTATTCTTACTTGGGTAAGGTAAAATCTCAAAGAAGTTTTAATTTGCATTTCCTTGATGGATGAGAATATTAAATCCCTTTCAAAAGCATTTCTTGGTCATTTTTGTTTCTTCTTTGATAACTTGGCATTTAGTCCATGTCCCAATTCTTAACTGGGCTAATTTTTTCTGGCTGTATACTTCTTTGAGTCCTGTGTGTTAGGTTTCAGGAAGTGCATATGTCCCAAAATGACAATCTTGCTGCAGCTCAAGCTTGACTATAGAAGGATTCTGGTGGTTAGATACAAACCAACATAACTCAGGAAGTTGTGAAATAGTTCCCTTCCACCAAAACACTTTCCTTGCCTCTGGGAGATGGAACATAAGCTCTCCTTGACATTTAACTGTATCAAAGCCCATGTTTGCCACCAGGCTCCCTAAATTGCTAATCACAATTACCCAATGTACATTTCAAAGTTCCTACAGTAGCCTCCTGACCTTTCCAGTCTTCTCAATTCCCCTTGCACTGTGCTAGCCCAGGCAGTACTTAACTCCCACCCTCTTTATGACACTGAGGTTTATCCCTCTTCCCACATTATTCTTTCCTGTTCTTTCTCTTATTATTCTACTCTTTCCTCCCTTCTCCTGCAGATATTGCTGGCCCTGCAGTCTGCTTCTTTTTCTCTCTGCTCTGGACGCTTACCGATGCATCTAGATGTTCACTCTCTCACACACACAAGGGCAGCCATTTCCACACTTTATTTTCCTGACCTCCTTGTGTGCACCTTATGTATTCTAGACACCAGCCACCTGTCAGATACATAGTTGATGTAGAAATATTTGTCATTCTGCAGGCAGACTTTTTGCTAAAATGTTGATATCTTTAGCTGTTCAAAAGCATCTTAATTTCATAGCAACCCATTTGTAAACTGTTGGTCCAATGCCTATTGTTTTCTATTCAGAAAGTCCATTCCTGTGTCTATAAATTCAAACATACTTTCTACATTGTCCTCTATCAATCAGATTGAGGTTACATGGTTTAATATTAAATTCCCTGATCTATCTCTAGTGGAGTTTTGAATAAATTAGAGAGATGATTGTCATTTCAGTTTTTCTACATATATCTTTCCAGTTTGACCTTGCAAGTAGCATTTGTTCAAGATGTCTTCAATGTCTGTTTGTGGTCTCTTTGAAAATTTCAGGTGACTGTAGAGTTTCTCATTTACATTCCTTTGATCAACATGTTTGTTTGCTTCCACCACATGCTGTTTATATCAAGACTTCTCTGTGGCATACATGAAATCAGGGATGGAGATACTTCCAGAATGTCTTTACTATTCAATATTCTTTTGGCTCTTCTTGGTATTTTGTGGCTTTTGTATTAATTTTGAGATTTCTTTTTACATTTCTGTGAAGAATTGAGTTAAAATATTGATGGTCAATTCACTGAATCACTTCAGAAAAAACAATATATACTGAAATAAATCTAAGAAAGGGAAAGACTTGTACATTAAAATCTTTAAGAGCCTAAAAAAGGAACTGAATAAGATACCAGAAGAGAGAAACTCCTCTCATAATCATGAATTGGTAGATTAATATTGTAAAAATGGCCATACTACCCAAAGTAACTTACAGATTCAAGATTAAGTATTGTAAAAGAAAAAAAGGAAAGAGACTTAGTCTAGAATCTCTTTTGTTATAAAATATGTAAAAAAAAAAAAAAAGCTGATAAAAATCACGGTAAAATAATGTTGAGTAACTCTCTACATTGAGATCTGAAGAAATTTTTATTTCTGCTGGCAGTGTTGGTTTCTTACTAAGTTTTTGAGACAGTATTCTCACTCTGAAATGTGGACTGGCTCCAAAGCTGTGGTCAGCAAGCTTCTCTTCCCAAGGCGTGTATCACCTCACATAAGGACACAGGAAAAAAATTCAACAAGTGACTACATCAAGTTACAATTACTCCTCAAAGTGATTTTTAAAGTATTGGTATGGATTGGCTTTGACATGACAGAGACTAACCATTTAATTTTCACTAATTATTAGACTGTCTCCAGTGAATTTAATTTTGTGTGTATAAAGTTATTGTCTGAGTAAAAGCAACTGTGAAAATGATTTAAGAACCATGCAGTCATAGTTAATAAAACATCCATTCTCCACCTATTTATGCATAAGCTTTACCCTCTCTCAGATGCACACATAGATATTTTGGGCCTCAACTAACAATATACAATAAAAAGAAAATATAATTAAAGAATCAAAAAGTTACTGGAAGTGTAAGTGAATACTTAAAAATAGTTCTGGCATATAACTGTAACAGTACAGAAAGCTGGGCTTCATTATGTTTTTAAGATCCCTTGTAAACAAAAGGAACGCAAATATGGAGAGTTACATATTTCCAAAAGCATTGCAGAATATCCTTGTTCATCTGTACATCTCTAGCACTGAATTATTTAAGAAAGCACCTGAAATAGTGTTTCAGATAATTCCTAACTGATGGTATGAAAAATAAAGACAAAAGGTTCAAAGAAACAAGAAGAACAACAAAAATTTACAGGGCACCAACTTTCGTTAAAGTATAGCTCAATGAACATATTTTTATGACCAAAGGAACATGGCTTTCTACAAAGAGCACATCATCTTGAATTGACAAGAATAAGCATGCTAATGCTTAAAAGGCTTGAATGAATTAGTAAGTCAAACTTTACTAAACTGTTGTTTCTGATTATCCCGCTCTTCATTTTCATAATATTTTTGCAAGTGAAAAACAACTATTCTATTTTTTTTTTTTTTTTTTATCCTTCCAGACACTTCACAAGAGAAGGTTGTTTATTTCAGATCCCTAGCTTTGGAGGTATACTGGGAGAAACTGCTTGGTCAGCATCTATGTATTTGTTCTGATTTGGTATTAGAAAAGATTCCAAAGGCTAAAAGCTCTCCTGTCTCTTTAGGTTAGAAGAGCTTTCACCACAAGCCTTCAGATAAGGTCAGCAGTCCTTGGCATACTGTTTATCTCCTCTGAGCTAATAAAAATGGACTCCCTTCTCTTCTTTCTAATTAAGTGACTAATTCAGCTTTGGAAAATAAAACACAAGTCAAAGGAAAGACTCTCAGAAAGCAAGTAATTATCTTTGTCAACCTCTGGTCCAGGCGAACTTGAGTTCTAATAGCCAGAAAGCTGACCACAAAGGCTGCTAAGATAATACCTCAGTCATGTAGCTACAGATTTTTATTATGAAATGTCTACAAAGCTCAATGCAATGTACCTCATACATTATAATGACACAGGTTAAGGTGAAAGACTTAGTGCCTATATGACTGATATTCATAAATCCACATGCAGTCTTCTCATTATCATTACCTGTTCTTTCTTACCGTCTCCGAGAGAGAGAATTTAGCAAACTTCCATATTTTCAAAATAAGTATCCTTCTTAGTCTCCCTTCTCAATCTCTCTCTCTCTCTCTCTCTCTCTCTCTCTCTCTCTCATTTCTCTGTTCTCACTTTCCCTCTTTCCTATCTATCTTATCTGTAACAATACAACACAGGAACAAATGTTAACAATATTGCAGTTTATTGCCGGTTTACTAAGCAAAACTTTCAATATTGAAGATGAGTATTCATATTCATATTTCCATATGTAATAGTTTTTATATTTTATTCTTATATGTGGGCACACTTAATGTGACCCAGACATAATCATTGAGGCAATATCCCTCATAGAACCAGAAATTTAAAGAAATTATGATTATAACTTTGCTAATAATTTAATTCTATATTAAAAGCAAAAGATGCATTTTTTTGTTTGCTTGTCTGTTTGTGTTGGCTATTTTTGTTTGTTTTGTTTTGATTGTTTTGGTGGGTTTTTTGTTTGGTTAGTTTTTGCTTCTTGTTGTTGTTTGTTAGGGAAATTTTGTTTTTGAGGAGCTGAGGAATTTTCTGGCACAGAGTTTTACTTTCTAGCTGCAGCTGGCCTGTACCTTGATTTGCAGACCAGTCTTCATTTGGCATAAGAGATTTTCCCCATCCATGCCTCTGCCTTTCAAGTGCTAGATCTAAAAGCATATGATACTATATTCAGCCTCAAGAATGTATATATATATATACTTTTAAAACAATGTTGTTGTTAATGTAATAACATAGTCAAATAACTTTAATTATATGTTAATATGTTTTTATTTCTATCAATATCCAGGCTTAGCACTTTGTATTCATTTATTTACATCTCATTACAATTTTTACCATGGGCACAGTCACATTCCACAAAGTGTACTACACTGCATGGTGGTAAAGGGCATTCCATGTACGCTGATCTACTCAAACTTTACCTAAACATCTTTCTATTCAAAGATGAATGTAGAGAATTGTGGAATACTTCTGAGAAAATTCTTATGATAAAGATCATTTTAATATTCATTCAAAAGCCATCACTCATTTTAAAAGAAAAAAACTAGTCTCCCCCTAAAATGCCAAGAACTGTTGTTTTGGTTTTTTGCAACTTTCTGCTTGCTCCGAATAAGGAGAACATGTTGCCTGCCACCTGTGATGTATGTCATCCAAGTTCTTGTTGGCTAATATCTCACCAATTTTCTTTGACTATCATGTTATTCTTCAAACATGTGAGACAAGCTACTGCCTCGGAGATTATCACTTGTTTCTTCTTCACTATTACCATGTTTCTCTCCTTCCTGTTTGCTTCCAAGGAAGTTATTTCTGAGTCATTTTAAATTATCATACGCAAACACCAGACTGTTGCTCACATGTGCTTTCGTACCTTGAACATGTTTGCTGTGCAACAATACATCCACTAATTTATCTTATATTTTATTATTTACCTCTTCTTGGGCAATCTCCTAATTACCGTGCATGAACAAATTATACCATAAATACATTTTAATAATTTCAGTGGCAGCCAATTCTCTGCTTAAGAGCAGAGAGTCATGAAAAAGAAATGATGGCATACAGCAGAGATGACTATGTAATGAGTTTTCTCAATTGTTATGATCATTGTATGCCCTGTTTTTCTATGAATTGCTATAGATTAAAACCTAGAGATTTGAATAATCTAACCAATTTTGTCTTTAATGTATGAAAATACATGCATATTTTCATATATATATATATATATATATATGTATATGCAAGATATGAAATTAAGACATTTTAAAAGATGTAAAAACAGCATGTAACCTGCACAAAATTTTTAGGTAAAACTGAAAAGAGATTATAAATTTCATATGATTAAAACCATAAAAAGTTAGTGAACAACAAAAAGCATTTTAAAAATTCAGTATAATAATGATGTCACATACAAATATGTATCAATTATTACCAAAACAAAACCCAGAAAAATAGAACCACAAAAACTTAAAATGTAAAATTGAACACAGATAGACAACATATTAAATTAACTTTCATTTCTAATTATTAAAGTGAGATTATATATTCTTAACAAGAAAATAAGAAAAAAATCATAAATACAGTTCTCAGGTTAAACTATACTTCTAATTTGTATTTTAAAAATTATGTTAATCATAACAAAGACAAAGAATAAGCTATAAAAAAGTCATTTACAGCATATTGTGAAGCCAAAGGTTGATTTTCCTTAATGTAGAAATCTTTTTTGAGAAAAGAATATAAGTTTTCATCCTATATCAAGAAAAATAGAAATTGAGAGAAAATTTTAAATAACCTGATAACATATAGTGGAGTTTTGTTATTGCTTGTACATAAAAAATGAATGGGTATAAAACACACAATATTGCAAAGGTGCCCTTTGAATACTTTGTGGAGTAAAAACCTAGGTGACTTCAGGAAAAGAATTTCAGAAAGTATTATAAGACCTGAATTGTGTTTCAGTATTTATCCAGCAAACTCACTTGAAAAATTAAACATCACAGGTCCTGCCCCTAAACATTCTGCCCAGTCACATGGTCACCCTGACAACAAACTAGAGATTAAAAAAAACAAAAAAAGGTTCTTTTTTTTATAGTAAGCCTCCTCAAAACATCTCCACAATGCATGCTGTCCCTAGAGACCCTGTTGAGCTTCATGAAATTGCTGATATCCAAAGCCATGTCGAAGTCCTTGGTCTGTGCTGCCACTGGAGAGAGTGGTCTAGTCTATGTTCCCTGATGTTTCTGATGTGGATGTTTGTGATCCACTGTACTTCCAGAAGTCATGTGGAAATCCATGGTCCGTACTGCAGTCAGCCATTGTGCACAAGAAAGCTTCTTTTGCAGTGGTATCAATGACTGTAGACTCACGATTGAGAATGAGAGACATCGAAGGCTTCTGTGACAACTCCTCTCTCATGAAAGCAAAAGGGAAAAAAAGGAAAGAACTGAATGAAAGAGTGAAACAATCCATACTGAAGAGAGTCCTTAAAAATTAAATTAAAAAAATTAAATATTGTTTTAGACTATAAAGACATAATTTAAAGACTACTCAACTAAACAATTTCCATGGTATTCTGGGCATAAGTACCTGAGGACTATCCCATATCACACTTAGCTATATGCTTGTCAGAGCACAAGTATATATAAAATATCAGATGTGTATTTTACATGTACCAATAAATATATACATAATCTAATCATTACTATTTTGAAATACAGTAACAAACTTTTTTATCTCATGAGCACTACTATTTTATTTTCTGTTTTGAAGCAGAAGGTTATGTATACATTTTACGTAAGTTGGATTGTAGAAAGGCAGTGATACCTCCTATTCTATGAAATTATGGTACAAATTTTGTACTCTGGAGTTCATCTGCCAGGCTCAAATCCAAATTGTTTTTCTATGTGAATGTCGGTAATCCAATTACAAGCTTTGTTTCTGATCTACCTGTGGAGTAGGGATCATAACACTGGCCTCACTGGGCTGTTGTAAAAACAAAAATAACTCATATTTATAGAGCCCTAAAGCCATCCCAACAAGAGAAAGTACCATAAATGCCGGCTTTATTATCCTGTTAACACTTTAGTAAACCAGCCGAGACCTCCAGAAATCACCTATCCCAATTTCCTATATCCAGTCTAAACTCTGGGTATTGCACTTTTTATTGTAGGTAGCTGACATATATTATAGACATTTTACCACAGTGATGGTTGGCAGAATAAATCAAGTCAGACCAAACTGGCAGCTAACTTTTAAGTGCTCCTTGAAATCAAATCTGTCTCAAAGGAAACAAACCAACAAACAAAAATATTCAATGTCTGAATATGATGGACATTGGATGGTAGATGATTACTTTCCAGACTTCGTTATATGTGGTTCAAAAATTAAACTCCATGAACTCTCTGATAAAATCAGATTGCTGAAAGGTACAAGTCATTTGGAAATATTCACGTTCTTGGAACAACTGAGGCTCCACCTCCTTTCTGGCTTGCATGTCTGCTGAGGTTTGCCTATGAAATGACACAGAATCTTCTCAGTTGGAAACAATTGGGCCAGAGCACATTTTCCCCTGTGTGGGTGTTCCATTTTCACTTTTGAATGCATAATTCTAAATTAACTATGGGTACCAATATGTTAAAAATTCCAGGTGGGATTTTCAACAATGTGAAGTTGGATAATTTATTGAGATATTAATTGGTATTTTATTCTCACAACATTTTCCCTTCCCACATTTCCATAAGGTATCCAGGGTCTTTTTGTCTCTTTATATTGCCCACCACAAGGCTGTGTTTGTAAAGCTTAAGATATTAATTGCTTTCAGATTCTTTTCCTCATTTGGGTGTTTTGAAAACTAGATTTCAGGAGTATGAGGAGAGAGAGGAGAAAGAGCTTTTTGACTGGAACGGAGAAAAAAGGAAGGGTCAGACACTCCAGGATCTTGGGAATAGTAGAGACCTGTTTCTCTAATGGCAGCATGACATGATACAGGAGGATTTGGGCTATGGGTACATCTAGGGAGATCAGAACTAACCACATGAAATGATGGACTTGAAAGAGATTCCCAGTCCCACACTAGGAGTAAGGCAGCAAACATGATTAACCATAAGCTCCAGTGAGGCTTTTATCAGCAGATACCTTGGTACAGTGAGGGAGTTGCCTTCATCTTGCTAGATTTTTACACAAGGAGAGTAGGGATGGATCCTCCAGTAGTCAAATAACTGAGGTTTTAGTCTTTACAAGTTCAGAGTTGAATTTGTGTGTGTGTGTGTGTGTGTGTGTGTGTGTGTGTGTGTGCGCGTCTTTGGGCACACGAGTGTGAGCGTATGCATGTATGATATTTCTTGATCATCTAAATTTATGTGCAAGACCTTCAATTCCACTTAATTCCAAGATTCCTATGTGCATGTAAGACTGCATGAGAGTTTACATGTTACTTTTGTATGAAAACTAATAAAAGAGTAAAGATACAGAAAACTGTTTTCTCATTAAGGAAAATGATAGGCTTATTTTCAAAGTCACAAGGACAAAGAGGATATACTCTAATTTTTTAAGGGATTACAGTCAAAGCTGCATCATTCACTGCTTGCTCATTCCATAATCTAGTGAAAGAAATCACAATGCTAGAATTTAGCCTTCTTTAATCAAATAGACAAGTGCAGCCTATTCTTCAGAAAATATTGTGTGACAGCATTGTATCCCAAGTAACAAATCATTATGATTCCTTGCAACATTCATTGAAGGAATGCTAATCATAATTAATGTGCATGTAATGTGTAATTTCATAGGAGTGAGGCTGTAAATTAGCATTAATTACAAGAGACCTCCTTCTTTTGTCTATTAAAGTGCTTGGCAATTCCCTTTAAATCCTAGCTTTCAAAAGATCCATTACCCACTCTTATAATTTCAAGGTGAATCTGGTGTACAATGGATCTTTCAATCAGTGGGACAAAAAGGAAACGTGATTGTTTTTCCTAATCCTTGCATCATTTCAGAGAGAAGCTATGGTCTTTCTGCTCTGGTACAGACCTGATTATATTGACAAAAGAAAAGAAGAGTGAAGAGAGAGAAAAACAGAGACAGAGACACAAAGACAGACAAAGACAGGCAGAGACACAGACACAGAGACAGAGGGACAGAGACAGACAGAGCCAGAGTTTTCATACGGGTGTATGTACCTGTTTCTGTTGATACTTGTGCACATGGGCATTAATGGAGACTAGAGGTCGATATAAGTGTCTTCCTAAATCCTTACCCAGTTCCTCTTTTGAAACAGTATCTATGTGTCACTGAAACTAAACCTCATCTCTGAGACTGGATTGCAGGGCCAACGGGCTTCAAGAATCTGTCTTTCCTCCTTTACCTCCACTGGAAGCAGAGAAGCATGACACTGTACCCGACATTTACATGGGAGCCAAGCATCCAAATTCCATGCATAATGTTTGTGCAGCAAGCATTTTACTGACTGAGCCATGTCGCTACCCCCCAGGAGGAGAAATTGTTAACTCTGAATTTTTTAAAAGAACCCCTTAATTGATAAGAGAGGAATGAGAAAAAGGGACTTGGTCTTCATGAAACAAATTCTTTGTTGAAAGTCTGTGTCAGGCTGAGAACATGTCCCTTGACCTTTCTGGTGCCCAGAATGCATTGTTGGAATAGGAATTGAGAACTATGAACATTATCGAGAATTACGGTTTTCTTTCTGAAAAGAGATTTGAATACATAAGGGAATGGTAGCTAAAGCTGTCCTTTTCTGTTGCTTTCTGGTTCAGGAACAGAGCATATCACAGGTCCTAGTAACTGTGATGCTTCCATAAGATTTATCTCTACAACCAACAGCCTAAGAGCTAGACTTCGGTGGCTTCTTGCATCCACAGACATGATCTGCCATGTCAGTAATGCAAGAGTGCTGTCACAGTGTATTAGCATGCCTGGGATATGTCTTACTGACAGAATCAGAGTCTTTTGATTTACATGGACTGAACTTAAAATAAATGAGTGGAATATTCCCTAAGGCATATAATCAATTGCATCTGTTGCAATCCTGGTATTTCCTTTGCCCTGTTTATACCATTACTGCCTCTACTGAAGCAGTATTATCGTTAAGTGTTTCCATGAATATATCCTGGCACTAGCTCCTAATACCATTGCTCCACTACAAACACTTCTAGACTCAAAGGACCAGAGAAGCACTAGTATCTCTGCGGTATTGTATTGATTGTGATAAATGTTATGAGAAAAACGAATATACATTTCTTATTGCATTTCCCTGTTATCTTTGTGCTTGAAGAAATAACAGCAAACCATTGTGGGGACAGAAAACATCTGTTAACAATGCTGAAGTAATCTTGCTGTTCTGCAAAATAATGCAAAAATAAATTACTGGGCATTTCTGAACAACATTCTCTGAAGTCTATAAAAATTAGAAGCATTTGACTTTGTTGTAGTTAGATTAGGAAATATCAGACCAGAAAATGTGCTCTGCATTTAAAACAACACATGGTGAGATCCGATGATATCTGGGCCACAAGATGTATTTTTGGGAAGTGGGACATATGTCAGTTCACCTTTGCGAGAGTCTCTATTTGTCTAGACTGCTTCTACATAGCTTAGGTATATGAGTTCATAAATGAATATAAAAAACAGAAGGAATTAATATCACTTTATTTTAAAAGATGAAAGAAGAAATATTATTCCATAAAAATCAAACAATGAAAATTAAGCCTACAAACTTTCAACATTTCTCTGAATGTTTGTTTTAATTTAAAAACAGCATCGTATACATTATTACACCTTTTTGGTATGTTTAATGATTCATAAAATGGACATGGTTTCACAAAGTGGGTTTTTTTTCTCATTAAAAGAGTCATTATTCAAATAAATACAAGATTTCCCTAATAAAAAATAAAAGAAACCTGCTAATGAAATGATTCCATTTTGTACAATCTAACAATCCTCTTTATTAAACTTTATGTGTAAATGCAATTTTTCTTTTCATGTTGGAAAAAACATTAAAATTTTATAGTTCTACAGGTTTAAAATACATCAAGTAGCTTATGCTAAATTTAATCTGATCGAGTAAATGCTTATGAAGAACTTATGAAAGTTGTACAGCTTTTCTAAAACTAAAGGGATTTTTTTCTATTTTAAATGTTAGATTTTATTCTTAGTTTATATATAATGGACTCAACAGGATGTTTTCTTAAATTTCTATGAATAGGTGAAAGTGTAAGTTCTTTATTTTAACCTGTTTGATTTATCTATTATTATTAACATCTTGTGCTACATCCATGGGAACGTGACTCTAGCAGTTATAAAAATGTTCAAATATTTGACGCAACAAACATTACTCAAGTGAATATGTTTTCATTAAATAAACATTCCAGTTTTTTATTACTTCCTTTATCTTCTCGATTTCTTATCACAAAAAGTTCATACTAAAAAATAGAAAGTTAGATCTCGTAAGAGAAATAAGTTGGAACGTCTTCTGCATATATACCCAGGAGTGGTATAACTGGTCCTCAGATAGTATTATGTCCAATTTTCTGAGGATCTGCCAAACAGATTTCCAGAGTGGTTGTACCAGCTTGCAATTACACCAGCAATGGAGAAGTGTTCCTCTTTCTCCACATCCTTGCCAGGATCTGCTGTCACCTGAGTTTTTGATCTTAGCCATTCTGACTGGTGTGAGGTGGAATCACAGTGTTGTTTTGATTTGCATTTTCCTGATGACTAAGGATGTCGAACATTTCTTCTGGTGCTTCTCAGCCCTTCAAGTTTCCTTAGCTGAGAATTCTCTGTTTAGCTCTGTTCCCCATTCTTTTAATAGGATTATTTAGTTCTCTGTAGTCTAACTTCTTGAGTTTGTTATATATATTGGTTATTAGCCCTCTATCTGATGTAGGATTAGTAAAGATCTTTTCCTAATCTGTTAGTTGCTATTTTGTCCTATTGACAGTGTCCTTTGCCTTACAGAAGCTTTGCAATTTTATGAGGTCCAATTTGCCGATTCTTGATCTTAGAGCATAAGACGCTCCAACATGTAATATGGACATCATATGCTCCACTGTGTTCATAGTAGCCATGTTTATAATAGCCAGAAGCTAGAAACAACCCAGATGTCCCTCAACAGAGGAATGGATACAGAAAATATGGTACATTTACACAATGGACTACTCAGCTATTAAAAACAATGACTTCATGAAATTCGCAGGCAAATAGACAGAACTTGAAAATATCATCCTGAGTGAGGTAACTCAGTCACAAAAGAACGAACACAGTGTGTACTCACTGATAAATGGATATTAGCCCAAAACTTCGGAATGCCCAAGATTCAATTCACAGACCATATGAAGCCTAAGAAGAAGGAAGATCAAAATATGGATGCTTCAGTGTTTCTTAGAAGGGTGAACGAAATACTCACAGTGGGAAATATGGAGACAAAGTGTGAAAGCCATCCAGAGACTGTCCCACCTGGGAATACATCCCATATACAGCCACCAATCCTGGACACTATTGTGGATGCTAGGAGGTGCTTGCTGATAGAAGCATGATAAGCTGTCTCCAGAGAGGCTCAGGCAGAGCCTGACAAATACAGAAGTGGATGCTTGCAGCCAACCCCTGGACTGAATGTGGTGTTCCGGATGGAGGAGTTGGAGAAGGGACTGAAGGAGCTGAGGGGGTTTGCAACCCCATGGAGCAAGCAACAGTGTCAACTGTCCTGACCCCCCAGAGTGCCCAGTGACTGGACCACCAAGCAAAGTATACACATGGAGGGACCCATGGTGCTGGCCAAAACAGATCCGGCTAAATAAACCTTCTGTTCTTCCTAAGAAAGATACTAGAAAGATATTTAAATGGAAAGGACTTAAATCTGACAATTATTAGAATAGAGAAACTTTGATGATTATACAAACAGTACATGAAGCCAGATTTAGAGCAGAATCAGGTTAGGTTTTGACATTGCTCAGTGCATTGTTGGTGGGGACAGTTTGCATAGTCCATGAAGAGGAACGTTTCTGAGTGTGTCATTATAAATAGAGTCCAAGACTAAATTATCTCCTCTGTTTGTCTTCATCAGTAGAGTCACATCCAGCAGATCTGAGGCAGGCAAACATAGTGTGGTAGTTTAAATGAATACCTCCCTCATCGATGAGTGACTCTATTAGGAGGTGTGGCGTTGCTGAAGAAAGTATGTCACTGAAGACTGGCTCTGAGGGTTCAGATTCTCAAGCCAGGCTCATTGTCACTCTCATCTCTTGGCCTGCCGGTCCAGTTGTAGGACTCTGGGATACCTCTCCAGCATCATGTCTGCCTATATGCCCTCATACTTCCCACTCTGATGAAAACAGACTGAACCTCTGAACTGTAAGCCCATTCCAATCAAATACTTTCCTATATAAGTGTGGCCAAGGTCATTGCAACTCTTCGCAGCAATAGAAATCCTAACTAGGACACAGAATGAGGAAGCACACACAGTAATGTGGTACTCCTGGCAACAGTAATTGTCAAGCAAGCTTTAGTTTAATCAGAAACTCTTCCCATGTGTTTCCATGTTCTTCACACAAAAGCTTAGATGCTTGTGATAATCTAAACTATCCTACATGAGTTCTATAATTCTCTAACTCTATATTCTATCTATTTCTCTTGCCTATGTTCATCCAGGCCTAGTGCAATCCTAACAGTTATATGACCTCCAAAATCAGAGTACCACTTTGTGATAGATAACCCTGTAGTTCCAACCCTGATCTCCTTAATGTCTTTGAGCAAATATATTAAAGTAAGACCACATACTGGCCTGAGAACCCCACTTCCTCCCAGGATGAAAATTCCCCTCCTCTGTTTTAATTCTCTCTAATATGTGATACATTTTCTAATGAATTGTTCATTTGTTACCTGGCTCCCACACAGAAATAGAAGTAGTGAGTGTATATAATTAAATATTTGAATACCTAGCATAACACTTGAGATTGAGAGGGAGAAAGAGTATCATACAGAATCTTGAATTGGAAGGATAATAAAGAACAACAACAAAAACATCAGAATTAGCAGCATTTCCTTCTCTTGCTTCCAGTGAAATCAACTTCTGAATGTAGAGTCTATCTATTGCTTCTTGGTTTTCTTTTCCAAGGTCATTAAATCGTGAAGACCAATTTATTGCTATTTAAACTACTAGGTACTTAAAAACAGTGACAATGGCTAGACTGTAAGAATCCATATCACGCTTCTATACTTTATTCTATAACTGCATACTTGAGAGTCCTTTCATCCACTGAAGAACATGTTGCAAAATAATTGGCTTCCTCTTTCTTTTTTAATTTTTATTTTTTTAATTTTTCCTACTTTATTTACATTTCAAATGTATCCCACTTTCCAGACCTCCCCTTTGGCACCTCCCCATTTCCTCCCCCCTCCCCCTGCCACTATGGGGGTATTCTCCCACCCACCCACCCACACACTCTTGTCTTCTCTCCTTGGCATTCTCCTCCACTGGGGGATCTAACACTCTCAGGCCCAAAGGCCTCTCCTCCCCCTGATGGCTAACAAGACCCTCCTCTGCCACATATGTGGCCAGCACCATGGGTCCCTGCATGTGCATTCTTTGGTTGGTGGATCAGTCCCCAGGAGTATCGGGGGTCAGGCCACTGTTGCTGCCTTTCTGGAGATGCAAACTCCCTCAGTTCCTTCAGTCCCTTCTCCAAGTCCTCCATCTGGGACCTCACACTCCACCCTACTGTTGCTGTGAAGTGACTCTTGGGCATTTTGAACTTCTGGGCTAATAACCACTTAACAGTGAGTACATACCATGTTTATTCTTTTGTGACTGTGTTACCTCGCTCAGGATGATATTTTCAAGATCCATCCACTTGTCTGTGAATTTCATGAAGTCATCGTTTTTAATAGCAGAGTAGTATTCCACTGTGTAAATGTACCACATTTTCTGTATCCATTCCTCTGTGGAGGGACATCTGGATTGTTTCCAGCTTCTGGCTATTATAAATATGGCTGCTATGAACATAGTGAAACATGTGTCTTTATTACATATTGGAGCATCTTCTGGGTATATGCCCAGGAGCGGAATAGCTGGGTCCTCAGGTAGTATTATGTTCATTTTTCTGAGGGTCCACCAAACTGATTTCTAGAGAGGTTGTATCAACTTGGATTCCCACCAGCAATGGAAGAGTGTTCTTCTTTCTCCACATCCTCGCCAACATCTGCTGTCACCTGAGTTTTTAGCTTCCTCTTTTTCTGTTTTATTTATTCCTCTCTCATATATTATATCCCAGTGGCCATTTTCTCTCTCTCCTCTCTTCCACGCATCCCCCTCCCCACCAGCAACCTCCTCTAAAACTTTTGCCAGAAATTATGTTACACTTAGCAAGTTTACAATCCAACAGATAAAGTACAGGCAGTTACTCTTCAATTCAAAGATACTATATGAACCACTCTTATCCCTGAAAACACTGAGTACTTGAATAATAAATAGAACATGGGGAAACCAAGCTTATACTCACCAGGAAACTTCACCTCTCCTGATTAGCTTTCATATAGCTGGAAGATGCTTAGTATACTACCAGGACAGAGAGGAAAAGAAGAATGATTAGTCTTAACCAGATGTGAAACTTGGGAGCTACCACAAATGCCAACCTAATAAGACATGTTCCCTGGTACATTAGTTGTGTGAATGAGGGTAACCAACTGCTTTATGATTAGATATAAGCCTGCTCCACAAGTTGAAACCCATATCTAGTATCAATATTAAATATCCATGGACCAAGAACCCATGGAGAGACTAGTCAGAGGCTCTAGGGGAGAGTCAATTTACTATCATTCTGCTAAAGGGGTATAGTATTAAACTCTTAATGACTTATCAACATACCCATAGACTAGTTCATATTTCAAGCATCTTTTTGCAACATATGGAGATTAACACAGAAACCCCAAATGTAATAGATAGCAGAATTATTAGATTTAAATGGATCATCTAGATCATAACCCTCTCCTCCTAATGCTCAAAGATCATTGCAAAAGTGATGAAGGCAGTTACAATAACCAAAGGCATTAGATAGCTCACAAAAGAGTGCTTTCTGGGACACAGCAGGGTTGTAGCACATATGAATTCACAGCAGTTGAGAGAACATACACAGATCTACCCAAGCTCAAGCTAGACAGAATCCCAACATGGAGATGAGAGATGGCCAGGAAGTCCCACCCTTATCAAAAATGACATTGGCAACTGATAGCTGCAGGTAGAAGAAAAGTCTATTTCTCAAAGGAGTGCTGATAGGTTGACATGTGAAAGCATCGGCAATCCTAGTGCTCCTACATGAAGACGGGAAAATCCAGGAAGTGAACACTTGTCTGGTCTAGTTCAGGCAGTGGGAAAACAACAGAATAAAGTTATTCCAAGCAAGGTGAAAGCCAATGAGTGAGAGCCGAGGTTGAACTTTGGTCTCTACACCTGTGTCATGGTACACACATCAATACCCACTCACATACGTACATACATACATAGATTCAAATGAATAAAAATAAATGCATAAAACTTATTTCTTAAAACCTTTTCATTAAAACATAACATGAAATCTTCAAGAGCACCACCTAGAGACCTGCACTTGTACCCTGTCCTCCAGAAGTTCATTAGATAAACTAGTTTAAGCAGTAACAAACAGTGGCTAAGCAAGATCTATGTTTTTTAGAGACCCACTGAAAAACCCCTATTGATAAAACAAAAGGCTATTTTTCTTCTCAGATCTATTGTAAAGAGTAAAAGGAAAAACAAAAAATAAGCTTTTTATTAAGAATTATTATAGACCAGTCAAAAAGACACCTACTCTTTCCTGGCTGCCTATTTTGTCTACTAGCCTCAGAATTTCCATTCTCTGGCCCTCCTTCCTCACCCTCCTTGTTTCCTCTCTCCAGCATCCATTTCTTTTTATTTCTCCCCTCTCTTTCCCCTTTTTTGTTTCCTATCTTCCTATTTCTGAAGACAATCCTTACTCAAGGATTGTCTTCAGAATCTATAGTTGGAAGTAAAGTTTGATCTCATAAACGTCAAATATGTCTGTGTTAGACTTGATGGAACTAGGAATTCATGTTCATTTTCTAAAAGGGAAATATGTTGTTTGTATTCACAAATACACCTTACTTCTACCAAACAGATGTTAAATTATAGAGAGCTTTGCCAACCTTAGAATCAAATGTTTACTTTTCAGACTTTTATTTAAAAGAAAAGAGTCACTTTTTAATAATGAAATTTCTATTTAATTGAAATAGATTTACATCCTGGTCCCTCCTCCTTTTCCTTCTTTAAACCCTTCCAGCTAGCTTCCTTTGAGCTCTTGCTATCCCCTACCTCACCCTCCAGCTCATAGCCTCTTTTATGTGATTAGTATTTTATGTGTACATACACGTGCACGCACACACACACACAGAATTTCTTAGTCCATTTTTGTCATGGTTTCAGGGTTGACCACTGGTCACAGGACAACATTTACTGTGTTTATGAGCCTCTCCCAGTGATGAGACCTTTATAGACAAAAATTTCAGAAAAAGACAAACAAAGTTCCTCATTAAATTTTTACCATGTACTTTAAACCTTCCAGAGAGGCATTAGTGCTATTCCACACTGCAGGTATGACATTGAAATAGATCCTCTGAGAAAAGCTGCCCAGTGTTAAAGGAGAGCGTGTTAAAATGGGCTCAAGGAGAAACCTGCCCCCAAGAAGGTTAGTAACTGTCACAGAAAGGAAGGCCTTATGAACAGCCTTTGATTCAAGCATATCAAAATAGAACTTTAGGCAAGTGGTCACAGACATGAATGAGCATAGTTAAGTTTTCACAGTCTAAGCGCCAGAGATTCCGATCACAAGGCTATCGGTAAAATTAGGACCACACTGAAACTATAACTATGCTTCTCTTAACCCTCTTAACTCATCCATCTACATTCCACAGTTATTGGGTGGATTAAAGACATAGTGAAGTCCTTGAAATGTGTGCATATCACAAATCTAGTGCTTTCATAACACAAATAGTCTGTCCTAAATCTCTCCTGTCTCTCTCTCTCTCTCTCTCTCTCTCTCTCTCTCTCTCTCTCTCACACACACACACACACACACACACACACACAAAGAGAGAGAGAGAAAGAGAGAGGGAGAGAGAGAGAGAGAGCAAGAGAGACAGAGACAGAGGCAGAGGCAGAGACAGAGACAGAGAAAGAAAGAATAAGTAAAACTGTAACTACTCGGTAACAGCCTGGGACTCCACCTCTTGGTCTAGACCCAAGGTTCCCCTAGTTCTTTCATCCCTGTCTCCCAGAATTATTCTTTGTCCTGCCTGCAGGTTCCCCTCCTTTTCCTACCTCCATTTCCTAGGGACTCTGCCTTTCGGTGAAGAACCAGCTTAGCTCTTTCCCACCTAACCATTTGTCCTTCTCTTTTAGCCTATCTCAATTACTTTGTATCAGCTATCGTTCAACAGAAAAGGGTTTCTATTAGGATGCCACTAATGGTCACTCTGGGCTGGGACTCAGATATCAGAAGAGTGGCTCATTCAGCCCTTATTAATGAAATCAGCCATTATTAATAATACAGAACTAGCAGAGACCAAACTGGACAATGGGCAGAAAATGAGAGACTTTGGAGGACTCAGTAATAAATATGATGTCTTCATCAAAGCCCTCCCTTAAAGGCTCACATCTGTACTTTGAAGAGGAGGTGCGAAGATTGTAAGAGCCATAGCTGATGGACAACTTTGAGGAAAGTGTATTTGAGACTCAAGAGAACTGATGTACCTGTGAACTCTCGGAGACTATGGCAGCACACACAAGGCCTACACAGGTTCAAGGTAGACTGGGTCTCAGCATGGAAAGGAGAAAGTAGACACAAGGTCATATGCTTAACCAAGAAGCTTTCTGCAACTGATACCCTATAATCCCATCAGAATCTCAGAGCAGTCTTCGTGGCCAGGTGGAGTAGGTTTACACAAATGAACTCAATCGTAATTTTATATGCATTTATTGTACAATTTTTGCTTTATTCTGGCAATAATAATATTGTTGTTTTTCTTTTTTATCTTTTGATTTCTATTTTTGTAGATTCTCTGAGTGTATGTGTGTGTTTATTTTTCATAATTGTTCGTTTGTGTTTTTCAAAGAGATAGAAGAAAAGTTGCTTGGATAGGGAGGTGCGGGAGCATCTGGGAGGAATCAGGAGACAGAAAAACAAGATCAAAATACATTATATAAAAAAAATTAAAGTTTTTCTTTCAAAACAAAAAACTACTTGTGTTCTTTTTGTTTGTTTGTTTGTTTCTTATAATAGCCAAAAGCATGTTCTCTGGGCTGACAGCCCCTTTCATGAGATCTAAGGGGACAATTTCAAATACAGATTTCCAGAGAAATTGTATTCTTGTACCATCCAATTCTGACGCCCAATAAATTGAGAATCCTTTGCTCTCTTAAAATGTTATTTCTCATTATCAGATAGGTTGTTTGTTTACAAAACTGGACCAAGTAAAGAGCATTCTGTGCCCCTCTTTGTCTATTTGCTCCTTAACAACGAGTCTACAAGAGAGAATGCATTATGAGTAGCAATAGTACCCTATAAGTTGTCTCTTATTTTTAAGTTTTACAAGACTACTCCTTCCAATGTTCTCCACTGTAGGTAAAGTATGTTGGTTCTCTCTCTCTCTCTCTCTCTCTCTCTCTCTCTCTCTCTCTCTCTGGTCTTCTTTTTTATCTTTATGTTTGAAACCAGTTAGAGCAACTTCCTCCCTTGAATGGGTTGGGGATCTTAGTTGTTTCCCAAACATTAAGGAAGATGGAAGCAAACAAAGCAAACACTCCTTTTTTTGTGTGACTTTTCTTTTCTCAGTCCAGCTTCTCACAGGATGCTAAGCTTTGCTTGCACAATGCAGAACTGTAATGACATTCCTTTTCGCTCAGCTCATAGTAGATAAAATCCAAAATTGCTCTTATGATGCAGTCTATTATCAGACATAAAAAGCACTTTTCCACCGCTGCTATGGACATGTAAAGAAGGAAGCCTTCAAGTGTTTTTATGATAGGTCCTGCACAAACTTGGGTTTGAACTGTGCTTGGTAGCTCACACATTTAATCCCAGCACTGCTGAAGAACTGTAGATGCAAGCAAATCTCTGTGTTGAGGCCATAACCTGAACTACATAGCAAGTTCCAGGCCAGCTTGGTCTACAAAGCAAGTTCCAGGACACCCAGGGCTACACTGTGAGATCCTCTCTCAAAATAAATAATAAATAAATAAAATAATAGTGCTTGGATTGTCTTTTCAGATTTGTGACATATGACTTTGTCTGGTATAATAAATATAATTATTTATTATAATTATATTTATTATAATTAATTATTTATTATAATTAGTACCATAAAATAGTAGTGTGGACACTATTTTAAAAGACACATATACTTGACAATAGAGATCCCTTTGTATTAGAATCTTTTGCTTTCAACTTAATATGAAAAGGGTTATAGAGAGAAGAGATCTATTAATGGCCAGGAATCCATTGACTATAATAGGCACTAGTCACAATGCCATGGTAAAAAGACAGATTCTGGGTTTCACTCTTCAGTCTCATCTACTCCCTCTGGTTTCCATTCAGTAGGAGTCTATTACACTAAACCTTGTCTTAACAAGTTGACAACACTTTCATTCTACATTAATCATGTGATTCAATTTATATATATATATATATATATATATATATGGTCTAAAGGCAAAAAGGAAAGAAAATTTAGTTGATTAAACAGAATTCAAAGCGCTTTAAGACTTCAAACAATTCTTACAAATCAACTTACTTATTTCAAGTATATGATCCTAGCATATGGATTATATTGAGAAAAAAGTATAAACAGGTCAAATATTAAGTAGGTAAAAGCTTGAGAAAGGAAAAAATGTAACATTTTACTTACCCTCAGTTGTCTGTAATTGAATAATCTCCAAATGTGGAAATATTTTTCCTGTCTCCTATATATAATACAAAACTCACCAAATACTGAATTTTTTTGTCCATTTCTTTCTACTATTATTAAAATATGTTTATTGGAAAGACTTCATTTGCAATAAAATTTAAAATGCCATTTTGTAGCTGCTTTTCCATGTTCCACTGTATTTATTTATTTATTTATAAATTTATTATTTATTTATTTGTGAATCAAGTGCCACTGCATATGTGAACCTCAGAGGACAACTTGTGATGGTCAGCTTTTTCCTTCCTCTATGTGGGACTTGGGGACAGAACTCAGGTATTCTCACTTTGCAGCAATCACCTTTACATTTGAGCTATTTCATCTGTTCTTTATAATTGCTTTAGGGAACATTTTTACTTATGTGCTTTTAGGTTATAGGAACTTCCAAATCTCCGTAGTTTGCACCCTTAAATTTGTGGATGGAATCAAAAGCGCATCAAGTAGAGTAAATTATTATTTGAATCAAATGTATAATGGTCAGTGGGCTCAACTATTTGCCTCCTTATACACAGATCTAATTTCAGTACCCAGAGTCCCCAAGGTTCTATACATAAGGCAACAAAAATAAATTTCATTCTCAAGTCTATACAGGAGAGGCTACTCACCTAATCCTCTTCTCAGATGCTCATTAAGCACTTCGGCACATAAGAAGAGTCTCATACTATCTTTATGTATTAATCTCCAGTCACAGAAGAATTGCATTGATCGCTGGTTATAGAAAATTCAACAGAAGGCTCACATCAAACTTTAGGATGACCACAGTTACTCCCACCTTCCAGTGTTTACTCTTCAGTATGAGTAGGTTCTGTGACTTGCTCCCAAAAAAATAGAATACATCAAAAGTAATCGTTACTTAGTGTTTCTGTTACTGAGATAAAAGCATCACAACCAAAAGCAGCTTGGACAAGAAAGGGCTTATTTCAAATTACAACACTCAGATCACTTTGCATCACTGAAGGGAGTCAGGGCAAGAACTAAGACAGGAGTCTAGAGGCAAGATCTAAAGCAGAAGCCACGTAACAGTGATAGTTGCTTATTGGATGATTCCCCAGTGGCTTGCTCAGCCTGATTTCTTGTAGCACCCAGGACCACATGTCTAAGAGTGGCACTGCCTCCAGTGACCTGGTCCCTCCCATATCAATTGTTAATCAAGAAAATGCCCTGCAGTCTTGCCGATCAGCCAATATTATGAGCCTTTTCTCTTTCAATTGAGAGTCGCTCTTCCCAAATGATTCTAACTTGTGTCAAGATGATATAAAAGCAGCCAACACAGGAACTTATGCTTCTTTTATAATCACACATTATATAACAAATGTTATTTGAACTCAACTCCATGGTGAACACACACACACACACACACACACACACACTCACACAGACAGTAGGATGAGAGAGAAAAACACCTTTCTAGAAGAATGACATTGAGTGGAAGGGGAAGGAACCTGGGGATAGATGGATGAATGGTATCAAAACTCATTAAATAAAATTCTAAGAGGACCAGGAAAGGTTTCAAGTCAGAGCAATCGGCACACTGCCCAAAATAAAGACTATTATACACCAAGGGGCAGAAAATGTAAATAAGGAGCTCTTCAGTAAAGGGTGTATACCCATTTACTGCTTCTAGGGAAAGCTACAGTGTCAATCAGGAGCATTAAGCTGCTGCTTTGCAATCTGACAGATTTAGAACACATAAAGAGTATATGGATGAGTACTGAGAAATAAAAAGTGAACTGCTGGTCTGGAGGCTCGGTACAGGCTGTGTAGTTTGACAAGCATATTTTACACCTTCTTTCCACATTATGCTGTACCACAGACTTCGGTTTCCACCTACCTGCAGCCAATAAATTTGCTTCTGCCAATTAGAAGCACTCAAGGGTATATTTGAAAAAATATATATGTAAGACTTTTGTCTTGATTCTTGTTCTAGAAAGGAAGGCTCTGGAGACCTGGGCAGCACAAAGCACCACTGGAACATTTCCCTGATCCCCATATTACACACACTGCAATGTGTTCCTGGAATCAATAGCTCCAGTGTTAGATTCCTGAAGCCAGCTCCTGCAGGACGTCCAAGAATTTTGTAAATACAGCAGTACTTCAGCTTCGCATTTTGTAAGTACAAGAATATAGACTTTTCTTTCTAGAATGTCTAGACTGTTCCAAGGATAGAAAGAGAACAAATTGTTCTTAATCTGATAAACAATACCTACAAAAATAATCACTATAAAAATGCTCTTAATCCTATGATAAATAACTGTAAATGCCAACCACTCTCTATTTTATTCACTGTTGTACTACTAAATCTTCTAGATAGTACAAAAGTATAATGAAAAGAATAAAAGACATATGCATCAGAATGGAAGGCACGATCTATTATTCACAGATGAAACACCTTGTGCTACTGTATATCAAGATGATCTACAGGATGAAGATGTGAATGTAGCAAAGCCCCTATACAATACATCAATATGCAGTAATCTACTGCTACTTGTATAGCACAGTTTATATGTCAATACATCTTTACAATGGCAAGAAAAAATTATCAACGACATGAGGATCAGTGAGATCATGGAATTGTCAGGAATGTGGGATGGAGTCAGAAATTTTTGTGATAAGCAAAATAAGGCAGACTCAGAAAGACAAAAATGAATGTGTGTGTTTGTGTGTGATTTTATGTGTGTGTGTGTGTGTGTGCGTGAGAGAGAGAGAGAGAGAGAGAGAGAGAGAGAGAGAGAGGGAGAGAGCGCACAAAGATATGGAAGAACTTTTAGAGATAAAGATGAATAATCACCAAGTATGCATGAAAGCACCCAAACCAAACCCATCACTTTGTATGCTCATTCTAACAACTGCTAAGACAAATAGATCTACGGCTACCCAGTGAAACTTTGAAATTAAGATCTAAGCAGGATCTTTATTTTTCAATCTGCCATACATCTCTAAGATGTCATGGATATTGCTCAAAGCCTCTACACTCAGATCCCTGAGGATCTAGGCTGACATAAGTTCAGCACTCATACAGGTGAAGTACACTTAAAGACCAGATGCCATGCCAGAAGAAAAGGGGCGTGTTCTAGGGAAAAGACCACCCACAACAGAAGGAAAGTAAAAACACGGTCTCAAATCTCCTATTACAATGCCTCATTGCTCTGTAAGAAATAAACTACACTTTAAAAAACATTTGCTTTAGCAGGTTTCATGCAAATCGCATATCTCTTCCTAATTATCTTAAACACTACTGTTGATTAAGGATGGCAAGTTCGAGAAATAACTGCTTGAATTGCTTTCATCTCCAATTCATTTTCAGAAAAATTGCAATTTGAATTGACTGACAACCCAAGTGCTGAGCTTTTCGGATGAATGAGACAACCACAAGTTTTACATCTCTTGTTTCACTGGTTCTTAGAGGGGCATCATCATGAGATGAAGAAGAAATTCATTTAAAGAGCTGTAGTTATTCAATTGGATGTGGATCCACCCTCAACCAAATCTCTTCTACCAGTCTCATGGTTTAGAGTTTGCAATCTCTAATGAAAAAACAACATCATTACCTACCTTGTGATGTCTGTGAGTAATGGAAGAATGGAGCGTCCTCACTGAGACTCCAAATCTAAGTGGTCACTTCAATTTCACATGTGTGGCACCAGGAAAATACTGAGGTCTCAATCAATTTCTGATGTGTGATAGATTAATGAAGGACACATGCTGCATCAAATAATGTATAAATGAATGAAAAGGACAGTGACATCCAATTTAATTAATAGTTCATCCATAACATTGATTTGGGGGATGATACTTTTTGTACAACTATCTTCGTTATTCCTGAAAGTGCTTCAGCTCTGAAGGGAAAAGCTTCCCCTACTGAAATATTACAGCTCTGCTCCTTACAGCTCCACAAAAATCACACCCCACAGAAAGCCCAAAATAAGAGATTTATTGGGAAGGAAAAACCCAGGAGGGTGGCTGCCTCTGTTCCAGCAATAAGCAGCAGAAAACTGAACAGTGGGCAGGGCTTATATAGAATTTCTCAGGGGGAGGAGCTTTCCAGGGTGAGGATTGGTGGGATCTTACGTCCCAACTTTGGAGAAATCAGAGACTGGTGGATTTTCCTGTTTAGGAATTGGTGGGTTTCTGTGGCAAGCTCAGGGATTGGTGAGTTTTCCTACTCAGGGAATGGTAGGTGTTGTTGTTGTTGTTGTTGTTGTTGTTGTTGTTGTTGTTGTTGTTTTCTTTTTGATTTTTTTTTCCTTTTTCCTAAATCAGGCCCATGAATCAGGGCTGACATAGTCCAGGCTGCAGGCAGCTTTGGCTACGGGACTATAGCTGCAGAGAAGCTGGAGAAGAGGTGCCCACTGCCATGGCAGATCTGCAGCAGTACCTTACAACGATATCTCACGGGGTGGAAGCAGTTCCTCCCCATAGTGCACTGCTTAGGGACTACAATTAGAATAATGTGAATTTGAATTTGCCCAAGATCTATATAGTAAGTACCAGCCAGCCAAGACTAAATAGCAAAACCTGTTTCAAATTGATTAATTAACTAAAATTCTGTTTCTTTGATTGAGTTTTATAGAATTTAGATTCCTCCCACTCCTTACATTATGGACAGATGGCTTTCTAGACTCATGAAAAACCTTTATGTAATTTTTTGGCCATAAGAGGAGAAAGTCTACTGTAGAAACAAAACACAAACTACAACCAGAAGAAACATTCACTAAGATATTTTCATAGCATGAGTCTCAGCAACCGTCAGTGTGGTTGACAGAGGTTCTAAGTCAGAGGTAAAAATGATAGAGTACAGTGGGAACAAGTGCATCTCCCAGAAAGGCACGGCTTGAGATATCTACATCAGGAGCTAGATGTGACATAACTAGAGCCAAGGACTTTGAATGGTTAGTGGGGAATATTAGACTTTTTCACACACTGGAATGAAGAAAAAGTCCACACGATGATTAAGAAGCTTCTAGGTATTTATGCTAAAATCCAATGTTTTGAAAGGTTGTTTCCTACAGTGATTATTTGATTTGATTTCATAGATTAATTTCTATAAAGGCTGTAATAATTATGTTTATATGTAAGTCTCACATATCATTCATTTGTGTAGATCATATTTCTACATTTAAAACAGGATAGGAAAGATTCTACCCTGCTGGGTTTTCTTATCAACTTTAGGTTGTGTTGTCCACTGACTGAATTAAAATGCAGACTGTAGTTCTACAACCTTCAGTCATCAGAAACAAGCACAATGCTGGGTCTTTTTTTCTTGATACAAATCTCGCAGCCATTTCTACACTCCTCCAAGTGTCATAGAGAGAGAGTCCAAAATGTTTGTCAGACATGCTGAACTCTGGAATTCTCCACAAAGCTTTCCCTTGTTGAAATTACCACAGGATTTCAGTGCCAGGTCTGTAGGCTACTTCTGGCTGCCCCCACCCCTGGTTTCCCAGTTTCCCTGACACTTCCTCTAAATTTTCTGCCTTGTTCATTCTATTTAGATTTGGCATTGGAAACAGAGAATGCCTTTTCTTTAAAATGTACGATCAATAGTCCCAGCTGCTTTCTCTCTGATTCTTTTACTAGTTTTGAACAGTAAAGAATAAGGGTTATATTCTCAAGAGTATTTCCCTCTATTCTAAGGTTTATATTATATATTTTAAGCTCTGTGTTCTCTGGGATTTTTTGTGCTTAAAGTTTTAAGATTCCGGAATTTGAACTAGGTTAACAAGCACTTATTCCAGTAGATAATAGCCTCTCCATTCAGCTGAATGCTGTGTAGCTCTCAGTGAAGTCCTTTCCTGGAGATTCCTAGTAATCATCTTAAAGGATCAGAAGTGAAGACCTTAATTCATCTCTGGCTCTCCAGAGCTCCTATCTGAACGGAGTGAATAGAAAGCATTGGGTATTCATTATACATGAATGGTATTTGGAAAGAGGAAAGCAGGCTTGGTAGGCTGGTGCCTGAGCAGGCGAAATGGAGTTAGTAAAAGGATTTGAAAAAATAGATCTTTCTCCTTTTGTACTTGACTTTCAAACTATCCTACTTACAAATAAATTGACCACTTTTTTTCTCATGAAGACAAGGGCCCAGTGACTTTAAAATTGGATTAAAAATAACCCAATTTGAAGCTATCAAAGGAAAATAAAATAAAACTTGGAAAAAGATTCTTTAACAATTGCAAATTATCATAGGTATGCACCATAATAAAATGTTTGCATCAGAGGCATTTCTTAAAATAGGTTGGCAATGATTTTCTTGCATTAAACATTTAATAATCTTCATTGAATTCCACAGTTAACATCCTTGTTAGATAAGGTTTCATTTGACACTTCATCAGTTTTTGCTGTGCTATTCTATGTTATAAATTCTAGTAGAAACTGGATGTTCAATATTGTGGTTAAGCTGTTTTGAAAATATTAGGATAATTTCAGAAGAGGGAACAGAAAGAATGTAAAACTCAAAGAACAGGAAAGACAGGGCATCAAGTGGAGGGATGGGGTTGCCATGCCACAGTCAAAAACTCTGACCTAGATTGTTCCTGTCTGAAAGAACTGCAGAGACAAAATGGAGAAGAGCCTGAGGAAAAGGAGGCGACAGGCCCAAATTGGGATCCAGCTCAAGGGGAGGCCCCAAGGCCTGACACTGTTACTGATGCTATTGTGTGCTTACAAACAGGAGCCTAGCATGACTGCCCTCCAAAAGGCCCAATAAGCAGCTGAAAGAGTCAGATGCAGATATTTACACCCAACCAGTGGACAGAAGCCAGTGACCCCTGTGGTTGAATTAGGGAAAAGCTGGAAGAAGCTGAGGAAGAGAGCAACCCTACAGCAAGACCAGTAATCTCAACTAACCTGGACTCCTGAGATCTCTCAGACACTGGGCCACCAACCAGGCAACATACACTAGGTGATATGAGGCCAGCAACACAACAGCAGAAGACTGCCTAGTCTGACCTCAAGGCAAGAATGCGCTCCTAACCCTCAAAAGACTTGAGGCCCCAGGGAATGGGGAGATCTGGTGGGGATGGGGTAGAGCAGTGGGGACATAGGGAGAAGAGGTATGGGATGAGGAACAGTAAAAGAGCAAAACAGGAGGAGGATAAAGACTGGACTTTAAAAAAAGATTAAAGAAAAGAAAAGAAAGGTTAATGAGGGTATGACTAATGAAGGCTCATCAACATGGCTGCTTATATAAGACCAATGAAAATGTTAAACTAAAAAGGGAAAACTCCAAGGCCCTTAATCCTAGACAAAGCTACAGGCACTTGAGGATGGCTGAGACCAGGAGAAATGGTCTTCTGCAGGGAAGAGAACCTCAATTGGTCATCCAATATTAAGTAGTCAACCCTGAGATCATAAGCATACAAGCACCAAAATACACACTGAGTAGCTGAGTAGACTGTAGTTGTATATTTAGTGTGTTTGTGTGTGTGTGTGTGTGTGTAAAGGGGGAAATTATGTAAGTATAACTTTTAAATAAAAACAATATAGAAATTTAAATATTAAAATATAGTGAGATAGATATTCACATACATTTGATACTAATATTAATGCTAATACTATTATTAATAACATCAATTTGGGAAAATTTAATTAAAATCAACAGTATTTATCATAAATAAAATTAATACAGAATATTAGTATGTTCTGTAGAGTGACTCAGCAATAAAACCAACACAGAAAATAGTTCTTGATTCTCTATGCTAGAAATAATCACTGCAAAAATAATTGAAGAAAAGCTGCTCTTCAGAAGCTTCCCATAGAAATGAACCTAGATCTCAACACAAGAGCTAAACTGTAAAAACTTTAGAAGAAATCCAATGACAAGCTAACAATATTTAAGAAGACATTAGGAGGAATCTCACATAATGTGCTCAAACAGGATTTTCCCTTTTCTCTTATCTTTTTTCACACAGTTCCCTCTCTAAGTAACTCCCTTTGTCCCATGTATTCAAGCCATTTTTGTTAAAAACCCTTATGCTTTCTCAGGAGGAGCTCTAATTATAAAAATTACCTCCCTGAGTCGTGTACACAGTATAAAACAATATGGACATTATTATGTACACTGAACACATATACACTAGGCATCTACTCGTAGCTCTGCCAGAAAGATCTATGTCTCAAAAATGTATTACTTGGAAGAAATAATAATCAAACAAATGAAAGAAAAATATTCTAGCAGGATTTTGCAAAAAGAAACTGTAATAGGTTTTAGTTCAGACAAAAAAAATTGGGTCATCTGGTAAACACCCTGGGAAGACAGCATTTTGATTGAGACTCAATGAAAAGAAACTGATCGCAAGAGGCAAACAAAACAAATATATAAAAGCTCTAAATTTCTCAGAACTGTTAATATCTTTCAGGAACACAGGCCAGTGTGGCACTAACATAGGACCAGGGAAAGAAAGTCCACCCAAGGTCACATAAGCGAATGCACACGCAGCTGAAGTGTAATGTGTTTGGTTTGCATTCTGAGCTGCATCAGCGACGGGCCATAGAACCACTTCCTGGGACATAGAAAGGAGATCTGAACCCAATTGTGGGAGTTGGTTGAGCAGTTTGTTGACTGTTGCTTCTATCCCTGGGTCTGGTCCTGTAATCATCAGGCAGGCATTTGAAAGAAAAACATGGGCACAGAGTATAGATGAAGAGAAGAGAAGCTGGAATGCCTAAGGACAATGAGGGATGAGCTAGAAACCACAGGACAAGCTGAGCCACGCCACCACAAAAGTATAATGGGAAGACAATACATTGTTTAGAGCAGGGAGATCACATAATGTGACTTATTTTTTCAGAATCATTACCATGACTCTTATGATTGAAGTAAAGTAAGCTGGGAACATGACTCAAAAACAGATGTAGCAAAAGCCAGTTAGAAATCCACTGGAGCCAGTGGTATTCTGGTAAAGACTTAACAACTTACTAAAGGAAGGGAAGAAAATATTTGTATGTTTCCTAGTTTTGACAGGATGAAACCTCTCCCCTAGACTCCTATAAACTCAGCGACCAAATATTTAGCAAACATTTTACAAAATTTCAGAAATTTAGCCTTCAGTATGTACAAGCTGATACCAATCAGCTCTAGCATGTGAACTTGTCCAGCTGAAAAAGGCAAAGGGAAATGAACGGAAGGGAGAATTCATTATTTTTTTTATTTTATTGTTTTTAACTTTTTTTTCCGCACTTTATTTACACTTCAAATGTTTCCCCCTTTCCAGATCTCCCCTTTGGAACCTCCCCATTTCCCCCCCTCCCCCTGCCACTATGGGGGTATTCTCCCACCCACCCACTCTTGTCTTCCCTCCTTAGCATTCTCCTCTACTGGGGGATCTAACACTCTCAGGCCCAAGGGCCCCTCCTCCCCCTAATGGCTAACAAGACCCTCCTGAGAATTCATTATTAAAATTACTCAAAAGTAGAAAAAAATCTCAGCTTCCTGTAGACTTGATTGTGGGAATAACTAAGGAGAAAGTAAAAAGTAAGATTGTTATATACATTTAGGCAGGTATTGATGCCATTGACTGAAAAAACCCTAAAAGTATATTTTAGACATGACAACTTATAATACAAAAATAAAACTAATCAAGCAGTAAGTATTCAAGTTTGAGAAAAAGTGACAACTGAGGACAACTGAGGCAAGATTTCCAATTTATTATCTTATAATTAGTATTCACAGTCATTTTACAATTATTCACCAGTGTCTATAAAGTAAGTGCCTGTGAGGTCCTAGGACCTCTGGCTGCTATGAGAATTCACAGTTGATTTAGTCTCTTACGTACAAGGGCTTGGGATTTTCCAACACACTTTGTGGTGTGCTTTATATCAACTCAGACCACCTCTATCATCAAATGAATATACATGTCTACAGTAGAACTGCTTCTGTATTATTTAATAAATAATGATATGAAAATGTGCATGATTCTAATGCACATCAATTTTTAAAAACATTTTCTACCACTTGCTAGTTACAGCCAAATATGCAAGACCTACAAACATTATCTATTCCCAATCTACTGTGCATGGTAAACTTCCTTCAAATAAGGCAGGTTAAATAACAAGAGTAATTGACAGACCTGATGACCAAGACTCTAGGTATCTCTAATTTATAATCTTCTATACGTTTGTACTCAAACAGCTGTCCAAAGGTGTAGTCTCATTTGAAACTCCATCTAGAGAAGACTCCATCTTGAGGACCAGTCAAGTCGTTTTAGTAAGATCAAGTTACTCATAGGTTATTGGATTGAATGCACCTTCAGCAACTTGATAATCAATTTTTGAAAAAGATACTTAGCCTCCCTTAGAATGAGAAGCTGTGAACAATAATACATCCCATATCAATGTCAGTTGCCCTGTAATATAGTCCTAGGCATGCCATCCCTTACCTCCACACATAGAGATTGAAGAGTCCACGGAATTCAGGGATCTCACTTGATTCACTTCAGCACAATGTGTGTCACAGAGAAAGAAGAGGTAGAAAACAGGTTGAGAAGAAATGCATAAAAGGTAAAAGAAGAGAATGAAGCTCCATGAAAACAGGGAGGAACAGAATATTTTTGAAAATCTGGCATCGATCAGTTGTGGAGATAATAGTAAAAAGACAAGTACAAAAAGTACAGGCATGATGCAGCACCATGGCAGATACAATCAAACTTGGATGCTCATTTAGATGATTTATGAGGGAAAATATTCTATCAAGATAAAAACAGAAATTTAAAGAATGCAACATATATTGCATTGCGGAAAGTTTTTTGTTTGTTTGTTTTTTAAATCAATAACAAGCCATGTATGATATTATCAGAATTAAGACTTCAACACGCCAGGCAGTGGTGGTGCACACCTTTAACCCCAGACAGGTGGATTTCTGAGTTCTAGGCCAGCCTGGTCTACAGAGTGAGTTCCAGGATAGCCAGGGCTATACAGAGAAACCCTGTCTCGAAAAACCAAACAAACAAACAAAAAGACTTCACCACTTAGAACTCCAGAGTTGTAATAAAATTTACACTAAAAGGAGAGTGGGGAGAAGGCTCAGTGGGTACAGTGCTTGCTTCACAAGCCTTAAGACCTGAGTTTGGATACACAACATTCAAGTAAAATGCTGAGGGCCAGATGTAGTAGAACATGTCTACAACACTAACCTTGAAGGAGCAGAGACAGGTTGATCCCCAAAGCCTCTGGTTTGCCAACCTAGCCAATTGAAAAGCTCTGGTATCTGCACCTGTTTCAGTCCACTTCTGGATAGACCTTCTCAGAGGACGGTTATACTAGTCTCCTGTCCACAGGCCTAATTAATTAGAAAAGAAAAGCTCTGGGATCTCAGAGAAACCTTTGTCTCGGGGGGGGGGGGCGGAATAAGAGAACAAGACATTCTACATCAACCTCTGGCTTCCATACATACCTATCCATACAAGGTGTCATACACATAACTCTAAACACACACATACACATACACAAACACATACACACACAAGCACACACACACTTTTAATTAGTTCTGTTCTGTGTCCATCAGCAAGATGATGTCCTTTACATCTATCTTGCTGGGAGGTTTTTTCAGCATTCTTGAAAACAAAGCCCTCCTGCACAATTGCAACAGAATTCTAAATATTATGAGTTCTAATATATTGCTTCTAAATATTATGAGTTAAATTAGCTTTGACTCAAAGAGAATCTCCCGCTAGAGAAGGAGATGCAATGAAGCATGTCTTATTATGCTCAGACATTGCACATTGGTTAGAATGTGGAGTGGGAGGGAAAGAAGCTAACAGAGTGATGGACCCAGCTGAGGTTTGAGTTTCTAGTTATCTGCCATTACTTCAAACACACTAAAATCTATGTAGTGTTCCAGAGAACAATTAGCAATCCAAATTTAACCACGGGTTCTGAAACAGCAACTTCAGCTTTTTCCACGAGAAAATATCTTACTAGACCTTGCACCAATGTAATACCATTTCCTTAAAGAACACAGAGCTCACAACAAAGCAAGTGAACGCCAAGTCATTCCTCATCAACAGGATCCTCCTCTACTATAGTAGGAGCAGGTTCATAGGAAAAACAAGGTAAGCCTCAAAACTATTGCAGGGACACAGGAAAACATTAATATAATAGTAAATACTTCTCTTCATGAAATGTAAGCATCATTATCTTTATGGTATTTGCTACTTTATTTACTTTAAGATAATTTGCTTAAATAACTGTTAAAGTAGAATTTGTGCCCTGTTGCATTGCTGGTGTGTGTGTGTGTGTGTGTGTGTGTGTGTGTGTGTGTGTGTGTGTGTGTGTCTAAGAATAGCAGAAAAACTACACTCATATAGGAACTATCTAGATACTTGTTGACTTCCATCAGCTTTGCTGGGCCGATTACTATGATGTTTAACAGATAGAAAGTCTTATGGGACTCTTCGGTGTCATTTATAAATGATTTCCTGTTGAGGACCAACCTCATTTTTCTAAGCAGAATGCTTCACATTTGTAGACCTAATAAGTGGATCATTAATATATTCTCTTCTACCAAATATTTCCTCTCTACTAGAGTATTTCTATCTGCCCTTGAAAATCTTTAGGCACATATTATTTACTGATTTCCAAGATTTTAGCCCTGAACACAGGTAGGTTGGACAAAATATCTTTTGAAACATAGAGCATAAAATTGTAAGTATTAGAAACAAGTCAGGTATCTTCTTCTGGTGTCTTGTCATTAGGTACTTTTTAAGAAATGTTTACTATCATACTTTATTGAAGCCTTAAATCAATTCCGGTTTATAACCTTACAAAGACAACTTCAGTTTAGAGTTTAAATAAGTATCCAAATGTCATGTAGTTAGCAAGCAAAGGAGCTAAAAGCCTCTATGCAGATCTTTTGGTTGTTCAGTCTTTTTTCCACTAATATTCGTGATGTAGCCTTCAGGTCTTAGTAGACTATATTTCTTCTCTTCTTTCTTCTCTTCTCTCTCTCTCTCTCTCTCTCTCTCTCTCTCTCTCTCTCTATCTCTCTTCCTTCTTTCTCTCTACCATCCCTGCTTCCTCTCTCCCTCCCACTATATAATATATAGCATATATATGTTGTGGTAAGTATTATTTGGGGGGTTTCTTCACCACCTTTGATCATTTAGCTTCCAAATAAAGGACACAAACCTTTATATTTGTAATAAGCTTTAAAGCATTAGAGCTGGGCAGATATCAACCCTTTATGCTATGTTGTCTACTTTCCTCTCAAAAACTCTGAGATATCACTTGCTGTGTTCTGCCTGGGCCTCTCCTTCTCCATTAGGCCAGTCCTCATGGCCATGTGCTCATGATCTACCTATCCCATGGTAAGTTATTCCTGCTCCCTTGCTCCTCTTTCATCTCATGGTCCCTGCCTGAGACCTCAAGCTCAGGACCTCAAGCCCTGCCTACTTCTCTTCTCCCCAACTACAGGCTATAGGCACCTTTATTAACCAACCAGTGATAACTTGGGGGTCAAGGTTTGCATAACAAAAGATGGTGTACGGGAGGATCTGCTCATCTTGGAGCAACCAAGTCTTGGGATAGAATATTTAGCATTTGAATACATAGCAGGAACAGACCGACCCAAATTATCTATCTATCATGCCTCTGTGTTATATAACATATATATTACAGGTAAGTATAAATATTAAGTACATACATTATACATGGATATAATTAATGCAACAATTTAATAAGCATGTAAGTAGTGTTTTCCTCTTGCAAACTCAGTACAAACATGTGTGTAGCCATTCATCAATGTCTTCATTTTATTGCTGTGCTAGACACCACGGCCACAAATAACTTGGAGAGAAAAGATTTTATTTCACTTAATAACTTGAAGTCCTCATGAAAGAAAGTCAGGGCAGAAACTCAAGCAAGGTAGGAATCTGGAGGCAGGATCTGAAGCAGAGACCATGAAGAAGTGCTACTCATTAACTTACTCCTCAGTGTTGCTCAGCCTGCCTTGTCATATGACCTGAGAGATGCCACCTCCCACCATGGGGGGAAAAAGCATTAAATAGACAGACACCCAAAACAGGTGGTCAATGAAGCAATAGAAACAAAACATCTAATTAGCATACTGCTCGCAATAGCAAACCATCTGATAACCCAGAATTAGAGACTGACTTCAAATAATTGATCAAAGAATTGTGAAGTCACTGACATTTCTAAGGTCCTCACTTTCTAACAATTCCGAAGTTAGGCCATCATAGGATATACTGTGAATGAAAACAGCATGCTCATCTTACAAGATTCAACAGCACAAAATTCATAAACTTTGCGATGCAAATAACCAGCCTAGTGTGTTCATTGATTTTCCTGGGCAGATATTCAAAGTAGGCAGCCCAAAGCTATCAGGGTAACAGCATATTGTTTTAGTTTGATCTTTTTTAAAAGTTATTTTGCTCTGTAAAGTCTTGTATTTCTTTTAGGAAAATTCAAATAGTAGAAGTAACACAAAATTTTGGAGGCAAAATCAGCTATGAAACACAGGTAGTAGGTACAGACCTCGGGTAAGGCTTTTTTGATTAGAAATCAAATGCAACAATCCCAGATTTTTTTTCTTCCTTTTATAATGCATCTAAGAAGACATTGTATTAACAGATGTACCCAAAAACAATAAGGAGAGAAATCAGGTTCATGTCCCTGTCAGTGGAAAGTGCCTGGAAGACACTATGGGGAAAGAGTGTGTGACAAAAAAGATACATTTGGAAATATTTTGAGAAATATTCTGCTGCCTTCACTCTAAGGCCAATAGTCTATTTATTATTAACATATAAAATTCTCAAGTTTAATTCAATTGAATTATTTGCCTCAAGCTAAGCATCCTTCTATTGAAATCAGGTCCAAGTGCAGCAAGGGCTCTAAGTCATAGGGTTTCCATACAGTTCTACATCAATATTCAGTCTGAAAACTTATGGGAAAAAAAAAATCACTTTCCCTGCACACAAACATACAACAGAGGTACATATGCCCACAGGATTCCTGTGATGAACATGTCCATTAGAAAGAGGAAATACATATGAAGCATAGATATACACAATGATAAAAGCAGCATGTTTCCTGAAAAAAGAAAATGAAATTCAACTGCCTGTGTGTTGTTGTTGTTGCTGCTGCTGCTGCTGCTGTTGTTGTTGTTGTTGTTGTTGTTGTTGTTGTTACTGATAATGTTGGCTCTGCCCTCTGAGGCCTGAGATTTTTCTTAAGGTTAAAAGAAAAAAAGCATTCTTTTTATTAGTTTCTGTGTGTATACATGCCACAAAGTGTGTGTGGAAGAGAGCACAACCTTGTTGGGGTAGTTCTCTCCTTCCACCTTCCAACCCCAACCTCCTCCCTCTACCCCACACCTCCAACCTCCCACCCCCACCTCCAACACCCTCCCACTCCCACCTCCCACAACCTACCTCCCACTCTCCACCCTCTCCCTTCCACCTTCCAACTGAGACTGAAAAGGATGGCTAAGATCACATTGAAAGCATCATTTACCCACTGAGGCATCTTGCCAGCCATGGGCTTTGTCTTTTTGCCCTTGCTAAAGGCTTCCCATACGAACAGCCTCTGTGGACCAGCTTCTCCGAGCCTCCTACTGCAGCAGGACTGCTACGGGCCAATGACGTAGAAATTGTATCACTATCAACATGCATCTTTGAAACCTCATCTTTATCGTACTTAGGAATAAGCATTCCCCGTTTAAGAAGGGGCATTGTGTGCATTACTCTCAGTGGGAGAAGAGCAAAATTCTAAGAAAGGCATAGGAGATTGAAAATAAATTTGGAAAAATAGGCCCCACCTTGGAAATGTTGATGTTTAGAATGGAAGGTTTCTACTACTTCCTCAGAAACACAATCCAATTTACCTAACACTAATAAAGTTAGGTATAAAGTCAGAAGTACTGAAGGCATAGTGGACACTGAAGTCTGTGATACGGATGAAAATTTATTTTTATACCTAATCCCATAACCACTGAAATAGCTAACACTGATACATTTCAGGAGGAAAGCAGTTTCAAATGTATGTATTTTGAAAAATAACTATTTCATCTTTTTTATGAAATTATGAGTTTGTTTTAGTGTATAGTCATCCTTTTTCCACATAGTCATCCTGAGACCCTATGCCTGTAGGAGCATTTCTACCATACCCAACATTATTCTTCCAAGACAGTGAAATCTTCCAAAGAGCATAGAGTCAACTTCATCTAAGGCTTCTATGAGCTGTATCTGAAATTGGTCTGCCCTTGCTTAGTTTGTGTTGGCCAGAAATACGTAATAGAGACCACAAAATGATGGAATAGTGATGTAGAGTGCCTAGCATAAAGAGGCTTTATGATTTTTGCTAAAAAGTAGCACCCAACTCTCCCCAAATGTATTACATCCACACTTCACTTTATTTCCTGGTTACATTGGATTTTCATCTTTGCATGTCCCCTCTGTGGTTTAGTCTCATTTTACATCTGTGGAGGTTCATAACATTCCTCTTCTACACTGTTCTACAAAACTGCAGAAGCTCCGGGTTCACTTGCCTTTGGTTTGCTTAATTTGAATTTGGACAATAAATGTGGAGAAAAAGTATCTGTAAATAGGATGAGAGAATGGAGAGATTGCTAAGCAAGTAAGGGCTTACTCTGCAAGCATGGGACTTAGGTTCAGATGTCCAGCAACCGTGTGAGCCAGACACTGCACTGGGCATGGAATTCTATAATTTGGAGGAAGAGACAGGTGGACACTAGAAGCTTATTGGACAGATAGTCTAACTGAATTCCAACATTCCATAACAACAACAAGATATTATCTCAAAAAATAAGGTGGAAAGCAATAGAATATGTTTTAATATAAAACTGTGGTCTTGACATAGACACATACAGGTATGTGCACCCATACACACACATGGGGAGAGAAAGGGAGAAATCACTGCATTGATATCCTTCTCTAGTTTCTCATGAGCTAAAATGATAGGTAAGCAGGAAGATCCCAATGGAAGAATGACACCCCCACTTCCCTCAGCATCTATTCCTCTTGACCCTAACAATATCTTCTGAATCCTGCAGGCCAGGTCATTGGCAGTTTCTCTTATGGTGAGGTCCTGAGACTTTCACTATCCTTTGTTGATTCTTAAACCCTTTTCAACCTCTTTCCGAGTAGGCTGTTTATTAAGCTGTCTTCAGTTATATATTTGTGGAAACCAGCTCTTTCTCACCTGGGACCGAGTGGATGGTGTCATTCTTATGATATTAATTTAGGACAATGTGTGATTATAGGATGTATATTTGTACAAGTGTGGCATTCAGCAAATAAAAATATAGAGCAAAACAGATTTGCTCTATATTTGTTAACTGTTTCTGTGTAACCAACTGCATCATAATTTAATGGCTTAAAAAATGAGCATCTCTTGTTTTCCTTGTTATCTGGATGTAGCAAGTTCTTTTGGTTCACTTATGGGAAGTAACCTAAATGTCAGCTGAGGATATGCTCATCTCCAGTCTTGTCTAAGGCTGGATCTTCCAAGGCTAAATATATAGTTCTTAATAAGAATTTATTTTTCGATGTTGTTACCCAGAGGCCACATAACTGATAATGAGGACATAACTGACAACCTTCCTTTCCTCCACACTCATTAGAAATGTATGCAATAACAACAATACGATGGCAATATTAACTACAAACCACAGCCTTAGGAGAAAAGTAGATTCTAGATGTCTACAAATAGCTCAGGCATTAACGTCTCACTGATAATGGCTAAATAACTAAAACTATTGTTACGATAGCACTCATATAATTCTAGTTGTATAACACCTCTTTATTCTATAGCCCACTAACTGTCCTGTTCAAGTATGTGGAACTCACTTGGTTGGGACCTGATAGAAATTTATGCTCATGAATAGAAGAAAGTCAAATGAATGTTCTTTGATATAGTCTATAAGAGGTTAAATTTGTTCTCCAAAAAGCATGTGTCAGAAACTTCAGGTCTAATATAGTAGCACTGAGAAGTAGGGCCAAGTGGGAAGTGTACAGATCATGAAGGTGGCACCCAAATGAATTGTTAATCCAGGGATAAATGATTTGAGGCTGTGAGCTCCCTCTTGCCTTCAGACTCCACTCCTTTTAGGAAATGAAGCAAAAAGAAACCCCTCACTGGATGGGCGCTCAATTCTTGATCTTAAACTTAGCCTTCCAAACTCAAAGAATAAATGTTAGTTCTTTATAAATTCCCCAGCTTTAAGCAATCTGTCACAGCAGTACCAAATAGAGTATGACATCTATTATGGACATTTCTATTCTCTCTAGCCATGCCCCATCCTCCCTGGAAATAAACGTGTATGGTGGAAAGGATTTATTGAGTAACATTAGATTTCTGAAGAGATCACCAAGAGTTATAGACTTCAAAGTACTGAAATTTATGCCATTGGCTTATTTGACCCATGCATTGACAATATGCATGCTGTCATACTTTTGCACTATCATGAAACATGTGGAACATCTCTCTGAAAGAAGACAGATGACCTCAGAGCACAGAAGACCCTCAGGGCTCTTCTACAATAGGGTCTTAAAAGAAATCACATTTTTTTGTTTTTGTTTTTGAAGTGTGAGCCAATAAAGAGCTTTGTAACTCAGAGTTCTTTTTAAGCCCTCTTAAATCTCAAAAACAACTGAAAACTCAGTACTTTCCTAAGAAAGAGAATGTGATGCCAAACAGATTATAAATTAGAAGCCAGGACACTTAATTAAGCCCATTTTAACCTGGGGAGCAGAGATGGATATTTTAAATAATAAAGGGATACAAGGAGATTGAATTTGTGCTCATGAAGCCAGGTTTCCCTGTGTCTCTGAGTGTTAATCAGACCCTTTTGAATAACAAGATCCAGCAGCTGCAGGAACATCACATTAGAAAGATGTCATTTTGTCTAATATCCTCAATATTGGTGGAAAACTAAAATTCAAACTAGAGTTTAACTTTGTTTCTTACACTGGCTCATTCCTTTAAAAATCAATACAAATCTCCCTTCCATTCATATGTATAAAGAAGGAAACTTTACGGTTTCATGAGAAGGAGTGGGAAGGAAGACCTAAGAAAGGGTATTAGAGATACATAGGATCAAAATGCATTCTATACATGTATAAACTGCTAAAGATGCAAATGCACACATACATGCATTCTTCAAAAGACTGGACAACATTCAGTAATTGACTCACTAACCTTCGCTTCCAATCTAGTGAAAATAATTACTTTTGTTTCCTTCCATCAACCACTGTTGTTTTGATATAAATTGTCATCTACAAAGGCTCATCTATTGGATGCTGTTCCCCAACTGGCAGTAAGGGGTGACTAGATCAGGAAAATCCTAACTTTGCCATCCGACTGATGGGCTCATAGCTAGATGGGCCTGCTTGAAGGAAATAGGTCACTGGGAGGGGATCTTTGAAATGTACCTTTTCTCTGTGCCTTAGGTGTCTTTCCCCACACTTGTGTTCTCTCCTTCCTGTATTTCATGTGAGCATCTTATGTCTATCAATCTATACCATAGTCTTCTGTCTCATAATTTCAAGCTCATGGCAATGAAGCTATCTGATGATAAACCCTCTTGAAACCACAAGCTCTGGTAAGCCATCTATGACGGTCTTTTCATCCATGCATTTTTCACAGTGACAAAAGTCTCAGTAACAAAGAAATTCTTCAGTAGTACTTCATTTTACATCATTGACAGCACTTGAAATAGACTTCCCAAATTTCCTCTTGTTTTCAGAATTATCCTTTCTATTTGGCTCAGTTAACCATGTGTTAAGAAGTAAAGCCTTTCTTTTAAAGAGAACTCTTCAGGATTATCCAATCCTCTATTTCCCCTGGATAGTCATTTATTCTAAATTTCTGTTGTCATTATGGCCCAAACTCTCAGTACTTTTTCCCTGGATTAAGGAGACACACTAATCTCATCTGCTTTTTCCCAGAATATGCTGGAGCCATATTGTCAGTGCTTGTAAAAGCAAATTGCAAATTTTCCAGGAGCTCTGTCAGCTTGTTTTTTGTTGTTGTTTGTTTGTTTGTTTGTTTTGTTTTTCGAGACAGGGTTTCTCTGTGTAGCCCTGGCTGTCCTGGAACTCACACTGTAGACCAGGCTGGCCTGAAACTCAGAAATCCACCTGCTTCTGCCTCCCAAATGCTGGGATTAAAGGTGTGCACCACGACTGCCCGGTCTGTCAGCTTGTTTTTAAAAATCAAAGTGATTATTGAGAACTAAAATATAGAAATTTACATTTTAATTAAGTCAACATAAGTACAATAATTATACATATTTTATATATGTACATATTGTCATTTGCTTAAAACTTGAATGCATTTGATCATTCTTTATAACCTGGACTTCATTTACCTTCATTTTATCTATAGAAGGGAAATACTACATGGATGGATCATTGCATATTTCTTCCCAGGTCTGCATTAAGTAATATATAAAACTGATCATGGTGTGTAAACTTATACCAGATAAATCAGCAAGCACAAATGATCTGAACTTTGACATTCAAAGAGCAAAGTGCTCAATATTTGTCAGTACACCATTGTCTGTTATGCAGTGACAATCCAGTTTTCTGTTTTCTTGTGCCCTCATAATGCACAAGTCTGTTTATTATAGGATATAGATCTGTATGGAAAATGAAACATTAGTCTTCAAGATTGATACTGATAAAAATACATCTCTGGCCTGTAGCTATTGTTTCACATGAGGTACAGACATTGACAAGAGTCAAGGTGAAGCAGGAGAGGGAAAAGCTGTGAGGAAAAAAAAAGAAAGAAAAAGAAAGGAAGGAAGGAAGGAAGGAAGGAAGGAAAAAAAGAAAGAGGACAGTAAAGAAAAGGATAGGGACGGAAAGGATAGGAAGGGAAGGGAAGGGAAGGGAAGGGAAGGGAAGGGAAGGGAAGGG
>JADRCH010000124.1:2235355-2372384 GCA_019843965.1 Rhynchomys soricoides
CTAAAGCAACTGAGCATCACACAGCTTACACTGAGTGCTTCCTTAGCTCAGGTCATATCTCTATCCATGTCTTAGCCAAATTGTCCTACGAAGACACAGAGATCTACATCTTGATGGGCTTGGTGGACCACTGGAATGTTGGCTTTCTAACGGAAACAACAAAAAGTTCATGTAAAGAATGTTAAGAATTTTTCTTTGTTGCTAAATTTTATTGCACAAATATCTCTTCATGTAATGAATATTCTCCAGTTCTCTCTTTTACTCCTGTAGCTAACTTTAAACCAACTCTTTAAGAAGGTAACTTGTACATTGTGACTATGACTTAAGTTATAGAAAACACTTTGTGGATGGATGTTGAAGTATAATAAGCAGTAATAACTGGAAAATCCCCATCCCGTAAGCGTGCTCCAGTCCCTTTGATGTTTACAGTATAATTTCTCTGTCTCAAATACAAAATGGTTAAGCCTTTCATCTCCCCTCATTCTTCATTATTTGTGATTCACGGGTTTTGGTTGAAACTATTTTTAGAAGAACGTTTTGGAAAAACATTTTTATGTCACATTATGCTAGTTGCTATATATTCATATCCTATCAAAAATGGTTTCAATTCTGAGTATTATTCCATTGCATGTTACACTTAAATTTTTCTCCATAAAACTGTTTCTCAAAAATTATGAAAATAGCACTCTGTATTATCTTCTGATAATTACTTTGATAAATCTCATTATCAAGAAAAAATAAAGTTAAACTATGCTTGTCTGTTAAAGTTGCTCTACAAATACTGTTTAATCTCTAAAAAGTAAGACTTCCTTCATTTTACTTTTTAAAACATAATTAATGTACAACATATTTGAATTTGAATTAAAAATAGATTTTCCACACAGCAGGAGTTATATTTTAAAATTCCTTTTTTTTTCTTCATAGATGCCAAGTAAGGACAAGATTACTTGATAATAAAATTAATTATGTTATGGTTTGAATATGCTTGACCCATGGAAAATTACAGTATTATGAGGTATGGTTTTATTTGAGAAGGTATGGTCTTCGTGGAAGAAGTGTGTCGCTGTAGGGTAGGTTTTGAGACCCTCATCCTAGCTGCCTGGAGACAGTCTTCTCCTATTTACTTTTGGAACAAGATGTAGAACTCTCAGCTTCTTCAGTGTCATGCCTGCCTGGATGCTGCCATGCGTCCTGCCTTGATGGTAATGGACTGAACTTCAGAACCTGCAAGCCAGCCCCAGTTAAATGTCCTTTGTTAGAGTTGCCTTGGTCATGGTCTCTCTTCACAGTGATAGAAATCTTAACTAAGCCAGATTCCACTGTCCTATAAGCCTGTAACCTCAGCAATTTAAGGGAATTAAGCTAGAGAATCTCAAAAGTCCTGGCTCAACTACTACACATACAGAGTTTCTGCACAAGTCTGGTCTCTCAGCAAGTCAGGTTGCAATAGTCTGCACTACATAGTGAGACCCTGAAGAGGTGAAAATGGGGTTATGGACATAGAGTGCTAGCATGAACAAGGCCTTGGAATCAATCTCCTTGATTAAAGTCTAATTAGTTGGAATTAATGTAACAATAAAAACTTCTCTTTAATTTTGCACCTTTGTAATTTACCCAAATTTGTTATAAGAACATTTCCCAAAAGCAAAAAAGAAATTATGTTGATTACTTAAATCTGATAAATTTACTATATAAATAATTGTGCCTTATGTTGTTAAAGGCTTAATGGATGGCCTAGTAGCAATGAAAAAAATCAATTTAGCAGTGTGTTTTTTCTGTATTTCTTTCTGAACCACAATGTTACTTCTTATCTGTTTAAAGAATTAGGAGCATAGATGGTTCCTTTTATCTGCATCCATAAATATTTCATGTTTGGTTGTCTTCCACACATTCCTTAATGAGAACTTATTGTTATTAAATCTAACCTGATAAGATTTCTCCCAAAGCTTATTTGCACTCATTGCTAGAATTCTCCCAAGCTCTTTGCCATCCACTATATTTTCTACATTCATCTCTAAGAAATTAAACAGGGAATCTCGAGGAAGATTTTATTTGAAATGCCAACATTAAAATATATAATCTTTAAAACAAAACCAAAGACATGGGAACTTTTAGTGATAGCTCAATAGCAGCTTAAAATATTATGTAAATTGAAAAGACATGCACCCCAGAACATACTTGTAGTCAGAAGGATGAGACGCAGAACGACTGTGGATTCAAGGTCACCTCTGGTTACCTATTGGACCTTATCTCAAAAGGGGCAGGAGCCAATATAAAACATAGGCAAGAGGGGTTAAAACCAGACTGTTTCTCATGGCCAAAAAGAGTTCAGAATCCTATGTTAGAAACTGAGTATTTTATGACTTCAAATGAAAATCTCAAATACTGGCTTTCAAGTTTCTAGTTCAACAGCAGGAATAACTATCACCAATGACCATTGGAATTACTAATGCAATGACTAACCTAGTCTACTTAAAGGATTAGCTTTTAACTTTTTTGTGAGTTCACACACACACACACACACACACACAGCAGCAGCAGCAGCAGCAACAAAAACAACAATAAAACCAGACATACTTTATTCTTTACTGTAGGTCTTCACAAAAGCCATACTAACTGATCAGAATATTTACCTAGGTTTCAAGTATTTCTATAGAAAATAATTACATATTTTCACTATTTATATTAAGTTTTAAAGTACAAGACATCAAACTTTTAAGAGAGATAACACTCTATAGTTTGTCTATTCTTGCTACTATAGCAAAATATCAAGAACTTGGTAATTTATAAATGAGCCAAGTTTATTGCTCACATTTGAGTATCTGGGAAGTTAAAAGCCAGATAAATTTGGTGTTTGGTGACATGTTACACTTCCTTATTGTGTTCTCATGCTGAATGATATAAAGGTACAAAAGACTTGGCTGTTTCCTTTTGTGACTTCTGCATTCAAAGACATGTAAACAATTCTATCCATGAGGTGAAGGCAGAAAGATCAGGAGTTCAAATGCAGCCTTGGTGTTATGGTTTGTATATGCTTGGCCCAGAGGAGGACACTAGTAGAAGGTGTGGCCCTGTTGGAGTAGGTGTGGCCATATTGGAGTAGGTGTGGACTTATTGGAGCAGGTGTGTCACTGTGGGTGTGGGCTTTAAGACCCTCATCCTTGCTGCCTGGAGGTCAGTATTCTGCTAGCAGCCTTCAAATGAAGATGTAGAACTCTCAGCTCCTCATGCAACAGGCCTGCCTGTATGCTACCATGTTCCTGCCTTGATGGTAATGGACTGAACCTCTTAACCTGTAGGCCAGCCCCAATTAAATATTACCCTTATAAGAGTTGCCTTGGTCATGGTATCTCTTCATTGCAGTAAAGCCCTAACTAAGACAGCTGGTAACACAGTGAACTTGAGGGAAATGAAATAAAGGAAAGCCTGTCTCAAGTTAAATAAATAAATAAATAAAATATAAACATTTTATCATTAAAATGAGCTCAATTCCTTTACATGCCACAAGGAAAGGGAAACCTTTCGTGGACCTAATTGAAAAGAATAGGACCTATTTATTGAAAAATCAAATTAGAATCTCATTAGCCAGCACTTAATTAGCAAATAATTAACCCCTAGGTATTATCGATGGATGCATGAATCTACTTCTCCACCCCATGCAATATGTTATTACATTCTGGCAACAATAACATAATTTCAACTAATAGATGTCCTTTTCAGCTGATTGAACAGAGAATGTTTTATATTAGTTATTAGTCTACATATAATTATGTATATATGCTATACTGCTAGGCCCTAGATGGGACATATAAGAGCATCACAGAATTGAACATAGAACCAAGAGTACAATATTTTTCTTGTGCTAAGAACATGAAAATCTGACTCTATAACAATCTGATGAAATAGTAATTGTCAGTTGGTCTCTTGAAGAGAAGACCTCTGTATTTACTAGTATCGATGCAAAAAAGCTTTTGGAATAAATTTATTAATATGTACCCCACTGAGTTCGTATGAGTACTCAAATTTACAACATTTGGAAATCTGGGAATATAAATTCCATTAGCCTTCTAAATGTAATTCAAACTTAAGACTCCTTAGCTTTTTCCCTAAGTGTGTATTTTTCTACTGGGGAGATTATGGACATGGTAAGGGAGGAAGCTGGCAACTCTATCTTTTAATCCATTATTCACTCAGGATGGGGGATAAAAGCCTCAGATAAAAGATAAAAAGCTTCTTTTAGACCAAAGAGCCCTATTTTACTTTATTAGATCAGTACTGCTAGGAAAAGCATTTTCTCAGAATCATTGAGAAAATGTCCCTACTGGAGTCAATGGGAAGGCCTGACCACCAGGATCCCTGCAGTGGCATCTGAAGGCATGAACACAAGTGAAAGGAACTTCAGGCATATGTTTGGAAACAAATTTGAGTGGTATAATTTTTTAGTAGCTTTAGATATGAATCCCAAGCATTCCCATGGGACTTTAGAAACATTTTCATCATTAGCCTGCCTTGGCTATAGCAAATGTAGAAATGACTTAAGACTACATTTATTTAATTCCATTTATTATAATTAAAATGTAGCAAAGGGACAACTACCCATGATTCTTTGATAACTCTGTTTCTAACCTGAAACAAGATCTAGCAATGCAATTTTATTGGGTTTATGCCAAAGGCGTACAATATTTTTCTATCATGAAAGCTTCAAAAAATATTTAACTATAGCTTATCTTTAGTAGAATTCACCAAACCTTTATAAAAAGCACACAACATCCCTGTTGTTGGCCTTAAGTAAAAAATGTTAAAATAAATAAGTAAAAATTATTCTAACACTGTCCCTCAAATACAAAATATAAACACACCAATAAACATAATGCAGCCGCTTCATGATCAGATTGAATCTGTCAGTCTTAAAACAGGAAGAAATGATTAAGATAAATATAATCTCAAAATCCTAAAATTTCCTAGAGAAAAGATCATTTTTCCGAGTTAATGTTGTTCAGAATCATTATAGTAGTAGTTTCTTAAGAATATGTAGACCTAATTTAAGAGCTAGCAACAAATATAATTACTTCTAAAAAAGATGCAGAGCTAATCTAACTTCATACAACAAATTTACCAACTCTTACAGTAATTATTCTTTGGATCTTACTCAGCTGCCTTGATTTTGATTAATTATCCATGTGTTGGGGGTGTATTAAGAGAAACAATCCTACTTTTTATATCTACTTCCAAAGAAAGATTTAGGGTATAAATAAATAAACACACACACACACTCACACACACACACACACATATAATTGAAGTATAGATCAATGAATCATTGATAAATAGATAGAATAAAAGAATAATTCACCCAAACTCTTAAATATTATAAAGGGAAAGGACGTAATTTATTATACTCTTGAGCCCATAATCACTATGACTGAGAACAGATTTTAAGTCCATTCTTTCTTGCTCATTCGTAAAGGACGTGTAGATAGTTCCTTTATACACTTGCTTCTCCACTCTTTTGGGAAGAAACAATACTTTTAAATTCACATAATTTTCTTGAAACTAGGACAAAAGCATTTCTGTCACTGGTTCAGATATGGCGTGCTCATATGTAGGAATAAATCAAACACAGTGTTAAAACAAAGTGATATTTACTTGTGAGTAAGCAGAAGAAATAAAGAACCCACACTGGCTTCAAATTCATGAGTTCATTTGTTAGTATATGTTTAAACAAATCATTTCTTAGTTTCAAAAGGTCATGGATACATCAGTTCTGCTGATAGAGCAGAATCAGAATTTTTAGATCAAAACATATTGCATTTAGTCTAATGTCTGCATTGTCTGACTAGAGAGAGCACACTTTTCCACAACTGATACTTCCTTAGAGGCTGTTCCTGTGATTCTCTAATTGTACCTTGATTTTTACAAAGTAAAATCTTAGAAAGGTTGTCACATGGACTTTTAAAGTACTCACATGACAATCTCATCATTCTTTAATTACCATCTTTATTTCAGTGTGCTGGAACCCTCCCCCAGCATTTTTACAGTGGTCTGTATGGAACCACACCATATTCTGCCCTCTCTCCCTCAGCATGGTCATACATTTATTTTAAAGGGGGATAACATTTGAAATGTAAGCAAATAAAATGATTAATGGTTAAAAAAAAATAAAGGGTTCGCATAGCATCTCTTGATTTTTTAAAAGACTTAATGTAATTAGATGAGAGATATCCCCCTAAAAGCAGATTTCTGAAAAGTGTGCCATCCTCCGGCAGTGCCAACCCCCAACCTTGGCAGATGTCTAATTATTATTGCAGTTTTTCAAATAGAGTTTTTATGACTCACCAAGACTATGAAGTCAGTTCCATTAAAAGACCTCCGACATTATGATGTCAGAATATCCTGATTTATACGCTATCTTCTAAGACTCGTGTGCCTAATCAGCCTTTGCTACAAACACGGCAATACATCTTGTTCCCATAACTCCTTGCTGCTCCACATTCCATTTTTTCTTCCATCCACTCATCAGAGCCACAGAAGCAGTAAATAAATATCAATTGTTCCCTGTAAGAGGCAGATAGAATAATCATATTTCCAGGAACTATTAGGACAGCTCGTGCCACCAAAGTCCTTTTGTAGTAAACAGATACTTCTTTTGTACGCTAAGGCAAGTACAGTGTGTGATACAGTCTTTATCCAAAGATATTGATTAAAACAATATTAAATTAGTGCCCTGTAATTCCAGGTTGGCAAACATACTATTTTTTGTCCTTAGAATTCTCTGAAATGATCAAACCCTTTTTGAAATAAAAGGTGTGTGAAACGTAAATCTGCTTAAAATGTACAAACAGTTGGAGTTGATACTGGGTTGTAAGGGTAAGTTTGAGTTTCCTTTCATGGACTTTGTAATAAAATGAGAAAAGCAAACTGTTTAAAGTGTTCTGCTATCAGAGTCTGAAAATATTGAATCCATGGTAACACCTGGAATTAGATAGAAAGAAGGAGAAATCCTACCCGTAAAGACAACATGATATCAAAATGCCCAAAGATTTAGGATTATATTTTTCAGTGCTAGAAACTGAACCTGAAGTTTTGTATCTGCTAGGTTAGTGCTCTGCTACTCTGCCACATGCTCAGCTGTTAGATATTGAATATAGTTCCCCAGCAATTTATTTCCTGCATCTAATGTGTCCTTTGAGCACAGAACGAAGAAAAGCTTATACCAGGGTGGCTCAATCACATTCCCATTATATTGAAGAGAGTCACATGGCTTCCTCCAGGAACCTTCCATAGTGTGTTTTCTAAATTGAGGTGATATTTTCAAAAGACATCATACTGGGCACACATTATATATAGATTCTCTTCATCTTAGAAAGTATTATTAGTTTATTTATCTAAAAGACAAGTTTGAAAGAATAATTACACTAGATTGTCTGCCTCTTTTTCTTTCTGTGTGAGACAAAAAATAAATAGCAGCCTAACTAATTGAATGTTCTTCTCCCAGAGACCCAGATACATAGGATAGACAGCCTACAACTTCTGAAAAGTCCCAGATCAACATTTGTGAGACTTGGGCTTGAGAATGATTGAGATAACAAATTCCCCAAGGCTACAGTCTAAATCACTCTGGCATATTGTGAATCACGATAATATTAATTTCACACATGGTGAAGCATCATTTTACTAACTGTAAGTGCATATTTAACAAAGCACACATATATTTGCTAGAGCAAAGAATTGTTTGCTAATTGTTTGCTATAAATACATTAATGCTGGGTGTTTTTATTATTTGTTTGGGTGGCTAAAGAATTGATTCAGTGGATAAGAGAACTTACTGCTTTTCCAAAGGACCCACGTTCAGTTCCCAGTTCCCAGTTCCCAGTTCCCACATGGAATTTCACAGCTATATGTAACTCCAATTCCAGCATATCTGATACTCTCTTTCTTGCTTCCACATGTTCCAAACTGCACAAAATGAACATATATGCATTCAAGGAAAATACTTACATATCCAATAAATAAATGGATACACAGAAGATATTTTTAAAGGTTATTATTTCTTTGAAAATCTAGCACATAGAATAATTGTAAACTCAATTTAAATATTGGATGTAAATTAAAGGAGAAATTCCTCTCAGGAAAGAAAATAGCAGTGCAGAAAATCGCATCAAGTAAGTCAAGCCCATGTGAAGACATTAGGCCAAAGCAATGAATTAAGAGATAAAACAATGGCTTATTGATTCTCAAGGAACAATTCACAATGGAATATAAGCAGCAGTAAGTCATGCTTAGAAGCTACTGAGAGCCACTCACTGCATAAATTTAAGGAAAATGGTATCATCTGGCTGAGAAAGCAGAAACCATAGAGATAGAAAGGAGCAATACAGGAGCCTAATAAGCTAATAAGGTAAACATTTATTTCAAGAAAGCCAAAAGCTAATAATAAGAAAAGAATAGGTAACTAACTGGGGGTGGACAAAAGATAAGGGACAATGTCACTTTATGTGGCTTAACTTCCATGTTTAGCTCTTCATGCAAGAGAGTCTCTAGACAGGTTATTTTTAAAAGAGGAAGAATTCAGAGAAGATGGCCACTAGGAAACAAGTGAACAGATTTGTCTTGCAGTGACATAGCAATCAGCACTAATGCATTATTGGGTTCATGGTGTAGAAACCACAGTGGTGGTTTGAATAGGAATGACCCCATAGACACGTGTGATTGAATGCTTGGCCCATAAGGAGTGGCACTATTAGGAGGTGTGGCCTCATATATATAGCCTTATTGGAGGAAGCATGTCACTATTGGGGAGGGAGATAGCTCTCTGGCTTTCACTTTTGCTGCCAAATGAGAGAGAGAGAGAGAGAGAGAGAGAGAGAGAGAGAGAGAATGAAAAAGAAAAAGCAAGGAGGATACACTGAATGGGTTTAGGTAGAGGAAAGGAAAGAGTGAAGATGTAATCTTTTAAAATTCAACTTACATTTTTCAAAAAGAAAAAAAGACATGCCTGTTACACAAGTGCTTTAAATGTTCATCTTGTAAAATAGAATTTGATAAATGAACTTTACCAATACTGAAAAAATAAAAACAAAAAGAAGTATAAATCTCAGCTATTCTCCAGAGCCATGACTCCTGCATAACACTGTGCTTCCCACAATGATAAGAGACTAAACCTCTGAAATGATAACCTAGAACAACTATATGTTTTTCTATATAAGAGTTTTCATGGTGTCTCTTCACAGCAATAGAAACCTTAACTAAGCCAACCACTTTCTCATTAAAATAAAACATACATTCATCTGCTGACGTTAAATGGGGTCATAGACTTGAGGACAATGGAGAAGATTCTGGTTCTGTGTAGAAATTTGGAAAAAGGCTGATGGCTTGGAAGAAGTAAACAAACAAGCATGCTTGGTGATATTATATGGTAACCCTCCAGGAATTAAGTAAGTGATTATTAAAGAATGGGTTACTGCACATAACCCTTGAAACCACAGCAAAAAAATAACTTATTGTTGTTTAACTCTTACCTTACATTATCTCATACCTATAGATTCCAACGTTCAATATCCCAAAAAAACAAATGCCAGAACTCCAAGAATTCCCCTATATCTACCAGATGAGTAGTTTTTCATCCTATTTTTTAAGCTTTCATAATTCTATTTTATAGATTTCTTTTAGTAATTGTAATGTTCTGGTTACAGAAACACAGGAAGAATGTTTTTATTGGTATGACTAGCACAAAACCAAAGCAACACTTTAACTTCTTTTTGCAAGTGTGATGGCATTCTCATCCCAATTCACTTAGCAAGCTCTCAGATCTGACACAAGCTCTAGGGCTGTTTATAATGAATCCACTGTAAAATTTTAATTTTAGAAACGTATTTTGGCTGCTTAAGAGACTCGCCACTTTCACTATATGTAGAGAATAACTTCTCTTCATAGAGTCCTTGCATTTACCATGGTCCTGTACCACCTGATGCTCATCTCAGTTTTTGTTTGCTTGTTCGCTTCCTTGTGAGGTTTGCTCACAGAGCTTGGAAATGTGTAAATTTGTGATCACCAAATGCTATGGCTTTTAAGAGGACAATATGAGAATATAAGGTTAACAAGACAAGCAGGGAGAAAACAAATGGATTAATTCCAAGTGAACACAATCTTGATACATTGTATACTTGTATGAAGAGGTTAAAATAAACCGCAATAGTAATTTTAGAATGATATGACTCTGTTAATGTTAAATGGACTTTGGCATCAAACGCCTATATTCAACTCTGTTCTGCTGCTTATCGGGCAGCAGCAGAACAGTTGCTGTCCTCTTCTGATTCCACTAGGATAATAAGATTTGTATATCATAGCGAATCCCCTACCAGTACTCATGATATTGCATGCTTTTATATCCCTTACATCATTTGTCTGGAAGTGTAGAGTAGACAGATCCCTGTTAAAGGCTGGCTCCTCTTCATTGTGCTCCTTTGGGAGTTGGGGGGACACATTTTTACTTGAGGCATGTTTTAGGGCCAGACAAAGTACCATGTGGTCATTATCGTCTATCTCACCAGCTTAATAAGCTGGGGATCTTTTCAAAAGAGTGATTACCAAGAAAACCAAGATGAAAAATTATTGATAGTACACAGAGAAAAAATGAAATTGTTTTATTCTCATACCATTTTTAAAATTAGACATCCTGCCTATCTGTTCTGGGGACTACTATACTTGGGCCCTAGACTATTTTCATGGCTGGGCTAAATAGCAAGCAGATCTGTCTAGAAAGGCTGGCAAACCTGGTAATGACTTACAGAAGGGGACTGAGGTGCCTGCTTGTCTGAATAACTTTAAGGACTTGGCAGATGGTTCTCAAGGACATGTTAATTGTAGTCCTCAGAAACTGAGACGATAGCTAATGACCTCTGAAGCATGCTTTCGTTCTTGAAACTATAAGAGCCCAGTCTTAGTTTACCTTAGTATGATATATTTTACGTATGATGTGAATATGATTCTTTCTAATTGCACATAGCATTACTGCCAAGGATGGCTGTGGATGGGGCTCCTTACTGTCTTCTGTACAAGGCCATGGCCCTGCCTGGTGTTTAAATTAGCCTTTCATGCAACCACTAACTCACGTCTAGTGCTGATTCAAGCCAGAAACAGTAATTTTATTTATATGATGTCTTGCATAGAGGGCAGGCTAGTAAAAGAAAAACAAATCTGGAATGGACAATGGATTAAATCAAAGCTGCTTTGTACTAGGGATATATCCAGTGCTGTTTGGAAGAAACTCTCCACAGACGCTTAGAGTGACTCTGACAATATTAATTATCCAGCAGGCAGCTTATCCATTTTCAGAGACGTCAGAACAATGCTTAGTAAACTTAAGTCTCTGAGTAATATCATCCAGCTGAATGATACAGAGCACAACGGCTTTAGCTGTCATGTCACTGGTTTTTAAAAAAGCATTTTTGAGGCAATATTTCATCAGATAGAATCAGTTCAGACAGTTCAAAAGTTCAGCATAAACATACTTCATAGCTCCTTTTGAGACGCTGAAGGAAGACTGAGTGAGAGAAATACTTACATCAGACTCCATTGGGATGGTAAAACACACACAGCGGATTAAATACGTTTAGCTCCTGTCTCCTTTAAGATTCCTTCCCTTGCCTTATCCTTCTAAATGATGTCACTGACAGAAACTACATTTTATATCAGAGGTAAAGGAGACTGACTTGATGGTAGGGTTAGCAAAAACATGTTGCCACTTATTGAAAGGAAACCAAAAACTCGCTTTCATGAATGAAGTCATAAGTAATCTTCTCTGATGGGAAGGAGTCAGTTGAAAGTGGTATTTTAAAGGACTCTGGGTTTTGATGGATGCTAATAACAGCATGAGAGAAAGCTCTTCCTAGTCAAGTTTTATTGCTTTCTTCTGTCCACAGGGTCTAGCCTTTCACAGTGATACATTTCTCTGGAGCAGAGGAAGGTTCTCCCAAGAAGTGCTGTGACAAGCTTGTCTTTGTTCATTGGGCAGAATGCTGTTGGAATAGACTATGTGAATACATCTTCAGATTTAGCATTTCGATAATGGAAATAATGCAGTGCTGTCTCAGGTCTCATTTCTGCGGGAGTCAAAGTGTTTAGAACAGTAGCGTGTAAGTGGATAGATTTTGTTTTTAAATAGCTCAATGAATGCCTTTCTCTGGTTGGATTGATTGGGAAGAACTTTTAAATCCTTGGCTCTTTAGATGCTTTCAGAGTAACATGGTAAGCCTGAGTAGCCTGGTGACGTTGTAAATGAAATTTCTACTGCACTTCCTGCAGATGGCCTCCCACTCCTCCTCACCCTATTAGCTAATCACCAGGGATGCTATTCTTTGAGTCAGATTTGATTAAAATTGTAGGGAAGTCATTCCCAACAAACACTAAAAATTCATTTCCATCTTAAAATGCATCCTTGAGCATAAAGCAGACATCAGGCATAGTATTTTGGGGATGTTAAAGAGATGTGTTAGGAAATAAGGTTTTATTTAAAAGCCAGTAGAAAGACTGAGGAATAGAAGTTTGTGAACTAAAGGAACGTTTAAATGTAATTTAATTTGAAAACAAAAAATGTATTTTTTGTCATTAGATGGAAAGAGACTGGGTCTTGTAAAGAGATTGGAAGCATTCCTCTATCTGTTTCATAGAAATGTAACCTTATATATAGAACAAATTTCAAAAATATTTCAACTTATCACTGTAATTTATAGTTAATTATGAAAATTGAAGAACATTAGAAGTAATTGTATCATTGGGAGGTTTTATTTTCCTTTTTAAGATTATGAAAGTTTCTGCCAAAGTGGATACAGAAATGTACATATTGTTCAAAGCATTGTAGAGATTTTCTAAAATATAGATTTAGCCCACACTATCCAAGGCAGGAGGTGGGGGGGAACGTACTTTAAAAGTAAATGGGAAGGAAAAACACTTGTTGGGCAAGTTTTACAACCTGAGTTCAGTCCCTGAAATTTTACATAAAAGAAGTCAGCTACTGCAGTGGCTCTCATCTGTAATCCCAACACTACTGTGGTATGAAGGGAGGTCAACAGGAGCAAAGAGGAGCACAGGTCACCCAGGGACTTGTCTATGGACTACAGTTCCAGAAACCCTGGGTACAGAGAGACATGTACTTCAAAAGGTGGAAGATGTGAACTAACTCCTAAGAAATCTCTACCCTCAGAGATCTCTACCCTAACCTTTACATGAACAATAGGTCATATGCCTACACACACACACACACACACACACACACACACACACACACCACATACATGCACAAATAATAAATAAATCGTTCTAAGGATTAAATATAAAATCCCAATGATAGGAATCTTGACAATATGACTGTCTAAACTTTCATATTATAAAACATGACCACTTGAATGTTTAAGTTTTTCATAGTATGGATTTTATTTATTTATTTATGTTTTATCATCCTGAGCGAGGTAACGCAGTCACAAAGGAATGAACATGGTATGTACTCATTGATAAGTGGTTATTAGCCCAAAAGTTCGAAATATCCAAGAGTCATATCACAGCAACCGTTGGGCTGAGTGTGAGGTCCCAGATGGAGGGCTTGGAGAAGGGACTGAAGGAGCTGAGGGAGTTTGCAGCCCCAGGGAGGGAGCAACAGTGGCAACTGGCCTGACCCCCTGATACTCCCGGAGACTGAATCACCAACCAAAGAATACACACGGAGGGACCCATGGTGCTGGCCACATATGCAGCAGAGAAGGGTCTTGTTAGCCATCAGGGGGAGGCCCTTGGGCCTGAGGGTGTTAGATCCCTCAGTATAGAAGAATGCCAAAGAGGGATGATGAGAGTGGATGAGTGGGTGAGTGGGGGAATACCCTCATAGAGGTAGGGGGAGGGGGAGGGAATGGGGAGGTTCCGAAGGGGAGATCTGGAAAGGGGGAAACATTTGAAATGTAAATAAAGTATGAAAAAAACCATAGTATCAATTTTAAAGCACATGTAGGATGCACTGAGTAAACGGTCTGCCCATATCATAACATTTCTGAAAACAGTCACATGGTTTTGAACATGAAACTCCCTATATTGACATACCAGGTCAAAGTTACACTCTAGTGCTTGTTGATTACAATTGCACCTTAAGATGAACACACACATCCACACACCCACTGTGATTTAAGGTGTATAGCGTCATGGCAACTATAAATAAGAGTATTCACGGACCTGTACTGATGATCAGTAAACATCGCTAAAACCCATTCTAATATGTAAAGATTAGAAACATTCACTACAGAAGAGAACTAAACTGTTCCATTTCAGCCTATAGAAGCAGACAGAAGAGAGCAAACATCTTGCCAGCAATTATGGGAGATGCTGTAATTTTTCTTTCTAATGTTCTCCTTGACCCCTAACTAACCTCTTAACCTGCCCCCTGCATTATCCAATATGCACAGCCCCATTTTTCATACACTCCCAGACATGAGATATTGTAAGTTGTTCAGATTGAATACCTACAACAGAGCCTATTTACAATAAGAATCAAGACTTAGTAATAACATTGTGTACAGGAAAAAATACTGTTTCTCCTTTTATAGAGTGTGGCTAGCACATTGAGTGATTTGTAAATAATTTTGAGAAAACTAATAAAGGTTAAGTAAAAGCAAATATTTGTTAAGCACTGTCTATTATCTTTGAACATTGAGAGTGAGGGAGAAAAATAAAGCAATTGTATACTGCTACCAAAGAATGGCATCTTCTTTCTCGTTTATGACTAGCTCAGGCATAGTGCCTACAGCAGAAGAAATAAATTGGTGGTTTTATCTGATGTAGACATTAATAATTGCTATTTCATACATAACACCCACATGAATATTACATGAATATTACATGCTATCAATAAGTAAGTGTTCATCAAATGTCTGCATAAAATGGAAATGTTACAATAGAACACACATGAAAACATCTACATTGGAGAAATTAAATGATAATTCTGTATTATTAATGATTCTGACTAGGTTCATATACCAGGTCTCAAATCCAGTCCAAGAGCACGTGAACCATCATGTCTCTATCAAATATATACATCTTCCTTGGCATGTTGGTACTTTTAACTCAGAGGGTTCACAGCTGATTAAGCCCCCTGTTGTTCCACACAAGCCTCATAGCACCTTCTAGCACACTGAAAGTTAGCCAGTACAAAATAGTTACAGCTCAGTTTCAGCTTGAATTTTCCACGTTTTACCACCAAGGTATGTGGTATCTTAGGGACTAGGTCCTTAGAATCTAGTTCTGGTAGCCAGTCAAACAGAACGATAAAAACCTAAACTGTCTGGTGGACCTCTTAAAGTTCTCTAGCCAGCAGCTCCGATGGCAGTATCTCATGCTTGGGACTGGAGTCTTTCTTAGTATCCTACTGCTTCTAGAAATAGCATTATCTAGCCATGAACGACATCTCCTGACATTCATAGATGAACAGGGGGATTGGGAGTTTCTATTTGAGGAACTACTGGCCACTAATATATTCTGGGAGAGATAGCCACTGTTTTTTGTTGTGTTCCTACTGGTGACCCCCCCAGGCTTTAGAGGATAGTTCCAAACCTATAGTTAGAGAGGTGGACATGGTCTGTGGGTCACAAACAAACAAACAAACAAAAGACATTAATATGGGAAAGAAGTTAATGAAGAGAGAGGTGAAAGGAGAGGGAGGAGGATGAGTAAAGGCTGAAAGATTTTTAATGAACTATACATTTATTAAAGTATCAAAAATTAATTAATAAAAAGTATATGTGTGACCATTCAAAAAATCTTGCTGAAAGTAAATAAAAATTTTTATGTCTCTACTCCCATAGGATTTTACTACCCAAACATAAAGGTGATTAATAGTAAACATACATGAGATTTAAAATACAGAAATGGATCAGCAATATATTTGTTCCTATGTATACATTTTCAGTATTCAAGATTAATAATGGTATTTAGATACTATCCACATGCACAGCCATATCTGAAAAAGGCATTAGGTGATTAGGATATTTCTATTCAGTGTAATAATAGCTCTCTCAAAGTATCCTTTGTCCTGAATCACATCTTTCTTTCATTATTTTTCTAGGTAATTCATTTGTAGATTTCTTTTCCATTTTCCTTATTCTTCAAATAAATAATTTCTTCTTTCTTTTTTTTTTTAGAATTGAAAGTGGCCCTGGATTTGGTCTTAAAATGTACTCAGCTAATTTCCTGGGACTCAGATCCAACACAAAGTATTTATCCTCTGTTTTGAACTACATTTTTTCCAGCTGATGTCTACAGTTTCTCTCCAGAATCACATTTAAAAACATTGATCGAATCCTACCCAGCCAATTGCCTTTCCTAATGAACTTCTGAGGCCTGAGCATGTGAGATAAGAGAGTAGAATATGACACCATCTATCCAATTTGTCTGCAGAAATCATCACCCCATGATCAATGACCACCACTAATGGAAATATGGTTTCAATTCTCCCTTTGACAGATGGTCTAGCCTGTACTCCCAAGAGACAGGCTTTCCTCTACTATCCTTTTTCCTTTAAATGTGCTGGTTCACCAGACCAATTTAACAACTATATACAACTATATGACCCTGTTAATGTTATTGTAAAGTACCACATCTGCTTTGATACTGAGTTTGTGTTTTTCATGAATATATATATATATATATATATATATATATATATATATATGTAAATTACTTTCTACCAAAGCATGCATACCTTTGCAAGAAAGTACCTTCAGCTCGGAATTTAGTGTCCTTATTTTAAATCCAAAGGAAAAACATTCAGAATTCCAACGTGCCTCCCCCTCCTCTGACACAACTGAGAGCTGTTATCCATCAACAGTCAAGCAGATAATTTAGTGTAAGGTGGTTAATTGTTTCAATAGAGTATAATGGCCCTATCTTTAACTATGACATAATTCAATCAAAAAGGATTTGGGGTCATCCATTATGCTGTCAAAAATCACTTTCCTTTTCCTGCCGCTCAGCCCACACCACTTAAGTACTCAATTTGACAAGCAAAGTAAGCTGCAAATCAGGTCCAGCCTTAGCTGCATTCCAGAATGCCCCTGCCCCAGGACTGGGGTGCCAGTTATAAAAACCCCCACGCTACTTTGGCTACCACTCAGTCACTTTAGCTATTTTATTTTTGCACCTATATATCACATAAATATCTGCTTGGGGTGTTTGCTTCTCTCCCAGTTCCCGGCTGTCTAGACTTTAAATCTCCTTGTTCCATACCTTACTAGTCTCTTCTCTTACTGGAGAAGAGATCATAATTGGAAGAAAAGTCTTAGAAATCAAAATTATAGATGTGATTTACCTTTCACTTAGAGCCACTTGGTGATTGATACAGAAATAATGTCCAATTTAACGGGGCATCACTGTGCTTTGCGAGCAAGTTGCTTTGTTCCAGGGGCCCCTTTTATAACAGTGGGTGATCACAGTTACAGATCTGAGAGAATGCATCAAGAGCTGAAATAAATACATTCCCAGTGTACATATGAAAAAGATAGATCACAATTCATCATAAAATTAAACTTTGACAGAATCGAATATATTTAGTAAAGTCCTTAGACACGAACCTATACTTATACTTACAATTGTAATTTGAGCCTAGCATATTCAACTTGCTGACCCCATTTTTAGTAAGACATTTTGAAATAAAATTTTGAATTTATCTATCAAGGTAAGGCATTTGATACGATTGGTTTTTGACAATTTGATTGATCTTTGGGCTGAGTCCAGCTAAGTCCTGGTATCTGTCTATCCATGTTTTGACTCAATTTTCATTACAGTTTCACAAGTTAGACATCTATCTGGTCAATCAAATCTTCTTCAATTTACCTAGGATCATCTGATCATCTTATTTTTTATTGTATATAGCTCCTGATTATAAAGACACTAATGCACTATATCACTAAGTTCTCAACTCTCGCTGCACAAAACAACACATAATAAAGGTTTTACTTGTTTGTTTGCTTGGTTTTGTTTCTTTTTATATTGTTGTTTTGACATAGGAAATGGCCAAGTCTCACACCAAACAAACTGAAATTGTATGTACAGAAAACATAGGAATCAGTATACAAAATAGTTGCTGGGCTTTGTGACAAGCTACTTCCAAATATCAAATATCAACCATCACAGAAAGTATTTTCTTCTTTCCCAGAAATTATTGTTTCTATAAGAGATAATGCAGTTTAAAAGATGCCAATGAGGTCTAGAAGATAATCAGATAAAGATTCTGATATATAGAGATATATAGATATATATATGTATATGTGTGCTATTTGTGCACATGTGTGAACCTGAGTGCAATTACTTCCGTGTCAAGGTGCACATGAAGAGGTCAGAGAACAACCTTGGGTGAAGGTTCTTGCCTCTAACTGTTTAAGGCAGAATCTCATGTTCAGCACTACATAAATCAGGCTGATTGATGTAGTTCACCTATCTCAGGCTTCCATCTCAAGATACTCAAGTGAGGATTGCAGATGTGGACTATGACTTCTGGCTTTCAATGCATTCTGGGGATCCAAACTCAGGTCCTTACACTTGTGGAGAAAGTGCTTTACCCACATGAACTATCTCTGCAGCAGCTAGATGACGTTTTTAAGGCATGGGTTGTGAAATATTTAGTTTTTGATCTACTGCCTATACTGTGCACAGGAACATTAGCAGTTTTCTCTCACACAGTTGATTCATTCATAAAAGATTAACAGGCAAGTACCACTTAAGAGATTTAAGAACGCAGTTAGGTGATGTGGATAAAGCACTCTTCGAACCACTTGGCAAAGACATTAGCCACCGTCAAGTCACAGTGAAGTAGCCTTATACTGAGCTAACTATTCAAATGTTGTAGTCAGGAGCTGTTCTAGTGGAGTCCTGAACTGTGAAGAATGAATCTACTCTAACTGGATAGTTTAATACAAGCCATAAAGTATGTGGGGGAAATCCTATATAAATTAACTAAGGTTGTGACTGAAGAAAGGGATTGGTAAGACTAGCTAGAATAACTGAGCTACACTACCAGTTTAAATTGTGCTAAATTGAGATTTTTATAGAATTCACCCTATATATTGAGGCTTTTATATATTGACTTTGTACATACTTTCCTATCATTTTCAATTGAGACATTTAAATATTTGGGTTGTTTGTTGTTTGTTTTGTTTCGTAAACAAGGGTTGACCTTTAGCTGAATGTTACTGAAAGAACAACTACCCATTCTTTTTCTTGAGACTAGTTTCTTGGGACAGAATATCACTTAGCACTAAAACCATGAGTGACTCAGGAAACCTAGGTTTCTTGATCAGCCCAATTGCTTAGAAACCCTTCCTGAGGATAGGAACCCCTAAGCAAACCTAATGACTCAATGTAGTCCTTTAGGTATAATCTCATTTAAATTAATTTAGTATTTACTGTAGCTGAGCAAGCCTCATAACCTACTGATTTCTTGACCTCATTTTGTGAGGGGCTGAATATTTACATTGCTCTTCCTTCTTATATGGAATTACTTTCTCCAACTTGTAACCAAGAAAATTATTAAAATAGCCACACACAAAAAGAGAATTTTAGAATGACAGTCATATATTTCACATAGCAGATACTTTGAGAACAGCTTTGATGACTACATAAAATATTCTCCATCGGAAAACTCAACACCTACCAGTCAGCACAGGGATGGGTCTGTGATACATCTTCATAATGGCTGAGGGGAAATCAGGAGCAGAAATCCTGGGGAATAAACGGGGACTTGTTATGTATTAAAAACTTAGCTTCTTTTAAAATAAGAACCAGACTGAGGACTTAGAATGGGTGATAAAAGGCCTGAAAAGAAAATGCTTCTGTAAGTCAAAAGTGGTATGTTTCCAGGTGCTGGGAAGAGCCCACGGATGAATAATCCCTAGGAAAATTAAAGACGCAAGTGTTTCAAGTTGTAGCCCTCTCCTCATGAAACAAGCCAGCCCAGCCCTCGTGGATTATCTAATCAGCGATGCTTGCTAAAATACACTTAACCTCCACTCCATTTTCTCCTGGGAAAACATTTCCCTCCCCTTGGCATTTGCTGTCTCTTGGCATATTTATTTTTAGATGTCTGTTTTTGTGATGCTATGGTTCAGTATCAAATCAAGGTTCGTGTTTGTCAAGTCGTTTTATTTGGAAACACAACCTTTAAGACAAGGATGTCAGAACATTTTTGTTTTGAACTTTCTTTAAGACATGCAAACTATTTGGAGGATTGTAGATTCTTTTCCACTTGAGGAGTTTATTTTTAATTTGCTCATATTTTTTTAATTAAAACATGGTCATTTAAAAATTTGGACAGCATATCTGTCAGCAGTTAGCCAAATGAAATCAAGAAATCCCTGTATTCATTTACTTTCCCTTTGAAGCCTGAGAAATTTACAAGAAGCAAACAGAGTCCAAACACATGACCACTGCAATTTAGAAAATAATGTTAGATTTTCAAGGGGCAACGTAGATGAAGGTACACATATGAACTTGAAAAAATTGTATTTGGTATTTTACTTTATTAATAAGCTATGGTGTTAGTGATCTTGCATAACAATATTTTATTGAAAAATATTAAATGTATGTACTTAGCCTAGATTTTTCTTTTATATTACATTTTTATTATTTTAAAACAATTTCTAATATTTTATTTTGATACTATTCTGAATATATTTTGTTCATATTCTTCCCCTAACCTAAGTCCTTCCAGATCCCCTCCCTCTTCCTACCCACCCAACTTTAAATATTTTCTCAAAACACAAACAAAAACCCAATACAACCACAAAACTCCCCAAACCTGGAAAACACAATAAGACAACACCCAAAAAGAAAACACAAACAAAACTACCAATTGTAACCAAATAGAAGTCCACACACAGAAAACTCTGAAATCCATTATATATGTTTGTCAGCTACTCCTAAACATGAAGCCTGCACTGGAGAGTTGACAGAGCCAGTCTTCCACTGGAGAGAACTGATTTTTCCTCTACCAGCAGTTATAAATGACAATTCAGTTGTTAACTTTTACCCAGTAGCTAGGTTTTCATTCATTCATTCATTCATTCATTCATTCATTTTTAAGATGTATTATTTTTATTTATATGAATACACTGTAGCTGTCTTCAGACACATACCAGAAGAGGGCATTGGACCCCATTACAGGTGGTTGTGAGCCACCATGTGGTTGCTGGGAATTGAACTCAGGATCTCTGGAAGAGCAGTCAGTGTTCTTAACCACTGAGCCATCTCTCCAGCCCCCATTCATCTATTTTAACTATAAATAAGCAATATGGGATAAGAAACAAAATCATCATGTTGAAATTACACAAGACAAAACAACAAAAGAAAAAGGGCTCAAAAGAAGATATAAGAATCAGAGATCAGCACATTTGCATACTCAGAAATCCCATAAAACCCCTAAACTGGAAGCCATACTGCAAATGCAGAGGACTGATAAAGACCCATGCAGGTCTTGTGCATGCTGTGAGTTCATAAGAGCTTTCCTGGTGGTGATTAAGAGGGTCTTGGTTCCTTGGTGTCTTCCATCTCCTCTGGCTTCCACATTCTTTCTGCCTTCTTTTCTATGCTTACCATAGTTTTTAAAATCTATATATTCACATTTACTTTATTGTTCAAAATCAGAAACTTCCTTTCTTCTTTCCTTGTCTGTTTCTTAAATATAATCAGCAAGCTATTAGATACTCACAGCTAGGAAAAAGAAAGGCCTCACGGGGCTGAAGTATGACAGGTCTCTGAGAGGGTGATGAAGCCAGCCTTGTCACTGAAAAGACAAAACAAAACAAAGCACTACCACCAACAACAAAACAACAAACAGACAAACAAAAGCAAAATAACTTCATATAACTATGGAAAGACAAATGCAAATTAACTGTAGCAGGGACACAAATGTAGCTGTGGAATGTCTAAATCCAAGCATTAAGAAATCCATGGAAAGCAATACTCTAAGGGCAAAGAGAAAACATCAGTAAAATATAGCATAGCTGCGTAGCTCCTTGTATCAACTGCCAACTGTAGGATCAAGTAAGACAATTACGTCAATCTCTCTCTCTCTCTCTCTCTCTCTCTCTCTCTCTCTCTCTCTGTCACACACACACACACACACACACACACACACATACACCCCACAATGTACATGCTGGTAAAGAAGGGAAAACGGAAAGGTAAGAAAAGAAAGGAGGAAAACCATGAAAAGGGAGAAGGGGAAGAAAGGTGAGGAAAGAAGATTGCCAAGCATCAAAATGATATCTAATAGACAGAGAAACAATTATAGAATTTAATAAGTACTAATTATTAACCAAAATTATAATACTGAGAGCCAAGAAGGGTGGCATGAACCTCTAATTCCTTCATTCTGGAAGCTTTGTTTGGAGAATGGCTGTCACTTCCAAGCCAGCCTGATCTACACAGTAAATCCAAGGCCAGCCTAGGCTAAAGACTGAGATCAACCCCTTAAGCACAAAATAATAATCATCAAAGCAACAACAAAAGCAATAATATTGATAAGAATAATAACAATAACTATGATGATAAATGCAAAAATTAAAACTTTGAGAATGGTGTGTGCCTACAAGTGCATGTAGGCACTTGTGTGCTCTCATAAATTCTCAAAGATTAATTACTATGTAATTTCAAATACCTTCAGGTTTTGAAGTTGAAGAAATGCAACTATTTTCATGGGGGGGGGGAATATTTACTTTATTTATATTTCAAATGTTATCCCCTTTCCAGGTCTCCTCTTTGGAAACCCCCTATGCCATCCACTTCCCCCTGCCTCTACGAGGGTGCTCCCCCACCCACCCACACACACTCCCGTCTTCCCTCCCTAGCATTCCCCTACACCCTCAGACCCAAGGGCCTCTCCTCCCACTGATGGCCAACAAGGCCCTCCTCTGCTACATATGTGGCCAGCACCATAGGTCCCTCCATGTGTATTCTTTGATTGGTGGTCCAGTCTCCTGGAGCTCCAAGGAGTCTGGCCAGTTGACACTGTTGCTCCCTCCATGGGGCTGCAACCTCCCTCAGCTCCTTCAGTCCTTCTCCAACTCCTCCATCCGGAACACCACATTCAGTCCAGGGGTTGGCTGCAAGCATCCACCTCTGTATTTGTCAGGCTCTGCCTGAGCCTTTCTGGGGACAGCTTATCATGCTTCCATCAGCAAGCACTTCCCAGCATCCACAAGAACATCGGGGGTTGGTGGCTATATATGGGATGTATCCCCAGGTTGGGCAGTCTCTGGATGGCCTTTCCTTGAGTCTCTGCTCCACACTTTGTCTCCATATTTCCTCCTGTGAGTACTTTGTTCACCCTTCTAAGAAACACTGAATTATCCACATTTTGGTCTTCCTTGTTCTTAGGCTTCATACAGTCGAACTATTTTATAAACAAACCTTTGTGAGAATGTTCCTTAAAACTGTTCTGAAGCTTGTGATGAATTCAATATGAAAAAATCCAATACTTCAAGGACCTTAAAGATGAGGAAAAACAAATGCGACAAAACCAAGAGTTAAGCAGAGGTTGGCAGATGCTACAGTTCCAAGTAACTAGTTAAGTCAGTGCTTCTCAACCTGTGGTTCAGGATCCCATAGCCTGCTTATTAGATATTTATATTAGAATTCATAGCAGTAGGAAAATTACAGTTCTGTTATAAAATAGCAATGAAATAATTTTATTGTTGTGGGTCACCAGGCTATAAGGAACTGTATTAAAAGGTCATAACATTAGGAAGGCTGAGAACCACTGCATTAAGTCTTCTCTTTCCATTCTCTATCTTCAGATACAAAGAAATCTCATTTACTGATCCCAGGCTCTGCTGTGTGTTTTGCCAGACACAGTGTCTAAAATTGTAGTAGCCTTGTATTTGGGCTTAAAAATATTCTCAGATTTTGTATTTTTATTTTAAGGACTTTGGTCTTTAAACTGGTTTTATTTTCCTTCAAGTTTAAATATTTTACATCTTTATTTCCAGATTAATCTTTTCTAATCATAATAGGACAATGAGGAGAAATGTCCTTTGCTGCTCTCAGCCTACGTTGACTCTGAAAATTATCAATTAGAAGCAGATTCCCCAAGGAGTTTTTAAGAAATCAGAAACATATATATATGTGTGTGTGTGTATATACATACATATATATATGAATGTTATTTTATGTAAACATGTTTATATTATATATCATATATTATATATAATATACTACATTATTTACATGTAATAAATATATAAGTATTATACACATATAATGTGTAACATACATGTAAATATGTATGTGTATATGTAATATGTATATATATACAAAAGCAGTTTGTGGAGAGTCATATGTTGGTTTGTACTTTAAAGAGATGTAGCCCACCTACCATGGTGAAGAAGCTATGAGGAACACAAGGTGGCGGGTCATACTATATCTGCACTAGGCGTACAAATAAAGGAATAATAGTTCTCAGCTCCTTCTTCCTTTCCATTCAGCCTGGCATCCCAATTTCCATGAGATGGTTTCACCCAAGTTCAAGCAAATCTTTCCTCTTCATTTAAACTGTTCTAGACGCACCCACATAGTTACACTCAAAAATTTACCTAATGCCTTAGATACTTGTTAATCCAGACAAACTAACACTTAAAGTCAACCATCATGAGTCTACCCTTTATCACATTGACACTGTAAGAGATAGTTCTCAACATTGACATATGGATGACCAAGATAACATGGCAGTTAAGGACACTTGCTACCAAGCCAGATGATCTGAGTTGGATACTGGGAATTTACATAGTGGAAGGAGTGAACTGATTCACACCAAAACTCTCAGCTTACACACACAGAAAGAGAGAGAGAGAGAGAGAAAGAGAGAGAGAGAGAGAGAGACAGAGAGAGAGAGAGAGAGAGAGAGAGAGAGAGAGAGAGAGAGAATAAAACCTAACAAAAAATATTTAAATCAGAACTTGTCCCTGACAGGCTCATGGCCATATCACAATCCTAAATTCTTTTAGTCAAACTTTAAAAGTCCCTAATCTTTAACCATCCCAACACTCTTTAAAAGTACAAGGATCAAAGTCTTTTCTAAGACTCAAGACATTTTAACTCAGAGCTTATCAGAATTTTTTAAAATATGCATATTTTTAAAAACATTAGCAAAGAGTATTCCCATTCCAAAAGAGAGGACTAGGAAAGGTACAGCAACAACAACAACCAAAATGACTGATATTAAAAGTAAAGGTAATATACATCAACTCCTGCTCCTTGATGTCCTGGTGCTAGTGTCTGGGGCACTTGGGCATTACCTGTATCATCTAGAGGTGTACCTAATGGCTCCATTGTTACAGTTCTGTAGTGTATTATCTATGTGGCTTCTAAAGTCCACTGGGACCATTCAATGTATAAAAATTTCCTAGGCAGATATCACATGGACACAGGGATTTCTTTTCTTTCGTTCGTTTGTTCTTTCTTTCCTTCATCCCTTTCTCTCTCTCTCTCTCTCTCTCTCTCTCTCTCTCTCTCTCTCTTTCTCTCTCTACTTTTTACTTATTCTATTTACATCACTGCTCACCTCCAGGTTACCCTTTCTCACAACCCTTCCCCCATGTCCCTTCCCTTTCTCCTCTGAGCAGGTGTGGGTCCCCCCCCCCACTCCCTGGAACTTCAAGTCTCTGTGAGGCTAGGCACTCTCTCTCCCACTGAGGCCAGACATGGCAGCCCAGCTAGAACCATATCCCAAGTACAAGCAAAAGCTTTTAGGATAGCTTCCACTCCAGTTGTTCAGGACCCACATGAAGACCAAGCTGCACATCTGCTACATATGTGCAGGGCGGCCTAGGTCCAGCCCTGTATGTTCTTTGGTTGGTGGTTCAGACTCTAAGGGTCAGAAGTTTCCAGGTTAGTTGACTCTATTGTCTTCCTATGGAGTTCCTAGCTCCTTTGGAAACCCTGATCCTTCCTCCTATTCTGTTTTTCTGTGGATGTATGCCTCTGTGTGAGTCATTTGTTAGGTAGAGCCTCTCAGAGGACAGCCATGCTAGACTCCTGTCTGCAAGCATAATATAGTATCATTAATAGTATCAGGGAATGGTGCTTGAACATGAGATGGATCTCAAGTTGGACCAATTATTGCTTGGACATTCCCTTAGTCACTGCTCCATCCCCAATCCCTACAATTCTTATAAACAGAATAAAATTTAGTTGGAACGTTTTGTGGGTTGGTGTCCCTATTGCACCTCCAGGGTTCCTGCCTGGCCACAGGATGCAGGCTCCATATTCCCAATGTTGTGAGTCCTCTTTGTTTAAAGACTCTCATAGATACACCATCAATGCCCTTGTTGTCTATTAATTCAATGTAGCCAACAATAAAACTAACCATTTTGCAATATAAGCAGTAGTGGTATAACTTACATGGTATTTTCCATTTCGTTCACAACTCTCAATGCTATGCCATCCATTCATGAAATCACAGTAGATGATACTTTTTGCCCTTTGCCATCTGCACTGGCTTTCACAGGTTAGCTCTTTCTCTTTTCTTCAAGAAAGATAACATCTTCTTCCGGTCTCTTTCTGTGGCCAGGGACTCCGGTCTGTGGCACAGAGCTCCATAATCAAATAGCGCAGGGAGAAGGCTAGCATCCAGAAAGTGTGGACATGCCTGTGAGTGGAGGTAAGATGGGCATCAATGCTCAGCGGGACCCGCCCTGAATCTTCAGGACAGTGGGACAGAGGAACAGCCTGGGACAGGAACCTTCTGGTTTACGCCTGTGGTTTGTGCCACATGTCTCCACACCCAAATTGCACAAGGAAAGAGCTACCTTCCCAGGAGTGTGGACAGGCCTGTGATCAGGGGGTAAGGCTAGCACCTCTGCTCAGAGAGATCCGCCCAGAACCCTCAGGATACATGGACTGAGGAGTGGCCTTCTGGTTTCCTTCTGAGTCCAGGGAACTGATCCCTTGACACAGGGCTCCATACTAAGTGCTAGGAGACAGCTGGTCTTCCAGGAGTGCTAACACACCTTTTACCACAGGAAGACAACCACTTCTCTGCAAATTCCTCAATCAAGAGGGAACCTCTCAGAGCCATCAGGACAAAGGAATCAAGGAACAGCTGGGGACAGTATTCTTCTGGTTTCTGCCTGCACCCCAAAGATGACCTTGTACCACAGCTCTCCAAACACAAATTTATCTCAGAAGAGCTGGTCTCCAAGGAGTACTAATGATAAGGCTTGCAGAAGGGACAAGCCACAGTCAGAGAGAGCAAGACCAGCTAACACCAGAGATAACCAGATGGTGAAAGGCAAGGGTAAGAATATAAAGAAGAGAAACCAAGGCAACCTGGTATCATCAGAACCCAGTTCTCCCGCCACAGGGAGCCCTGGTTACCCCAGCACACCAGAAAAGGAAGACTCAGATTTAAAATCACTTCTCATGATGAGGATAGAAGACGTTAATGAGGAAATAAATAACTCCCCTAAGGAAATACAAGAGAACACAGGTAAACAGCTAGAAGCCATTAAAGAAGAAATATAGGAAAACACAATCAAACAGGCAAAGGAAATGAAGAAAACCCTCCACGATCTAAAAATGGAAATAGAAACAATAAAGAAATCAAAAAGGAAGACAACCCTGGAGATAGAAAACCTAGAAAAGAGATCAGGAGTCATAGATGCAAGCATCACCAACAGAATACAAGAGATGGAAGAGAGAATCTCAGGTGCAGAAGATACCATAGAAAACATTGACACAACAGTCAACAAAAATACAAAATGCAAAAAACTCCTAACCCAAAACATCCAGGAAATCCAGGACACAATGAGAAGAACAAACCTAAAGATAATAGGTATAGAAGAGAGTGAAGATTCCCAACTTTAAGGGACAGTAAATATCTTCAACAAAATCATAGAAGAAAACTTCCCTAACCTAAAGAAAGAGATGAACATAAACATTCAAGAAGCCTACAAAACTCCAAATAGATTGGACCAGAAAAGAAATCCCTCCTGTCACATAATAGTCAAAATACCAAATGCACAAAATAAGGAAAGAATACTAAAAGCAGTAAAGGAAAAAGGTCAAGTAACATATAAAGGCAGACCTATCAGAATTACACCAGACTTCTCACCAGAGACTATTAAGGCTAAAAGACCCTGGGTAGATCTCATACGGACTCTAAGAGAACACACGTGCCAGCCCAGGCTGCTATACCCAGCAAAACTCTCAATTACCATAAATAGAAACCAAGATATTCCATGACAAAACCAAATTTACACAATATCTTTCCACAAACCCAGCCCTACAAAGGATAATAGATAGAAAACGCCAACTCAAGGAGGGAAACTACACCCTAGAAAAAGCAAGAAAGTAATCTTTCAACAAACCTAAAAGAAGATAGCCACACAAACATAAAAATAACATCAAAAATAACAGAAAGCAACAATCACTATTCCTTAATATCTCTTAACATCAATGAACTCAATTACCCAATAAAAAGACATAGAATAACAGACTGGATCCATAAACAAGACCCAGCATTTTGCTGCATCCAGGAAATGCACCTCCATGTTAAAGACAAACACTACCTCAGAGGAAAGGCCTGTAAAACAATTTTCCAGCCAAATGGTCACAAGAAACAGAGTGGAGTAGCCATTCTAATATCAGATAAAATCAACTTTCAACCAAAAGTCATCAAAATAGATGAGGAAGGACACTTCATACTCATCAAAGGAAAAAATCTGCCAAGAAGAACTCTCAATTCTGAACATCTATGCCCCAAATGCAAGGGCAACCACATTCATAAAAGAAACTTTACTAAAGCTCAAAGCACACATTGCACCTCACACAAAAATAGTGGGAGACTTCAACACCCCACTATCAACAATGGACAGATCTTGGAAACATAAACTAAACAGACACAGTGAAACTAACAGAACTTATGGACCAAATGGATTTAACAGATATCTATATAACATTTCATCCTAAATCAAAAAAATATACCTTCTCCTCAGCACCTCATGGTACCTTCTCCAAAAATTGACCATATAATTAGTCACAAAACAAAGCTCTACAGATATAAGAAGACTGATATAATCCCATGCCTCCTATCAGATCACTACAGTTTAAGGCTGGTCTTCAATAGCAACAAAAACAACAGAAAGCCAACATACACATGGAAGCTGAACAACGCTCTACTTAATGATAACTTAGTCAAAGAAGAAATACAGCACACCTGAAAGCTCTAGAACAAAAAGAAGCTAATACATCCAACAGGAGTAGAAGGTGAGATATAATCAAACTCAGGGATGAAATCAACCAAGCAGAAACAAAAAGAACTATACAAAAAGTCAACAAAACCAGAAGCTGGTTCTTTGAGAAAATCAACAAGATAGAAAAACCCTTAGCCAGACTAACCAGGGGGAACAGATAGAGTATCCCAATTAATAAAATTAGAAATGAAAATGGAGATATAACAACAGACTCTGAGGAAATCAAAAAATCATCAGATCCTACTATAAAAGCCTATACCCAACAAAATTGGAAAATATGGATGAAATGGACAATTTCCTAGGCAGACACCAAATACCAAAGTTAAGTCAGGATCAGATAAACCATCTAAACAGTCCCATAACCCCTAAAGAAATATAAGCAGTCATTAAAAGTCTCCCAACCAAAAAAAGCCCAGAACCAGATGGGTTCAATGCAGAATTCTATCAGACCTTCAAAGAAGACCTAATACCAATATTCTTCAATCTATTCCACAAAATAGAAACAGAAGGAACACTACCCAATTCATTCTATGAGGGCACAGTTACACTGATACCAAAACCCCAAAAGACCCAACAATAAAAGAAAACTTCAGACCAATTTCCCTTATGAATATCGATGCAAAAATAATAAAATTCTTGCAGACCAAATCCAAGAACACATCAAAATGATCATTCACCATGATCAAGTAGGTTTCATCCCAGGGATGCAGGGATGGTTCAATACCCAGAAATCCATCAATGTATTCCACTACATAAACAAACTCAAAGAAAAAAACCACATGGTCATTTCATTAGATGCTGAAAAAGCATTTGACCAACTTCAACATCCCTTCATGATAAAAGTCTTGGAAAGATCAGGAATTCAAGAACCATAACTAAACATAGTAAAAGCAATATACAGCAAACAAGTAGCCAACATCAAACTAAATGGAGAGAAACTTGAAGCATTCCCACTAAAATCAGGGACTAGAGAAGGTTGTCCACTCTCTCCCTATCTATTCAATATAGTACTTGAAGTTCTAGCTAGAGCAATCAGACAACAAAAGGAGGGCAAAGGGATACAAATTGGAAAGGAAGAAATCAAAATATCACTATTTGCAGATGATATGATGGTATACTTAAGTGACCTGAAAAACTCCACCAGAGAACTGCTACAGCTGATAATCAACTTCAGCAAAGTGGCCAGATATAAAATTGACTCAAACAAATCAGTAGACTTCCTATACTCGAAGTATAAACAGGCTGAGAAAGAAATTAGGGAAATGACACCCTTCACAATAGTCACAAATAATATAAAGTATCTTGGTATGACTCTAACCAAACAAGTGAAAGGTCTGTATGACAAGAACTTCAAGTCTCTGAAGAAAGAAATCAAAGAAGACCTCAGAAGATGGAAAGATCTCCCATGCTCATGGATTGGCAGGATTAATATAGTAAAAATGCCCATTTTGTCCAAAGCAATCTAGAGATTCAATGCAATCCCCATCAAAATTCCAACTCAATTCTTCATAGACTTAGAAACAGCAATTCTCAAATTCATTTGGAATATCAAAAAAACCAGGATAGCAAAAACTATTCTCAACAATAAAAGAACTTTTGGGGGAATCATCATCCCTGACCTCAAGCTGTACTTCAGAGCAGTAGTGATAAAAACTGCATGGTATTGGTACAGTGACAGGCAGGTAGATCAATGGAATAGAATTGAAGACCCAGAAAAGAACCCACACACCTACAGTCATTTGATCTTTGACAAAGGAGGGAAAACCATCAAGTGGAAACAAAACAACATTTTCAACAAATGGTGCTTGCTCAACTGAAGGTCAACCTGTAGAAGAATGCAAATTGATCGTTCCTATCTCCCTGCACAAAGCTCAAGTCCAAGTGGATCAAGGACCTCCACATAAAACCAGATACACTGAATCTAATAGAAAAGAAAGTGGGGGAAAGTCTCAAACACGTAGGCACAGGGGAAAAGTTCCTGAACAGAACACTTATGGCTTATGCTCTAAGATCAAGAATCGGTAAATGGGACCTCATAAAATTGCAAAGCTTCTATAAGGCAAAGGACACTGTCAATAGGACAAAACAGCAACCAACTGATTGGGAAAAGATCTTTACCAATCCTATGTCTGATAGAGGTCTAATATCCAATATATACGAAGAACTCAAGAAGTTAGACTCCAGAGAACCAAATAACCCTATCAAAAAATGGGGAACAGAACTAAACAGAGAATTCTCAACTGAAGAAACTTGAATGGCTGAGAAGCACCTAAAGAAGTGTTCAACATCCTTAGTCATCAGGGAAATGCACATCAAAACAAGCCTGAGATTCCACCTCACACCAGTCAGAATGGCTAAGATCAAACCTCAGGTAACAGCAGATGCTGGTGAGAATGTGGAGAAAGAAGAACACTCCTCCATTCTTGGTAGGATTGCAAGCTGGTACAACCACTCTGGAAATCAGTTTGGTGGACACTCAGAATATTGTGCATAATACTTCATGAGGACCCACATATACCCCTCCTGGGCATATACCCAGAAGAAGTTCCAACATCTAATAAGGACACATGCTCCACTATGTTCACAGCAGCCATATTTATAATAGCCAGAAGCTGGAAACAACCCATATGTCCCTCAACAGAGGAATGGATACAGAAAATGTGGTACATTTACACAATGGACTACTACTCAGCTATTAAAAACAATGACTTCATGAAATTCGCAGACAAATGGATGGAACTTGAAAATATCATCCTGAATGAGATAACTCAGTCACAAAAGAATGAACACAGTACGTACTCACTGATGAGTGGATATTAGCCCAAAAGTTCAGAACACCCATGATTCAATCCACAGCAACTGTTGGACTGAGTGTGGGGGTCCCAGATGGAGGAGTTGAAGAAGGGACTGAAGGAACTGAGCAAGTTTGCAGCCCCACGGGGAGGGAGCAACAGTGGCAACTGGTCTGCCCCCCCCCCACCCTAGTGCTCCCAGAGACTGGATCACCAACCGAAGAATGCATATGGAGGGGCCCATGGTGCTGGCCACATATGTGGCTAAGGAGGGCCTTGTTGACCATCAGTGGGAGGAGAGGCCCTTGAGTCTGAGAGTGTTAGATGCCCCAGTAAAGGGGAATGCCAGGGAGGGAAGTAGGGAGTGGGGGGGGGAATTTCCTCATAGAGGCAGGGGTAGAGGGGATGGGATAGGGGGTTTCCAAAGGGGAGACCTAGAAAGAGGAAAACATTTGAAATGTAAATAAAGTGTTAAATAATTTTAAAAAAAAGAATAATAACATCTTACAACCATTGATATTCATAAACGCTCTGTGGAAACACTATATAGCTATAAAACCCAAACAAGTCATATTAAGTATGCAAAAGGTCACATGCTCGTTAAAATTCAGTTGACATCAGATAATGCTGTAAATCACATGTAATCTTGACACTACATCCTCAGTTTTGAAATTGAAAATATAAAATTACCTGTATGAGTTTAACTGTCTGCCTGCCAACTTGATTATTTTTTTTATTTCAAGCAAAAGAAATCATCTATCCAACCTACAAATGCTAGCAAAAACCTTTCTCAGTGATTGTGCATGGATAGTACACTGATAATTCCTTGCTTCATTCACCATTGAAGAAATATTTACTGTGTTAGTCACTGTTGTAGGCTATGGTGCTCTTACAAAAGGATGCAAAAATGAAATGAGATTTGACATCTGTGCTAAGAACTTTCACAAGTTCTTTTTGAATCCAATGTGCTTGTAACACTTTACCACTTTTATAAAATTATTACAGGCAGAGTGTTTCATGAAGTCAGCTTGCCTCTTCTTTGAGGGAAAAAATCCTATTTTAAGCATAAAATAAAATCTTCAGTTGCTAAGATACTCAGTCTTATTTTAGATTTAATTATGGCCAATGGATGCTATGAGTACAGATGTGTTATAAGAATGCTTTAGCTTCCTTTACATAGGGCACATCTATCATTGAAAATTAATGTTCATCATATTAAAGAATGAAGATCTTAACAAAAATATTGTATCTGCTCTAAAAGTGTAACTTCATAGTCATGATAGCATTATATTTAATCAAACTGAAAGGCTTTTGCTATTTGTGAATTTTTATTAATCTTTACAAATAAAAATAAGTATTGCATTGTTATTGGGTTACTTGTGAGTTCTAAAAATAGATAATTAAGAACAGAGAAAGTTGACAAGTTTTGCTGATATCTTGATATTGGAAAGAAACGTTCCATAGGACATGACTATTCATCCAAAAATGGTCCTTGTCAATATGTACCCAAGTTGCCTCTTCCTTGGATGCCAAAATTCTCACAAAACAATCAGCTAAGAGGGAGCAAACTGTCCAGAAAGAAGGAACTCATAAAATCCTAATTCAATTAAATTACAAGTGAGACAATAGAAGATGACATTTTAAATTTTAAAATCAATCTCTGCCCATGGCCTTGGAATAAAAACCATGATTTCCAAAGTAGATTATCAATTATCCATGCACATTAGTTATAAGACAAGTAAGAGATTCTTCTCCACCCTGATGGCTCATTTCATTAAAAAGAGAACACTTCCAGAATAGGTTATACTTTTGAAAAATAACACCAGCTTCACTTTAGGGCTGGCATCATCTGCTCTCAGACAAAGCAGAACCAATGTAGTAGACGCTCTCCAAAGAATACTAATCAGATTTGTATATAAACACCACTGCACTCCAATTTCTGGCAGAGTGGAGAGCAAACATGTCACTGGAAGTTTTATATTTTTCAACATTAGTTGTAGGAATAGCAGTGGATGAGTAAAAGGATTCTTCTAGGAGTTCTGAAATCTTCAAGGGAAGAGATTAAAGTGGCAGTTTTACCCTTCTTGATATGATTTGCAAGCACCACCTCCCATAATGCCTCATTTTGATGATTCTTCCTCTCTGCTGTCCTTATAGGCTGTGAGGTCCAGATCAGATTGGAGTCACTTCTCCTTGGTGTTGTGTTTGAAATAACGAAAGGACTCTAATAGAAATTTTAAAGAACCAGTTTGGGTTATTCTTTTTCTTCATGATAGCTCAGGGTTAAACCAAGAGCTGTGTCAGTGAGACTCCTGAGTTATGAAATTCCAATATATAAAAACAGATTTTGTCACTCACCAAGCCACATGGTAATAAAATTAGGCAAACCCCTGACTTCTAACAGAAGCACAGCTAAATAATGTAGGCATTGTGTATCTGACGCTTTCTCTTCTTTTGTTTTTGTTTAATTTTTTTCCTCTCCTTTACTTTGTAGTTCATGGTCCTATTTTGTTATAGTCTAACTAGAAACACATCTGATCTCTATAAGTGATTTTTATCAAAAATTACTTAATCATTTTTAAGTATATTTTGAACAATACACAGTTAGTCTTCCATATCCTCAAGACCTCCCATGTTAGATTCAAGCAACTACAGTTTTTAAAAAAAAGTGGACTGGGGAAAAATTGTCTGAACTGATCATGTAGAAATGATTTTATGAGTATTCCCTAAAGAATATAGCATTTTCATAACATTATTGTTGTATTAATTCTTACAAATAGGTAATGTGTATGAAGGTTGTACATACAATGTGGGCAATTGCTATGCTCTGTTATATTACAGACCTAAATAGACACAGATTTCCATGGAACCACTTTTCTGGGGATACTAGAAAGCAATTGCATTTAATTATTTCTACGAATACTTAATAAGCTTCTATTTTTGTGTGAAGCTTACAATGTTCTGAATTCTATTTCTCTCCAAAATTATAAAAATTAAATAATTAAAATTATTTCAGTCAACAAAATTGGCAGCAAATTTTAATAATAAAAATCATGTAAGGTTAGCACCATTATTTTAACAAAGGACATATATCTAATTCTAATAGTATTTTTAAACAGAATTGAAGAAACATTTAAACAGAAGAATAAAAGAAAAGTAGACATTTACTTTCCAAAATATTTAAGAGCCTATCTTACTCAGCCATTGCCAGATTCTATGGATTATTTATCTTTAACATTTATACATATATGTCTGTATGTTCTTTAAATTCGATCTCTGATTCAAATACAGGTTCTCATATGGATCACCATATGGAAGAATTATTTTACAACAAGTTTAGTATGTTTACTTATTATCATTTCTTTCAAAGTTACTGTGAGGTCAAATATTGTTAACAGGGCCTAGAATCACACTTTCAGTTTGCTATGAACGATCCTCTAGATTATGTTAATTGAAGCAGTAAGACTAATTATAAATATGAGTGACATCAAAACTTCAGCTGCAGCCCTCAAGTAATTGAAAAGAAAATGAACTGAGCACAAGTATTCATCATTCTCTGCTTCCTGGATGTCAATACGATGTGACCAGTTATCTCAAACTCCTGCAAGCCATAACTTCCCCAAGCATGAAGAACAGCACACAATCTGCTGCCCAGAACAAACCCTGCTTCCTTCTGTTGCTTGGTCAGGTACTTTCATACAGGAAGAAAAGTAACCAATACACTTACTGTCACTAAAACTATTGCTTTTTAAAGTAAAAGTTCAGTCACCATGTAAAAGAGAGAAGTGTCCACAAGTTAACAAATATTGGCACTAGGTGGTATGCAAATGAGAGCCCATTACACCCCATTCTCCATTTTGAATTCCACAATTCCCAAGCAAATTTGCATTTCTCCAGAGTAAGCTATTGATAACCCCATAATTCAATGTTTCTTAAACATATATTCTTATCAGAGACCTCGCCTAGAGTCAAACAAATGGGATTCTCATACCCTCTAGTGGTATCACGATGGTTCGTACTGGTAAGTCAAAGTTCTATTACTCCCTAAAAAGGAATTAATCACTAAAAAAAACAGAATGGGGAAAAGAATGCTAAGTACAGTTAAACATGACTATTTCCAACTCAATCCCTTTTGAGTTTTGGAAAGATTTAACCTTCAGAACCATTTCTTCATGCTTGAAATTATAGGAGCTCTCTATGGCAAACACCACAACTCATGCTCTCTCCATTGGTGTCATTCTAAACACAAATTACAGTTAAATAAAATAAAAGCACAGCACTTCTGCTGAAGAATATTGAGCAAAACTGAAACCTGGATCATCTGCAGTGGTTAACTACAAATCAGAATGCTGATCACCATGGACTTTAAACACACATATTTTGCTGGCTGTCTTAGTATAGAAAACCCCTCACTGTTTTTTGGTTTTGTTGTTTTGTTTTGTGTTGTGTTGTTTTATTTTGTTTCATTATGCTGGTTTAGAGGACCTTAGAAATTTAAAATGACCTTAAGACATTACTGAAGTTAGAAAATAAAAATAACTCAGGTTGTTTGTTTTGTGTGTATGTGTGTTTTAATTCAGGCCTATCTTGCATACATTCCTCTGTTTATCCTAAACTTTATACTAACTTATCTTACTATAAATGGTATAGTAAAAGCCTCTCACTTCTCTGTTGAAAAGCCATCCTCTTGGGAATTTTATTCTGTGTTCACCTACTGTGTACCACCTACCCAGCAAGTCAGCAAATTTCATCCTACAGGTTCCAACAGACAATTTAGGGGTAGCATTTATCCAAGGTCACCCAAACACATCGTGACTCTGTTATAATAACAGAGACATTCTAATAGGGTTTCCAAATAAAATGGTTGAACGTCTGAAGCTCTGCAAGTGAATATGTAGGGAACTGTTGGAGGGGGAACTGTTGGAGAGGGAACTGTTGGAGGGGGAACTGTTGGAGAAGAGCCTTTCTGATGCTAGAGCTGACAGAAGAAATCAAAGACAAGATGTTAAGGGGATGGAGACCTCTTAGAAGACCCAAGACTCAGCCAAACTAGAGAAGAGCTGCACTTCACTGTAAAGTTACTATATTCCTGAAAAGTTTGTGACTGTTTTCTTCTGCTAACTGGATATTGACCAATGAACATTCTTCATGTCTGTCGATGTCTTGATTTTCTTATCTGCCAAATAGGTATAATGACAAGAATATTATCAAGAAAAGTAAGTGGATCGAAACACCACACTTTTATATACCAGATATTCAAAAAATTGCATACATAATAATATAATACATAATAATTCTAATTCTTTCAAAATAATATGTTTCATTAGAAACCCATGGCCAAGGAGGTTCCCATTTTTTCAGCTAAATGCATACTTATTTTTATATAATAATAAGTATTGTTCAGCTAATTTGTTTAAATTGCCTATTGAATCTTCATATTTATACTCATAGACAAATGCTATTCTCAGCCTGAATCAGCAAAGCCCATCTTTCCAGTGAATGGTAATGGATGCAAGGATAGATATATAGGGAGAAGCTTTATCAATAGGAATGAGAGAGAAATAAAGCATTATAAGTGAAGAGACCGAGCATAATTCATTGTACACATGTACGAAAGTGTCAAAGATTGAGCTAAATTAAATAAAAATAAAAAGGTTAGATTTCAGCACTAGAGTAGACAAGTAGATGCTATTTTATCACTGGCACTTCTAAGTAAGAAATATAGTAAATGCTCATATAGTATATTCAATTTATAGTTTGAAGCCACAAAGAAGCATCTCATGGCATAAGCAAATTTAATGCATACACCCAACTTCAATAGAATAGATATTTAATAATGGCATTTTCGGAAGCTAAACATTTTGCAGTGGGACTTTATAGGTCAATTCTTTCTGTCCTTCGCTAATCTAAGCCTTTGAGTCTATTTGACTCACTCTGATATTTGAACCTTTATCCACTGTTTGCCAGATTTGAACCTGTGATCTTAAAGCATCCACACTTACCAGTCTGTCCATTCATTCTTCTCACTTCCTCACTTAAGCCCTATATCAACAAAGTCTCTTTCATAAAAATCTTCTAATACTTCTTCTAACACCCAGTGAAATCCCTAAGCCTGGTGAACCACACGTCTGCACCTGACTTGTGGTATATGATCACCCCTACACTGGTCATAGGAAAACAACCATGAGAAATGTGTGACCAACTCACTTAATTTTCATGACCACTGATATCATTCAGACTATTACCACCATCCCAAACACAGCCAAAAGTCTGTGGACCAAAACTCAGAAACTAGGACTAAAAGCTATCTGTCCCACAAGCTGTTTTACTGCAGTGACAAAAAATCAAATGCAAGCCATTATTGATATTAAATTAGTTAGCTCCATATACAAATAATTATATATATTTATTTATATATCATAAACAATATATTATTATATAAAAGAAATATTTATATATTTATTAATAATATTTATATTACAGTGTCTGGCATACTATAAGTGGTATATGGTTTTGCTAAAATAATAGCTACCATCTAAATTAATACATACTTTATCAATATACTTTATTCTAGCTAACCTAATCTTTCTAGATGGTGTCATCTATGTGGATTAATTATTGAATTCATATAACTCAGCATTCACTGCCTCAGTAAAGCTACTCCTGTCCCAGCCAGCAGTTAGCACATGTTCCAAGATCCATGAAGTTCATTCAGAGTTCATTGTACTATTCCCGTTTGAGTCAGAGAATCAATCTTAAATATATCTTACAATGTCTTCTTCAGTTTACTCTTGGTGCAATCTCTATTTTTTCCTTTACCATACTTGGTTTTCCCACAGACTTTGTCATTCTGTGAAATATAAACTCCTCTCTAACATGCATTTTTATTTTCTGGTTAAGCTTTCCACAGTGCTGATGACTTAAATACTACAACTCACCGACAAATTCCCAATGCAAATACCCATCACTGCATAATCACTGGAAATTTAGACTGGCCAATTCAATTTAATGTATTTAATTATTGTCAAATGTAGTAATTACTATGTCACAATTGAGCTTTTATTTGTTTTTCTTGGATTCTTCCAGACTATCTATTACTTCTACTACTTCTACTACTACTACCCTTTTGTCCTTCTCCTCCTCCTCCTCCTCCTCCTCTTCTAACAGTCTCAACATGCTTTCTATTATTCAAAACAAAATCTGAAATCAACCTTGGCTCTAATTTTTCTAACATCACATGTCACATTCACAATATATCCACAGCCATTCCTCTAATACCTAGTCAAAACCAGCAACATTTCTGGCTTGAGTTAACAGCTTACTTCATCCTCCCTTTCAACATGTTGCAGGTTTGGGTCTCCAGGAAGCAGAAGTCAGGGGACAAAAAGTTGATTAGGGAAAATGATCTGTGAAAAGCAACAAAAAGAAGGAGGATTGGACAGATGTTGGTACCACGCAGTGATGCTCACTCAGCACTCTCCTGTCCCAGCCAACAGGAAGCTCTGAAGCTTAGAAGAGGCCCAAGTATGGAGGAAATGTTTGTTCCCTATTTATACCTTTACCTTTCTCAAACCAGCCAAAGACACTCCAAGAAATGTTGAGCTCACCTTAAAAACTGAAACACTAAGTCAACCAACATCTGAAAATGAGAGCCAACCATATGTTTCACATCTGGAGAGTTGAGTCTTCTCTTTCAGGAAGCACCTGGCTCTAAATGACTATCATTTTTACTGCTCTCGTATCTATTCTGCAGACAGCAGATTTTAGTATATAATTCAATGTCATCACACTAGCTGTCCAAAATCCCCAATAGTTTCTCAAGTCTTTCAACATAAAACCATGACAAAGGAGAGCCTATACCTTCACTCTTGAACTGAACAATTCCAGCCCTCATTTACTTTAATCCCACTGCACCCTAAGAGCAAATAATATACTTCTAGTATCACAGAGAGGAGGCTGGCAGCTATTCAGAAATAACCTGACTATGTTCAAAAGTTAAATTAACAAATAGGATAATGACCTTCAGTCTGCTGGAGGTTAAGGCAAATATTTCTAAATGTGCTTTTAGAATTATTTTATTTATTTATTTATTTATTTATTTATTTATTTATCATGTATATGAATCTCTTTTTGCTTTCATGTATATATTATGCAATATGTTTCCAGTGCTTACAAAGGTCTAAAGGGTTTTCCAGTCAACTGGAACTAGAATTATGGAGAGTTGCAAACTACCATTTGGGTGCTGGGAACTGAACCTATGTCCTCGGTAAGATGAAAAAATGTTTGTAGCCACTGAGCCATATCTCTAGTCCCGGTAAATGTGGCAATTCCTCTACCTGTACCTCAACTGCTTACAAATACTTAACAGAGAAAACTGTTATTTCTTGATGTACCAAAATGTCAGCATGCATATTAACTTCTAGTTTGCTATATGGATGTCTCAAACTGGTTATACAACATTTATATTTTCTGTCTTATAAAATCCTGACTTTAAGGTTTTTGAAAGATATTCTTGTCTACTCTTTTTTCATAAAATGTTCTTTAAAATAAGAAGACTGAACTCAAAGTATAACTCCAAAGCAAGGTTTAGTATCACAAAGTGTGGTCCCTTTAAGGCCTTCTCTCTCTCTCTCTCTCTCTCTCTCTCTCTCTCTCTCTCTCTCTCTTTCTTCTTCTGGCTGCTGTAGGTTAAGAATCTCTATTCAGAGGAGAACAAAGAGAAGCAGACTTCCCTTGAAATCCTTCCTCACCTTTGCCTAACCTTGAAGTCCCACATCCCTTATATCAAATGAGATTGATGAATGACACTCAGACCTGCTGACTCTGACTAGAATCTTAATTAATCATAGCTTTAAAATTCCATCATTCTCTCAGTCCTTTCATGGCCCTGTCTCCTAGAAAACTTAAGACAACTCGATAATAGAAAAGGGCTGAATCTTTTATAGATATTGTCTCAGTCATTTCAATAAGCCTGTCTACTATTTTCAGGGTAAAAGTGTGTCTGGGATTTACTGCTTAATGACAGAAGAATCTAGTTAAGACGAATTAATCAAAATGAGTGATACATAGCAGACCTTTGCGTAGAGGAGAGGGGATGAGAGCTGGCCTGTAATAAATGACATTGATGGCAGAATAATTTATCAGTAAAAGTTCTCAGAGTCCTACAAAAACCTAAGCAACAAAGATCAAATCAAAAGTTGAAAGCAGACATAGGAACAGACCATAAACATACATAAACTCTCTTTCTGGAACTATTACATATATGCATTTAATTTTAAATGTATGTATTTTACATGAAAATATTAAATGTATATTAAATTGTGAAGGAACAGTTGTTAGAACGATCCATTAGGAAGCTGTAACATAAATACCATAGCAGATAAATACCACACATTTTGAGATTTGCTACTGTCTCAGAAAAAATCTGATTTTTTATTGATTTTGATTCATATCTTCATCCTCATATTACCCATAAAACTCTGATATTCTAGGCTCCAGTGATAGAAAAGATATATCAGGCAAGACTCAATATGTTATCATAGTTAAAATTCATTGGAGATTAGAATTTACATATATTAAATGATCTTGAAAATGATCCAGACACAAATAGACAGTGACATATTTTTTTTTAAATTCAGATATTCAAAACCATAAAAATGACTGAACTTTAAAAATGGGGGAGGAAACATCTGTAACTAGTAAATATATTTGAATGAATAGCTAAATTAACATTTGAATTGTTCCTTGAATCAATAAACAACATTCAATGACAGATTGTTAAAATTTCAGGTAGTATTTTCTGACCAATATGTTACATATGTGCGCCTACATGTATACAGAGAGAAATTCCTAATTTGTTGACCATTTTAAACATAAAATAAATATAGAAATGTTCTAAAATAAATGGCCTTTATCATAGCTACATTTCCTTATATAATCATCCTCATTGTCTAATGGCTGGCAACATTTTTAAAATATCACATATATATTTTGATCATATTATATCCCATCCACTAATTCCTCCCAGATCTTCCCCACTACTGTAATATTTTTTCATAGTAATTTTGCATATGTATAGTGATGTGCATGTTCCCTTGTCTGACCATTTGACTAAGTATTCTCATCTAGACACACTTAAGTTGTTTTGTTTCTTATCCTCTAACACTGGAGCAAAAACATACACAATTTTATATAAACGTCATTGAATACCAGAAAATCTAATATCTGAAAAACACACACACAGTTTTATATATTCCTAAAGATCCTTGAAATCCAGAAAATCTAATAAGTGAAGTACTTCTGAAAACAAAACAATAAAATGTGTAATACTTTTAAAGATTATTGTCCTATTAAATTTTATATTATAAATTTCTAAATTGGATACATGAGCAAATTTTGCTATTGACTTTAAGTTGTGGTTCAAATTGAGACATGGAATATAAAATCATATTGTGCATGTCAGAGAAAAGCCTTTATTTTTCCTGTTGTCAAGGGCTGGGCTATGCACACCTAAACAGTTGTCTTTAGGAGACCAAACTACAAATAACCTGTATGTGTCAATTTTCTACTATCAGTAAAGCCACATCATGTTTTTACAGAAGCAATAAACTTCTCCAAACTCGGTTATTTACAAAAACTGATTAAAATATACATGGCTCTAAACAGTTTTATTAGCTTATAAACACCTCAGACATTAAGTCACACTGACCCTTCCATGGGCCTTGAGTTGTGTGTGTGTGTCTGTGTGTGTGTGTCTGTGTGTGTGTGTGTGCGTGTCTGTGTGTGTGTGTGTGCATGTGTGTGTGTGTGTGTACTTGTGTGTGTTCAGTATTAGAGGATAGAAAACAAAGAAACTTGTGGCTGACTACATGAGATCCCTTAGTCAAGTAGTCCAGTAAGGGAACTAGCAAAGGCACCTACGTTCTTTGTAAGATAAAATATCTGTTATTCTGTATCCTTGCTTTGGAAATATAATACACCAAGTAGGTCTAGAAGTACAAATGACACTGCCTAGTCTTTTATTTTTTCCAGTCACATCTGACAAATTGGCCCCAAATTTCTTCTTCACAACCTTAATCCATCCTGGGTTTTTAATGAAAGCGGTCCTAAACACCCATCGTGCATGCCAATTTATGTGCTCTCAGTCATCTCTCTTCTTAGACACCCAGAGATGGACATGTCTGTCCTGATTTTGTCCTCATTTGTCTCACATTTACATTCACATGTATCTGAAATGATGCTTCATTCCCCCTTAGCTAGCTCTTTTCTCATAGAAAGCCAAACGCAACAAGTTTCCTAATTTTATTGCTCTTTAAACCCCCTTTCCTCCAAAAATAATCCTCTAGATTCTACTTGAATACAAACAATTATGCATTACTTACAAACCAGTCCATATGCATCCTAACTAATGAAAAACAAAATGGGTTTAGCCAGTTAATCACCAAGTTTTCTGGCCATACTATTATGTGACTATTCAATATAAAAATATGCTGATTACAGAATAAAATGCTACTTGCTTCTAATATGTTAAAAGAAAAGAGAACAAGAGGCAGAAAACATTTACAGTTTTTGCAGAGGACCTGAGTTCAGTTCCCAGCACCTATACTGCATACCTAAAAGTGCCTGCAACTACAGCTCCTGGGAATTTGGCCTGTGAGGGTTCTACAGTCACATGTACACACATATGAGCTCATGAGTACACACAGAGACACACAAATACATTTTATTGAAAGAATATATGAGAATATGTAAACATACAATAGGAAGAGGTAAGGCATTATACCTAAAATTGTATTCTTCCAATGTAAAAATGTTTATCTATGCTCTATCACAAGTGTTCATCACCATATGACCTGAACTATAAATAAAAGAAAAATTCTCATAGGTAGCTCTAATTTGATAGTACTACAGACTTTTAAAGGGATGGACTGTGCCAGCATAAGACAGTTTTGTTTGAGGCCATCTGTATGTCAAAGCTGTTTAAATTACAGCTGTATGCTACCTTCTTTACGGAATGAAGGTCTTCCCTTGAATATTGACAATTGCTGACAGAAAAAAACATGAGGAACCCCACATAGATGTGTGAAATTTCTGCCTGTAATATAAACAAGTCATTTCTGCCCATGCTTCTTAGACTAGAGTATGACTACTACATGAACACCCACAAGGTGAACACTGCTAGCAACTAACAGTCTGGAATGCCACAAGATGCAGACACAGCATTCCCCACATGGCCTCTCCATTAGCTTCTGCCTCCAGATTCCTGCACTATTTGAGTTCCTGTCCTAACTACTTTGATGAAGGACTAAATGTGAAAATATAAGCCCAAGTCCCTCCCCAGCTTGCTTTTCGGTCACGGTGTTTCATCTCAACAACAGTAACCCTAGCAAAGACAAGGTATACGGTTAAATATTTAGAATGCAGTTATGGCCGGGCAGTGGTGGCACTCGCCTTTAATCCCAGCACTTGGTAGGCAGAGGCAGGTAGATTTCTGAGTTCGAGGCCAGCCTGGTCTACAGAGTGAGTTCCAGGACAGCCAGCGCTACACAGAGAAACCTTGTTTCAAAAGACCATAAAAAAAATAATAATAAAAATTAAAAAAATAGAATGCAGTAATGATTTAGGACTGCTTAGTAAATTGGCAGCTGTAGGCTCTCTTCCAGGATCCATGACTGCAGCAGTTAATGCAAGTAGGTAGATTTGTGGTGCCAAGCCTGATTTCCTTCCTTGTGCTTTAATCTTATTGAGATGTGCTTTCCTGAGATGCCCTTGACCTTACATCAATCCTTCTGCCTCAATCTTCAAAGTGCTAGGATTACAGATGTGAACTACCACATCTGGCTGAAGTCTACTCTCCTTAATACTCGGTTTTATGCAACTCTAGAAAGAATAGAATGTTACTGACCTACATGTTGAGGCATCTACTTTTGTTCATTGTATCAGAAAGCATGAGTTAGTTTCCCCAGTAAAAATTCCTGTCTTCAATATATAGTTCTGGGAGTTATAGAAAACTAGGTCATTTAGTAAAAAAATAAAGGTTGTATAGATAACATACATATATATCAAAATAAGCCACAGGTTAGAAATGGAAATGTACATATACTAATAATGTGAGTCATCAATTAAAAATACAAATATCAATTTTTGAGAGTGAAAAATGTAAACGTTGAATAATTGGAAATACATTTTTATTAGAACCCCTATAGTAAAAAATCTTTCTCCCCTAAGTTAACATCCATTTAATGCAAAATAAAAGCATAATGAATATTTGTTTTGAAATGAGAAGTAGAAAACACTTAACTTACGGGAAAAAAACAGTTGTCATTAAAATGGCCACAGATAATAAGAGTGGGAATGTGGGAAAGCAGCCAGTTTAACTTCCAAATCCAGCTTCAGTGCACTCTAAAACCACTGAACTGAGAACATTTGGCTTTAGTAGGATCAGAAAAGTAGATAGACCAGTGGGGTGCAAACAAATTCAAGTTAAGCCTGTTCGATCATACCTCAGAAAACTAATTCTTGTTTGTTTCAGTGCAAAACAATTTTCTTGATGTAGTAACAAAGTTTTGCTGAGACATGTACAATTTATAGCAAGAGCTCAAACATACAAAGAAAAGGAGCCATTAAGACGAAGTAGTGTCGATGACTCTAAAGTGCAAAAGAAAATATTAAACTGTGTCCTTGTCCTACAGTTTCTTGAACATAACAGAAGCTTGGGATATGTGGCAGAAGCTCACTAGATTAAAATATGTCAGAAGTCACCATGTTCTGTGATTAAGTAATTGTCAGCTATGACTTCCTTGTCTAAAGAAAATCAAGCAAATACCAAGCAAATACAAATGCAATATTATCAATTGACTTCAGCCTTATTGATTACTGTCCAAACTGGTTTTGATTTTCTAATTTTTTACATCTCTTAAAAACCACTTTGGGCTAAGGTTTTTCAATTTCTTCAGCAAAACAGAGCTGAACTCTGAAATGTATTGAGTTTTCCTTGGCATGCAATGTTCATTATTTTTATAACTAATATATTTTGAGTGACAATTTTGAACCCCCAATTTGAAAATTCAGAATGCATTCCACTGATCAAAAAAAATAACGCTGCAAACTTGTTTATTCAGCAGCACAGCTTCAGGAAACATTAATAACCTGATGACTGAAAAACCTGTTTGTTTTGCTTGTGAAAGCTGCTATCATGGTTTCCAGTTATTACCCTCTCAAGAGCCTGGGCAAAGCACTCCTGTGTGATCATGATTCATCTCCATCAGCTTGAATAGTGTGACAAGATAAAAAATATGAGGCTGGAGAAGAAGCGGAATTTTCAGTGAGAAGTTTATCCTTGTTAAGCCTGCATTGGCATAATTTCAGATAAAGAACAGAACAATTTGTTTCTTTGCATACATAATTTAAGAACTGGCCTCTCCAGTAGCAGCCATAGTGAATGTAAATTTCTCAGGCTGCAGATGTAAAGTTCTCTAACATCAATAAGAGACTCTCACAAAATCAGAGCTCACTCCCAGGCAGCTCTTTTCAGTGGAAATTGGCAAATCAAATACTGCCTGCTTCTTCCAAACAGTGGTTTTGAAATGTGTGGTTTAGCCAGGCAGTGGTGGTGCACGCCTTTAATCCTAGCACTTGGGAGGCAGGGGCAAGCAGATTTCTGAGTTCGAGGCCAGCCTGGTCTACAGAGTGAGTTCCAGGACAGCCAGGGCTATACAGAGAAAGCCTGTCTCAAAAAAACAAAACAAAAACAAACGAAATGTGTGGTTTAGATACTAACATCACAAGTTCATTATTTATAGGAGACTAAAATGGCACTAAGTGCAAAGGGTCATTGATAGTTTTATTTTTTAAATAGGGTCTACATAATTTTAATAAATCTATAGTTTATCTGTATTTTCAATTTTCCACATGATTTTCTATCTTTTTTCATTTTTATTGCTTATTTCGTTGACCCTTTGAGACAGAGTTTCTCTGTGTATCCCTGACTGTCCTTGAGTTCACTTTGTAAACCAGGCTTACCTCAAACTCACAGAGATCTGTCTCTCTTTGCCTCTCACATGCTGGGATTGGGGATATAGGAAAACTAGCTTCTGAAAAACCTCACATTTGCAAAGATAGAACAAGATGTTGGGATGAACAAATCCTATTTGAACAAGTTCACAAAAGCTAGCTGTACGTATTTTCAATGTAAAAGAAAATGGTCATTCCCGTTACAAATGTGCCTTTGTAAACCGTTCTCAGGGGATAGACTTACTGTGATTCACACATTCCCTTCTTGGGTAAGAACGAAATTATTCCTACCATTATACTCACCTCCAACACACTGAAGACATTCTCCTTAGGTTATTCCATATTGAACTGTAGTAAGCATAGCTTCCCTGGTTCCTGTCTACCAAACAATGAGAGTGGTACCCTCGAGAATGACAATCAAACAATAATTTTATACATTCAGAATCACCCTGCAATTTCCAAGAAGGGAGAGCCTATGTTTTATATATGTGTCAACTGTTTGATATTACCTTGAAGAAACACAGTAGCTTAGGAAAAGCTATCAAATGATCTTGTTGTTACTAAGTTTACTTTTTGTTGATAAATTCTTTAAGGATAAGTAGAACCTCTTGAGGAGGAAAAGAACAGCATTTGCCTTTTCCTCAGTTTCATCTTGGGTTTACCTGAAACTCATGGTTCTCTTGGCTGAGCTTCCTATCACATTTTGGTTAAAAACATTATCTAAATTATTTGCGTATATTTTTGGCACTTATGACCAAAAGTCATATTGATTCATTATTGATTTTTACTGAAAATGCTTGAGCTAAAAGTATTTCATTATTTTGGACTATTTGCATATGCATGAGATAACCTAAGTATAGAATCCAAATCTTAAAATTCACATATTTCACACATATATGTACCATGTAGGTAACTTCACAAAAGATTTTAGCATAGCTATGTTCTATATGCAACCATCCACATAAGTCAGGTATGATCTTTCACTGTTATGGTTTATATCAAGTCTGCCAAAACATTTATGTGTTGAAGGTTCTGTACTGACCAGCTCAATTTAAGCATTGAGAAACAACAGGATTCTGAGATCCCAAGTTTAATCAATAAATCACTTGATATATTTTAAATATTATTTTATTGAGAGGTTCTGAAACAGAAAGTGGAACCTAGACAGGGAAGTGTATCCAAGGTGAGCCCTGGGAAGATGGGTCAATTTCCCAAACCCGTCTTGCCTTCCTCCTTATGTACCTCCACGCCCAGCTCTCTCTTTCTCTCTGATGGCCCTCCTCTTCTCTTGTTCTTCTTGAGGTACATAGACCCGACCCAAAATTTCAACACCATGATATTCTGTGTCTTCTCAGCCCCAAATCAACAAACATAGCCAATCAACCTTGGACCGAAAACATGAATCAACAACAACAAAAAACACTCTAAATTGTTTCTTTCAGGCATTTTCATGGAGACAAACATGTAACCCCTTCTTACTGTTTAGGGTTGTCCACAGTTGCCTTACTGAGTTACAAGAATGTTTTTAATGTTCTGCACACAGCTTTGGTTGCTGTGTATACAAATGTGTGCACAGGTTAACAGCTCCAAAATCTTCTTTTGGATCCCTGTCTTCCCTTTATTAATAGTATATTTTTATAAACTTATTACTTCAACTTTAGTGGGTAAAAGTTAAATATATGCCCTTCCATGGTTAGTTCTTAATGAAAAAATTCTTCTCTTTTCTAAGATAATGCATGTTGTCTTACTTCCATAAGATCAAAATAAGACTTATTTTACTTTGGCCTTCCACAAATTACTGACCTTTAGTTTTTCCTTCCAAATTACTGAAAAAGTTCTCAAGTATTTCAACAGAGCAGTTGCAAAGTCACATGGCATACACTCAGAGAAATTCATGGTCTTTGTATAACTGAACACATAAACTTAAGTAAGGCTCATAGAGTTCATAAAATCTTAAACTTGTACTTTTTGTCTAGACCAATACAAGGTAATGACTGAGAACATTTATAATACAGTACTAAAGTCAGGCACATCTAGGTTTAGAGGCAACTCTGCAATCAGATATTAGTTCACCTCACACAATCAGCCCCTCTGGCTTGAATGAGTGTCCTCCACTCACAATGACCACATTCACAGGCTCCTGTGACATAAAGCATGGCCCTCAGGGTGGCCTCAGGGTGAAAGAAGAGCCTTTAAAATGTGTGCCTAGTGGAAAGCATTGAGGTCATAGGACATGTAAAACTAGTTAGTACCAAAAATTAGTCCTTCCAAAGGTCTGAGACTACCTTATACTCTTGGTCCTTCTATAAGTCACCCATTCCTTTTCTACTTCTTCATGCTGTGACACAGTCAGAGAATGTTAACTGGGATATTAGTGCCATGGTGCTTGAGCTTTTTAGCTACTGGTATTGTGAAGCTAATAATATACATAATTGAATATACATAATTTTGTGTTAGGTATTCTGTTATAACAACCCCAAAATATGCAGCACCCAAATGTCTGAACTCAATTATCTTTTCTTAAATATATGAAATAATGACAATAATTTCCTAGTATATAGAGAGAATTAGATGAGTTAATATATATGTATGTATATGTATTTTTATAACTGTATATTGAATAGAAACCTATATTTAATGAGACATTAGTAGAAAAATCAGTAATGCTGACACTAAGAAAACATGAAATAGGAATAGTATCTAACTGCATAAGTATTACAAGTACAATATCATCAGCCTCTGTAATATACTGTAAAATCACCACTATTCTATAAAACTAATTCGCTTTCCCAAGGTGACATGAAAGAGAAGGGTGAGAACTGAAGCTTAGGCTTTCTTGACACCAAAATCTTCACTTTATCCATTGTGCAATAGTTTGAGAAGACAGGATGGAGTCATGGGAGCCATTTCACTCCCTCTGTACTGAGAGAACACCATTAAAGGAAAAGCACACTCCAGTCTTTAAATCCCCAAGTTCTCATTCCAGCCATTGGCTCAGCATCAAGGGTACCCATCCATTCAGTTAGAACAGTAGCCAACTCCATCAAGAGGCTCTACCAGTGACTTTTCACCTAATTTACTTGAGTTGTGGCAGTAAAACATGTCTAAAAGTAGCACACAGGGCAGAAACATTTCGCACTTGAGATTGAAATTTTTATTATGCTGGAAATGAAGACAGCCTGATTTCTCTCTCTCTCTCTCTCTCTCTCTCTCTCTCTCTCTCTCTCTCTCTCTCTTTCTCTCTCTGTATCTCTCTCTCACACACACACATACACACACAGACACACACACACACATACACTCTCACACTCTAAAAACAGCTCTATGATAAGTGTCAAGTCCTTAAGTTCCATGAATCACTCTCCATGAGCAAAATCTCAATTTGGCAAGAAAGTCTCTCTAGAACAACAGAAGAGTAAGAAAAGAGGCATTTATGCAGAAGAAAGTGTAGAAAAACTAAAATATATTAGTCATGCTTCCACTAATGTGAAAGAAAACTTTTTGGTAGATATTATATATTTCAGTTAAGGGTAAAAATAGATAAAAAGAGTAAAAAGTTGGGTTATTGTGTCTTGCCCCCATCCATACTTTCTGAGTAAAGTGCGCATTAAGTTTATATCACCTTGGAGCCTGTATTACTACATCCAAATAAAATGGGAGCTAAATTCCCAATGATGTATATCGAGAAGCTTCCCCTTTCATTCTGTTCTGAGTCAACATAACCTTGCACTGTTTGTCTTTGTCAGTCTTTTTAGCAATGAAAACTGGAACACCCATATATCTTCTCCTTCAGATCATCTCCTTCTTTCCTTTTTTTACATGTAATATGCATTGCAATAATATAGTCCATAGGAAAACTATTTTCTAGGATGACTGAACTTCCAGATCACAGTTGTGGTTTCCATGGCTACCATGTGTAGTGGAATCATTTCCAAGGCTATGGCTATGGCAGATTACCTACCTCCTTACATTTTATTCTCCCTCATTGTCTCTAAGGAGTTAATAACGCTTGTCACAAATTTCTGCAGGCAAGGATACAAGGCTAACTAGAAAAGACTTGGACTTAGAAGGTTACCCCACATGTGCGCTGGGAATGTAGAGCTTTGTGCTACTCTCAAAGAACACTACAACCTAATTCAGGCTGCTGACTAAGTTTAGTAATGTTATAAATTGCAATCATAAAGTCCAATAATAACATTTGAAAAACAGGGTGAATGGGAAGTGATTTGAACAGAGTTTCTGTAATTTGACAAGCTAGCTCTGATAGACTTCCGCTTCTCAAAGGAGTTGTATTCTAAGAAGGAGAAAACCAGGTGATGACAGAAAGGATCTCTTAGTTACTTTCTCATTCTTTGGATGAAGTGACCTGGCAAAAGCAGCTTAAAAGCCCATCATGGCAGCAGGTAGAGAGACCATGAACCAGGTAGGAATAGGCACCTGGCTAGTTATACTCATCCACATTTTTGTTTTGTTTTGTTTTGTTTTTGTTTTTTTGAGACAGGGTTTCTCTGCATAGCCCTGGCTGTCCTGGAACTCACTCTGTAGACCAGGCTGGCCTCAAACTCAGAAATCCACCTGCCTCTGCCTCCCGAGTGCTGGGATTAAAGGCAAGTGCCACCACTGCCCAGCATCTCATCCACATTTATAAAGCAGAAAAAAAGCATGTATGGCTATAAAACTTCATGCATTCTTACCAAACAATGGAACCAGCCAAGGATTAAGTGTTGAAACACATGTGAGCCTATCTTTGCAGAACATTTTCCATTCAAACCAAAACAAATGGAGTATTTTAGCTCTGGCATTAAACTTTGCTTTGTGAATTGATCAGAAGTCCCCTGAAAGAGAGCATTGCTCAGAAGAAAGGGTGGGAAGGAAGGAGAGAAGAAAAGGGGAAGGAAAGGGGAAGAAAAAGAGAGGGGAAGGAAAGAGAGGAAAAGAGGGGGAGAAAGGAGGAAGGGAAGAGAAAGAAGAGAGATATCTATGGCGGGCTTTTCTTTTGCCATTGCAAAGGCTCCAAGTTCAAATTTTGGAGCATGGACCAATAGGGAAAGATGATAATGTAGTGCAAATGTGAGAACGATCTGCTGAAAGATCATTCATCTTTAGGGAGGTGAGTCTTTATTATAACATCAACTGAGAAAATGACCTACAATTGGGGGGGGGGACTGCTGAAATCATAGTCTACCATTTAAATGGTAATCACTTCCATGAAACACTCTCATATAGATATCTAAAGCCATGTTTGAGGATCAATACGAGCACCATAGCTCAGTCAAGTGAGTACATAGACAGGATTTGAGAATTATAATAATTTTCAATTATGTATTCAGATTCCCGTTTCATGCCTTGGTTTGAGAAAGTAAAGAGTACAAGTGTGTTTAGTTGTCTTTGAATGCTTAGGGTCTTGCTTGCTCCTGAGCCCCAAATAAGTGCTCAATTAATGGGTACAAAGCTAAAATACTTGGGGCCTTAATTAATTTTATTTCCCTAGGCTATGATAGAGCATGATGTTAAGACTGTGCCCTGAGAAGTTATTTAGTGAAAGCTATTTGTCACAGACTGAGGAGCATCCTCCAAAATTCACGTTGTTCGGTGGAACTGTACTTGAAGAGATAGACTCTCAAGAGGTGATTAAAGTTAAATGGAAGCACAACTGTGGTCTCTCAACTCAACTCACTTCAGTAAAACAAAATGCTATTTCATTGGTGCTTCAACCTTACGGAGCTAAGGACATAGGGTGGCTGGGCTGAATGAACACTAGAAAACTAAACAACTGAAAGAGGTGGATGGACGCATGCAATTCTGCTACCTGCCTGAGCCTGCGAAATTCTAGGTACTTTTTTGTTTGTCTCAAAATAATGAATGGAATTAGTGTCCTGTCTGGAATATTTCAAAATGTAAGGAGCTTTCCCAGCAAATCAACTATTTGCCTATCAGTCTGAATTTATTTTATTTTATTTTATTTTCACTTCCACAAATAACTGAGATTGACCAAGTCTGAGAACAAAAGGAAGAAAACAACATTATACTCAAACAAATAGATTTGGAGAGTCACACAGGATAATTTTCTATACTATGTAGGCATTTCTTCCAAAATCTGTGTAGATCTGGCCTTGTTATCTCATGCATACTATCAGGAGTAAAAGCCCTCAAGGAAACAAATATTCCTGAGCATCATGCTTCTTCCTTTCAAGTGGAGCCAATGGAACCAGTGCCTTTCTGGTACTGTCTTTCTGAGCATGCATCTTCCTCACTTTTCCTCTAAATTTAATTAAGCTTGATGTGGTCATACTCTTTGATGCCTATGATGTTTTCTAAAATATTGGGGCTAAAAAGATGACTCAGTAAATAAACACAATACTGCCCTTGTAGAGGACCCATGTTCTGTTAACTGCAACCACATAGGAGTCACACAACTGTGTGTGTCTCCAACTCCAGGGAATATGATGCCCTCTTCCTGTCTCCTCAGAAACAAGAACCCAGTGCACATAACTGTGCACAAATAAGCATATGCAATTAAAATAAAACTTTAAAAATATATTCCCCTATTTCCCCATCTCCTTACAGCCGTCCTCTATGATCCAGCCATCCTTGATGGTACAAAAAAAAGTATGGAAGAGCCTTTTCAAAGTCTTTCTTGATGAGGTCTAGTGGAAAATCCCCTTCCTCTTTAACCTCTCTGCCCTTCATCTTTACATGACACTTAAAATGTATACTGAAAGTTAATTGTCTTTTCAAGTATTAGCCTTAATCCACTGACTAAATGAGATTTTTTGCATCAGGACACATTTTAACTACGGACAACATAAAGCACTGACTATACCTCACAGTAAATCTCCAAATATCACTGTCCTGATTGATGGGTTGGGGTTTAAGTCATTAAATGATAGTCAAGTTCATTTCAAAGCATCTGCTTGCTCATTGAGACTAAGCTTCATGTTTATAATAATAATGTTCAGTATGTTATACGTGTCTCACGGAGTAATTGTATGTATGTGTGTTAAAAAAAAAAAAAATGCCTGTGACAGGATTTTCCCTGTCCAATTACATTAGGGCAGCAGGAGGCCTGAGATTGGATGGGGAAAAGGGAGGCAGAGCTAAGAGTGGCAGAGGCAGGGAGTGTCTCAGGGGAGAGAAAAAAAAAAAAAAAGGAAGATGGTGGCAGACATGAACCAGCGTGGCGTTTACCAGCCACAAGTAGTTGTGATGTCATAAGGTTAGAATAATTGGGATAAAGCTTTTATCATTATCAATTGGTTCTGAAATTATTGTATTAGCGTCTTGTAAATTGAGAATTTATTGATACATAAATCTAATTGGTTCATTATAAGTTGCAAGAGTTTTAATTCTACTGGGTAAATGGGTGTTGTGATGGCTGACTGTGAGATGGGTGGTCATTATGTGGGCCTGGCGGCATAGATCCACCAAGGAACTCGGGAGTTCCAACACATAGAGACGGCCAAGTTGAGATCACCTGGCTAGAGCCCTGTGGCTAGCCAGTGCTGGTACTAGAGCAGGAACTGCCGGATCCATTCATTAATATTTCCCGCAACAAATACCAAAGAACTTTAACAGATATAAGACTGTCTCTGCTTCTAAAGATTTGATTTATTTTTATTTTATATATGTGAATATTTGCTGTCTTAGTCATTGTTCTATGCTATAGTGAGACACTAGGACCATGGCAACTTTTATAAAGGAAAACATTTAATTGGGGCTGGGTTACAAGTTCAGAGGTTTAGTCCATTATCACCATGTTGGGAAACATGGCAGTAAGCAGTCAGACAGGGAAATGGAGAAGGAGAAGGGATCAAGAGGCAGCAGAAAAAAAGTGAGACACTGAACCTGGCTTGAACAGTTGAAACTTCAAACCACATCCCCAGTAACACATTTTCTCAAACAGTGGCATACTTCTTCCTTCAAGACCATGTTTCCTAATAGTGCTCCTCCCTATGAGCCGATGAAGAGGACATTCCACTAAAACCACTACATTTACTTTTATGTATGTATCTGAAGCAGGCAACTGAGTAGTACCTGCTGAGGCCACAAGAGAGAGTCAGATGCCCTAGAACTGGAATTACAGTTATTGTGAGACTCAGTGTAGGTGCTGGGAACTGAAGCTGGGTCTTCTGCAGGAGCAGCAAGGCCTCTTAACCATCAATTCATCTTTCCAGCCCATGGAACTTCCTTGTTATCTACAGACATTTCCACCCCTTTAAGGGATCTATATGGAAAGGCAGTGCTGTCTCAGGACAAGCCAAGCCTTTACTCATAAAACATAAGTCATTCATATTAGTGCTGTTGACCTAGAGTTCTTGAGAGATAACTGTGCAGTGTGGTAGTAGGGTTGGGTAAGTGTTGACAGAGTTCATTAGCAGGATGAAGCATTTGTTTGTGAAGCTGCTTCACTGTACACTGATTACCAACTTGTCTGAGTTAAAGACTATGAAACACCCTTATACAGGACAAGTTGAATGGATCAGGTTAATTGCTTACAGATAGGCAGCGCTAGGCAATAGAGGCCTAGAATTTGCCACAAGACTTTTATCTAGTCTACAGGAATGCATATGAAATCTGGAGTGTATGAGCCATCCTTGTACTACAGTAGAAATACTAAAGAAAGCATTGTCCTATGTTTACTACCTCTGATATTTGACTCACAGGGAGAGAGGAAGAAGAAAAATTTTATTCTGTTGGGGGAGCAAAATCAGTGTTATCTTTAGAAGCTCTGCCATGTCTCCAGATACTGCCTTCTCAGCCCTTCAATCATTACTGTTGAGATATACAGAAAAAAGGAGTGGATAAGGGTTAGCACATTACAGGATACTCTGAATGCTGTCATATTCTGTCATCATAGAGCTCAACGAAAGGCTCACAGACATTAATGAGAAGTGATAGTAATCCACTATGAATGTGACTACCTTCCAGAACTCACCCCCAATCTATCTCTCTAGTCAAATAATATGCTAAAATAAATAGGCTAAAAGGAACTTTTTCATTCCATGTGAAAGGCAGCATCTAAAATAGTTCTGAGTGATCCCTATCTTTGCTACTACATGCTGTATGAGAGTTAAATTGACTTGTTCTTAGAAATAGAACACTGCAAAACAAATGCATATAATAATAAGCATGTGACTTTCTCTGGTCCTTTTTCTTCCTTTGTTTTGATGAAGCAAACTGTCATGTATCTTCCTCCTGGGACCAAGGCAGGAAAATAGACCATTTTAAGGAACATAGAGCATCTGAGAGGAACTGAGCATGCCAAATATCACAAGAGAGCTTGAAAGCAGGTTACCCTACCCCACGATCATTGAAACTCTGCAATGAATGCAACCTTGGCTATCTGGCTACCACCTTGATCAAAGCAGTCCTGGGAGGTTGGAGCCAAGAGAACTATGCAAACTAATGATTAGATTTCAACTCCACAGAAACTTAGATAATATATCTTTGATGTTTAAGGAAGTCATGGTAAATATTTTACATACAGATAACTTATATAATCAAGAATGTTGGGAAAGAGAACTGGAGAAATTTCACAATTAATAGCACTTGTTGCTGGTTCAAAAGATCCAGGTTGAATTCCAAGCACCCGCATGGTGGGTCATAACCATCTTTAACTTTAGTTCCTTGGGAACTATTCCCTCCTCTGACTTCCACGGGCACCAAGCACACATATGATATACATACATGTGGAGAGAGACAAAATATTCACATATGTAAAGTAAAACTAAAATTTAAAATGTTTGGAAAGGATTTTATGAGGAATTCTTTGTGTGGTTATCATAGACATACAATTATAGAATTAGAAAGAAAATAATGATTATGAAATGTAGCTTACTATAGTGAACATATTGAGTACAAAATCCAGGATTTGGGGTCTATTTCAAACTCTAAATATATTTGACAAGGAATGGTCAGGGTATATAGTCTGTAATGTTTTCTGACCTGAATTTCCCCTGAATTGAAATTAAAATATAAGTTCATTCTATACTTGCTTTCTAAGATCACAGGCCCTGCCCTTATAAAGGCTTTAAAACAGGGATCATTCAAACTGCTGTCCAGTGTTTCACTTTTCTTTGCTTCAGATTCCTTTGTTGCACCAGTAAAGCTAACTTCTAACCACTATCCTATTTTAGCAAAGTGGTATTGAATGTTGCCGAGGTCCAGTTTCAGCACAAGGAGGGTCCTGAGGGAGGAGGTAATGGGAGTAGTGCTGCTGATTCAGAAGGAACTTGGAGTGAGTAGTGGAGGCAAGTTGTCAGTTCACGAGTTCTCTCATTACTCTATCGATCTGATCTGACAGACTGAACCCAGTCTCTTATTTACTAAAGCTACATCATCAAGGCTTTGACCATTGGTGATCACCTTTCAGAAATTCTTAGATTTCCATAAATTTTGAGAATCCCAGATCATTACTCCCAAGCTCCGCTTCCATAAAACAGAAATTAAACCAAAAGCAAAATCTCATTTCCTTATAGTTTTTACACAGCCTGTTCCTCACTGGTAGCTGGGCACAGCTCTTATGGTTTTCTGGTAGAGCAGACAACAGTCTTTAATAACTATTTTCAAGTAAAAACATAAAGGTGATAGACTACTAAGGTTGAAATGATTTCTTTCAAAGTTTTGAAGTTTATGGAAGTAAAGCAGCTATCTCCTGATCTCTCTAAGCATTATCATCTATGATTCTTCAAGTAACTTAGAGAAAGAAGTACACAATTTTTCATTTGCTTGTACACTATCTTTTTATTCTCTGATCTTTGTTATCCCAGAAATTCCATGACCTCATGTCCAAAATTGCCCGCCTCTCCATGAACTGAGTTTCAGTTCCCCAGCCCAACCTCCTTTTTATTAGTTCCTACTGTCCTTAAACTCTTTGTTTCTGGGTCGTATACAAGCCTCCTTCCTGTAAGACACACCCATCTATCCTTACTTGGTTTCTATAGATTCCTCCTTCTTTTCCTATCCAGGCCTTTTCTTCTTGAGACCACTTTAACTCTCTATCCTTGATGGTCCCAAGTTCACCGTGGCTAATTAATGTAGCAGTCACTGGGACTGGAGGGTACATTTATCTCCTCATATAATTCCAAGTTCAAGGCCAAGTCTAGCAATGAGCAATTTCTACAAAGGGCCATGTAGGTTTTTATGGCCTCTGTGGTTGTTTTGTCTAGATCCTTTCCCATGGAAGGTCTGTTCCTCATCCTTCACAGTCTCATAACCACCTCCGTTTCTCATTTGTGAGAACCCCATCTGCTTCATTTATTATGGAGTAATTAGCTCTGAGTAATGGGGAAAGTATATTCCCTGGAACAAGACACTGAAGGTAAAACGCATAGATGAAATAGCAGATAATTTTCAGGCCAACAGCAGTCATCAGCACACATGAGGATCAATGGCCTGACAATGCTCCAGTGACATGAACTGTGTCACACTACCCCTTTCACAGCTACCCTGGACCCCAGTAGTACGCCATTTACTTTTTTGTTCTTTTGTATTTTAGTTTTGCATAGGTTTCAGCTTTCTAGTCAAGCAAAAAGAACGAGCATGCCATCCTTCTAAAGAGAATGAAGCAAAAACCCTTTCACATGTATTCAAATTTTAGTAAAGCAGTTTCTATTTCCAAAACATTTGTTTGGAAATAGAAAACGAAGATTTTGATTTCTGATTCCATTGTTTGTTAACAGAGACACTAAGTGTAGAAAAAGAGCACTTTAGCACACTTTAGCTGCTTTGCTTGCTATATCTTTTCAAGAATTTTCAAAGTATGATAGTTAATCTTCATGGCCTGCTTGAAGGGATTCAGAGTCACCTGTGGGACATATACTGGGTGTGTCTTTGGGGTAGTTTGCCAAGACTTGCACTTGAGGAGTAAAGATCCACCGTGAATGCGGGTAATATAAATGATGGTCTAAAGTCCTAAAATGAAAACACAGGGGAGAAATGCAGAGCAAGCACAATACCTCACTGGCCTCTGCATCCTGACTGCCATGCCATGCTCTGGTATCACACTCTCCCCAACATTGCAAACTGTCTCCAAAAACTGTGAACCAAAATTAACCTTTCTTACCTTGCCTTTGTTAGGCAATTTGTCACAGCAGTGGGAAAAATAAATTGAATAAAGAAATTGGGGGTAAAGCTCCTTTGGCTGAGACATGGAAGAAGTCAAATTCAGGGGGTTGGGAGTTCAAAGCCAGCCTGGGATACATGAGACTTTATATAAAATGAAAAGAAGATTTGGAAAATAAGTGAAAATAAAATTAGTATAATAAAATGCTTGATGCCAATCGCTTTTAAGAAAATGGTATATTTATACCAGAAGTCATAGCTTAGGTTAATATAGCAATAATCTTTGAGAAAATATTCCTTTTTCCTTTTTTTTTGGTGGAAATGGTACATATATTCTTTCCTACTTTTCCACTCTAAGTAAATTAGTCACAAAGTACATGACCTCTGGTTTAGCTTTAAGGTATGTGTTTATTTATATATTTAAATACATACTTAGGTTAGAAATTCTGTATATCCAATTCCCAATCAGCCCTCTGAAAAGTGTGTTTGGAGCTTTAGGAAATATTTATATACACATTATCACAATGCTCTGCTGAAATTCTGTCATGGATGCATGAACTGAGGCAAGGCACAGCGGATACAGCCACTTCATCATTGGCGAAAGGGGCCTCCCATGATGCTGGAGAGAAGGCTCAACAGTTAAGAGCACTAGCTGCTCTTCCTGCCATCCAGGAACCACATGGTGTCTCACAACCATCCATAATGGGATCTGATGTCTTCTTCTGGCATGCAGGTGAACATGCAAATAAAGCACTCATGTAAATAAAATAAATAAGCTATTTTTTTTAAAAATGTCCTCCCATGAAAAAGCCTCTCTGTTGAGATATGAACCTGGCTCTCTGAAGAGTTTCTGCTGCAAACATAGAGACTTCTCTCATCAGGCTCATAAACATTTCTTTGAACTTACAAAACAATTTCATGTCAAATGTTGTTTTGCGAATGTTTACTGAGTTAGAATACAAAGATAAACACGAGAGTGAACTCCATTTTCCCACTTAGTCTCCTCATTGAGCTCTCATTAAATGTTCAGGTTAAGCCATAAAATAATGAATGCTGTGACTGTCTGATAAAATGTTTGCCATAAACAATACACAGGTTTACATTGTGTGCTTCATAAAGGCATTACAGAAGAAAAGATCAGATTCCAGAAGTCTGAATGATAGCCAACTTGCAACATGCCTTAACCAGTGTGATTAATAACAAATCAGATTGACACGGTAGAGATGGAATTCAAGGGAAAATCAAAGAATAACTACAGAAATCTTTGGAAAAGTGTACCCAAGTTGTCATTACTTAAAAGAACAAGAATCTAATATTAACATAATGAGGTAAAGTTGACAAGGCCCTATCCTTATTTGACGAGCTACAAGCCATAATTGGCTGTGGAAAAGAGAAAATCAGTTTTCTTCAGCAAAATTTCCTCAAATAGATTTCCCAAGCTGAAGTAGTCAGGTTAAAGGCAAATATACACAAGCAATGACAGGTGGGCTCAATACACTACTGAGTGTACTGTACACACAAACATGTGACAGTGGTGTGTATAGATGTATTGAACCCTAGTATTAGACAGACATGGGGAGCATGGAAGAAGTCAGATGTGGAATAATGAATGCAAAAACGATGTAAATAAACTACTCGTGTGTAAAATTCTCAAAATTAATACATTTATCAAAAATTGATAAAATAATCTAATCTTACATAATTTGCCAAGACTTTTCTTTACCTCACATGGATTATATCAACTTAAGTGATATATATATATCACTTAAGTCTAATGTGAATTAGTTATAGAAAACACAATACTTTTTCCATGACAAGGAATAAGTTGAATGGAATGGCCAAATTATCATAACAGGAGCATAAATGCTAATATGAAGAGATGAAGTCTGTTCATTCTTCCAATCAAATATCCATGGGCTCACTCCTTTATCAACACTGAGTTCCTACTCACTATTAAGCATTATGCTCAGTACCAGTAGTGGGTCCCTAATTGATAATGATTAAATTTTAATAAGGAATATTAAGTAAATTATACTTTCAGGGTTGCAATAGTACCAGTTAATGAAGGGGCAAAACACAACTCCAAGAATTAAAATCTAAGCTAGAATCTGGGAAAGGGTTTATCAAGCAGATGAAATCTAATGAAGGCTACTCCAACAGGAGAAACTCTGCACATGCTAAGACTAAATAAGAAAGGATACATCAAAGACAGCGTTTAATTGTTTAAAAAAGACAAAAATATAGCACTGTAATGCACTGACCATTAAGAGCTGGAAGTAAGAACTTTAAGCAGGAATTGTGAGGTTTTGAAGGTATCTGGTGATTATTCTCTGGTTGGTATGTGGCTAGAGTCACAACCACTAACATGACACAGCCAAACGTTCATTCTAGAAATATTACTATTAACAGGGCCCTGGATGCTGGTATCTAGAGTCTAGATGTTTCTCTGTAAAGATGTTTAATAAAACCATACCCAAAGACAGAAAACTTTACTGTGACTATAACAAGAAAAGATATAAATTATTTAAGATAGCAGAAAGCATCCTGTTTAGAAAGGTAGAAAGTATCTTATGATAGGTAGGTGAACTTTACTCTGTCTATTTAACATATCTTGGTTTCGGTATGTAAACTATGTAGGGTGAAATTAGCGTGTGTGACTCTACTCAATGAGTCTACTAAATAATCCCTCTTTTATAAATTAGGGAGAACATAAAACTAATATGATACTAATATAGTATATAGTGGGAATACTATATAGTATATAGTATTAATAGTATATAATATAGTATATAGTATATAGTATAGTATATTATAGTATATAATATAGTATATAGTTCCCACTAATATACTATAGTGGGAACTAATGTTGATAGTTCCCACTATATTTTGTGTGCAAATGATATGTTCTATTTTTTCATTCAAACACATTTTCATTTATTCAGCATGAAGTGACCTATCTTGAGTAGTAAGTAATGTGCTAAGTATGTTCCACAGTTCCTTTGGTGGTAAAGATGGGTCTTGTTTGATAATGTTTAGAGTCTACTAAAGATTATAGCTAACTAAAATACCTTTTTGATGCAGATACAATATGCCAACATTGTAGATCTAGGGAAGGTAATTTAGTTACAGTCTTTCTTCTAAGAAAATTTTTATTCTCAATACATTAAAGTTTTGTACATAATTTCACAAGATGCTAAAACTTTCAACCACTCATCCACAGACCATACAAATGTCACAAAAGTAAGAAAACTTGCCTTGCAGAGACATGGTGACTGATATTGATGGTGCCCAACTTCAGGCAGAAGAATAAGTGGTTTTGCTGATACAAGCACTTTCTATAAGTATAAATTTTTATTGTTTAAAAACTCTCTTGCTAGATCCCAGTTATCATTAGTCCAAAATTAAGTTCTAAGTCATAACCACTGTTCACTATCCTTCAACAAAGTGTGCCACATTAATGTTTATGTGACCATCTGTTTATAAGAAAAGTCCTAGTAGCTCCAAATTTCTTTATTTCCCCCTTGCTTGTAAAGTGAGTCACCTATTAGAAGATTTAATTATAAAGTAAGATTTAAAGGCCAATATAATGCCTAATATGTAGTATCTGCTTGTAACATAAAGTAGTGTTTCATTGATTGCTTCTACATTCATTCATAGCTAAACCCATTCAACTTTTGCCAGTTTCTAGTTGAATGTGCTTTTCAAGCACAAGCTTTGTGAGTACAAGGCCATGATGAACAACACAGAGTTCCAGAGCAGTTTCACCTATATGACCTCACCACACAAAGAAAAATCACATACATGCAATCCAACACTCCATTTTTACACTGTCAGGTGCTGCCAATATTGAGAATGTTCATGAAAAAAACTGACTAGAGGATACTGAAATACCTTTTCACTTGCCAGCGAAAACTTTCTATCAATTTACTTAGAAATAAAATGTTCCTCCATTTATTTTATTTCCCTACTTTTATTCAGATTGACAAAAGAACAGAAGCAAACCGATAGTGTTCACTGAGGTGCAGGCTTGGTTGCACTTGAAAACTAAGATTCAGTTTGCATCTAAACACCAAGAGCTGACTAAAAACTATTTACCATATCGAATACAAAATTAAGACTCGAAAGACCACAGAAAAAGAATTTGAATAGAGAGGGAAAATCACAGAGACAATGCTGCCTGACTCTATTTGTCCGGCTTCTGCACTTGCCACATCCATTTCTGTTTATTTTGACAGAGAAAATTTAAGACAACTTTATTCATTAACATAGCATACAACAATCCATTCATCAAATACTCATTTTTCTACTTACTTGGTGGCGATAATGAATATTTTGTAATTAACTTTAAAACTGTATTTTCAGGAAGTAGGAAACAGACTTGTCTGAAGCACAGAGCTAAAGGATTGCCATTAAGACTTGAGGTCGCAGATGCAGACAGGAGCCAGTCCAAAGTACATGTCTGTATATGGTATAGCAAAGATTTCCATATAAATACTGAACTATAGTATTTAGAAGTTTCTTATTTAATTTTATTTTAGTTTTTGAGATTATGATAATTACCTCAAAAAACTCTTATATACCTTTGCTCTCTTTCAATTACATGGTCTCTCTTAATTTCTTGTACATATATATATATGTATGTGTGTGTGTATATATATATATTTCTAAATATATGAATACACCAGACACAATGCACAGTCTTTATAATGTTATTTGATATATTGATATATATGTTTTCAGGGCTAACCATTTGGTACTGGATAAGCAATTGGAGTGCTCTTCCCTGGGTTTTAAATAAATAAATAGTATAGAGTAATTATGTTTAGCAATCAACTATTTTAAATTTGAACCTTCTGTTCTAGTTAAATTACTTTGCCAGCTTTACCAAGAAAATAAACCTTTCCCAGTGCTTTACTTACTTCCTCCAGTTTGAAAACCTTGGCACAAACCTTTCTCTATACTTGAGTGATAGTTTGGCTCAATGTAGTTTTCTTCCACAGTGAACTGGGTACTACCTTAATATGTAAACAAATTAGAACCTTAGAACACCCTTGAAACCACACAACTATGTATCAGTAATCATAACAGGCAAAGTTCAATCAGCTACAAGCAGCCAGATAATTAACCTACACTTTCATAATGCACAGGCCAACCATAGCCTGTCTGCTTCTTCATGCTCTTTCCTTTCCTCTAACTATAGATATAACCCGTGCATGGTCAGGCTGGACATCCCGACCCATCCTTTATTTTCAGTGCTGTCCCCTTCTAGAAACAATCATATCGATGGAGTAAACTTTAATCAAACTGATATCAGCATTTCTACAGTATAATAGGTAATAACTTAATAACAAAACCGATCCTTTAACATAATACTTGGAAATCAGAAAAAAATGTGTTTGGAAGTATTTTGAATCAGAACTTAATAAGTGTGTGCAGAATTCTAGCTGTCATGTCCCGCTGTGTCTATGCTGACTACATTCTATATAGCTGACTTTAAATAGTTGTTGAATTGTGCCTATTTCTTCATACTAATTATAAAACCATTCCCTTTCATTATCCATGTACTGCCTTCCTTTTGAATAGTTTCTTGGGATCACAATATAGTCTGTATTTGCCCAGGTTCTTCTAATCATGTCTCTTATCACTCAAAATAGGTCATGTGAAAAATTACTTAATTTTTTCCTATGGTAAGCACTATGCAGAAATGTCAAAAAAACATGGAGGAAGAAAACAAAACCATCCCAAAATATATTTGGAAAAGGAATAAGCAAGAAGAAAATAAAACAACTGAACATAATATTTACTTGAAGCTACCATTGCCAGCAATTTGATAAGGCAAAGATGCATGTATTCAACACCAAGCATGTGTCGCAGCTTTTGATAGCTAACATTACCATATGATTTCTAGGCCCCAAGCAATGTGCTAAACCTTATGCATATATTACCATATGCAATACTTATGGCAGCTTTACAAGGCAAGTGGATGGTTGCTATCATTATCCCACATTAAAAAGAAAGATAGGGAATCTGGCTCCAAGATGTTGGACACGTTACCCAGATCTTCTCAAATCTAAATAAGAACATGAATCACCTCAAGAACTTGGTAAAATTCTGACACGTTATGATATCTTGGATGGGTAATTTGTGAGGGTTGGAAACACTAACTTTAAGTTATCATCCACATTACCTACAAATCATCACCACACCACAAATGGAATACAGTTACTTGGTTCCTTGTGAAACTCTGCTATGATACACTGTGCCCCTTGGAAAAACCCTCTAAGCGCATGAAATTTCATGAGTGTAGATGTATCTGAAGACACTGATGGAATTCAGAATCTACAGATCCTAATTCACTGATCTCTCATTTCTAATGATTTCAGAACCGATGCTCAGGTGATGGGAATCATTATCTAAGTGGCTTGGACTTAGTGTGCTACCAGAGTTCTTTCCTATAAATAATTTACCGCAAAAGAAAGAGGTTGAGATATATACCAGTCACCATTAATATTCATATTAAACCCTTATTGTGGAGATGGTCTTCTTATGAATGTTGCCAGGACTATGAAAATCAAAAGGACCTGGACATAAAATTACTTTTCCTGAATATCTAAAGGTTCAACTATGTTAGATGTTATATTGTCTAGAGATAACTAAGGCACAGTTGGCACTATATGCAAACAGTTTAGGAACAGAGCCACATGCTAGTAACTCACGAGCTTAGACCACATGCAATTATTTTTCTTGGAAAAATGTGTATTTAGAATTTGCAAGCTGGGATCAATTTAGATGATCTTAAGTTTTTGGCAATACTTGAAGCATCATAATGAGGAGCCAGTCAAACATGTGCCTCCTATCTATCAGGCCTGGGCAAGGAAGCTTGCCTGGTTCTTCTTGGAGTGGTCATCTGAGAGTAGATGCCCTTAGGTCTGTAGCTTCCATATTGGCAGAAGGTGGCTAGTGTGCAGGTCTTTTGTGTCTGTGGACAGCTTTCAGCACTGCCCTTTGGTATAGGAGGTTGGTCTAGTGATGCTTGTATTGAAATACTAAATATTGGCTCCCAAGATCTGGTTGCCACCAAGGAGCAGATCCTCAAGTACATCCAATGATGGCATATAAACCGTTCTCTCTAATTTAACACTATTGTTTACATAAAACTGGTGATAGCCAGCTATTGGGGAGAGGTGGAGTTTGAGTTACCAGGATGGGGATCACTGGTAGGGCCAGGAGGAGAAGAGGAGAGAGAGGGAAGTGTGGAGGAAGAAAAGATGGGAGAATAGGGTAGCTCCAGAGTAGTGATGGACCAATAGCACATTCCAGAGTGATATCCCACCCCAGGACACCAGACTGCTGGAGCAGAGGTAACCCACAGAGTTTCAAATTGCTAATATCTGCAGAGCACAGTTGGCTAGTAGCCAGACTGGCATTTAGAGATTGAGATTACAGGCAGCCATACCTGTAATTGTGCAGGGCCTAATAAATAAGTATCATCATTTGAGTCTCAGTTGAAAGTTAGATGGAGATAAGTCTAATTACATCATTATACATTTTGGCTTTCAAAGCTTTCACTTCATCTCAGTCTTTGAAGCGGCAAGGGTTTCCTTCTTCACCTTCAGCATCATCTACAAATACCACTTGACTGCCTAAAGCCCTTCCATTGTATATTTTGAAGCTATGATATACCATATGAATTTACCTCCTTGTCTAATTGGTTGAGATTAATGTTGCAATTAAACCGTTGGCTGGAAGAGAATAATTTTTTATAGCTATAGTGTCTGTGTGTCATAGATACAGACAGTTGAGAAATAATTTTTCTAGTGAATGCTAGAATGAAAAACTACAATCATTGACGTTGTTTTTCCATAGTAGTGACTGTTGTTTCCATGGTTACAATGATTTCTTCTTTCCCAGAAGGTCATGGGGATTTAAACACAAAGGCTCATAAGGCCAATTTCTTTAGTTTAAGTCAGAGTATCTTCGCTTCTTAGATTTGTCTTTAACCTTTCAATGCTAACGTTGGTCTCTGGCAATGATGCTATCATCATCTATAAGATGATAAAGAAGATTAATTGGTAGAGAACACACAATTCTAAAGTGCTACCAGATGTTTTCTACCTCCTGTATTACCACACGATCCTTCCCACTTCACAACAAACTTAACATAAAAGCATGCTTCTAGATCAACAAAAACAATGAGAAGACACATCCACGATTAGGTTATGAAAGATTGTAACTTCTCTTCTGCAACAATATGTCCTATTAAAGAAGCTGATGAAGCAAGGTACTGAGAGTATGCCTGGCCAAAAGGCAACAAGAGTCCTCCAACCAACAGCACTCAGAGCTTAGTACTAAACATGGAAATGAACTTTTCTCAATAAGTTCTTAAGACTATAGTTCTTGAGCTGAGATCAATCCCAGTCTTCTATAAAACTTCAAAGTGGAGGACACAACTAAGCTCTTTCTAAGTTTCTTAAATATAGAAATTGTGATTTAATAAATGTAGGTTGATTTAGACCACAAAGTTTGGGTCTAATTTTTTAGTAATCAGCAGATAACAAGACAAATTGGATTGTTGTTCTCCTCCTTAGAAACAAAAAAGTCACAACTGAAAAAAGAAGATGCGAAAACTAAACATTTGTTGGAGCAAAAAAAGATAGGGATATATACGATATGAAATATATATCTATTGAAGATTCTTTTATGGAGGTTCATTAATGAATAGAATTTTCAATTCTTCCATGACTGAGAAGGAAAAAATAGTCATTTCAAGTAAAGAAAATAGTGATCAAAAGAACAAAATGTCTCTATTTTTTTTCTTCATTAAGAGGTTATTCAGCAAATGACATACATCCATTACTGGCAAGAATATGAGGAAGAATACTAGAAACTACACAGGAAATTAGTTAGATGGGGAACTACAGAGTCAATATTCCTAATGTAGAATGGGAAGGGTATTTTGTTTTATTTGACACATTACACAAGAACAGAATAAAAAGAGTTATGACTAGGAATGTCTAGTTTGGTTCCTGAAATCAGTCTTAGAAATATAATAGAACATTGACTTGACATATCCAGCTAAGATGTCCATACAGAAAGCAAGTCAATACACATTTGGTAACAATTCAGAAACTGTGAGAAGTTGTTACAGTGAATTAAATTCTAAATATGGGATGAATAATGAAATGGAAAGTTAGATAAAATTTTTATAACATCATGCAGGCAACTCAACAGGATATTTTTGTAGGAGATATATATATATATATATATATATATATATATATATATATATCAACAATTAAAAGAAATGGTGGCTATGAATTTGAAAGAGAGCAAGGGGTGTATGGGGGCCAGAGGGAAGAAATGGAATGGAAAAATTATGTAACTATGCTATAGTCTTAAAAGATAAAAGAAAAATGGGGAAAGAATGGGAGAAAAAGCAAGACTAAATGATTTGAAGTTGAGATTCATGAACATCATTAATAAATTTACTGTACAAAAAAATTTGTGGTTTTAGAATCCATTGTGCCTGTATGACTGTGACTTTTCAAGGATATGTATTTGCCTACCAAGATACAGAGAATTGTCACTATTGAAATGTACCCTCAAATTTTAAACGATTTTAGGTGATGCTGTTGTGAAAAATGGCAGTATGTGAAACAAGTTGATTAAAGAATCCTACCATCTTTCACAAAATAATAAACATGAAGATGGCCATTGGATGACGTACTGCATCAGGTGATGTACCGCTGGTAACATTACCCAACACTGAGAGACGCTTAAACAAAAAGGTCAATTCTGACTTCTGTACTTTGAGGACTAAACAAGAGTTGTGATGGACACCATGTTAGTTTATCTTTTTAAAAGTTTGAAGATAAGTCAGAGGAAAGCTAATTTGTGAACGAATTCAGGAAGGGGCAGTTTTGTGTTATTAAAATTAATTAGGTGCAATTTTGTGCTATAAAAGTCAATTATAGCTCACATCTCAGCAGAAGGAATCGATACAGAGAAAATGGAAAAATCTTACAGAGAGAAGGAATCAATAATGATGCAAAGCCAGAGAAGAGATAGTGTAGAAGGAAAAACCATTTTTTTAGACAGAAATAATAGAAGTCAAAATTGGTAAAGGTGTACTTTGGTGTAGTGCAGCCTGGGAGAATTGAGTCGGTCCATTTTGTTTCAATCAAGACAAGAAGGTCATCCTTTAAGAGGAAAGAGTCAAGGATGAGCGGAAGACCTTAAAGAAATGGAAAAGGTTTCTGTTAAGAGCAGAAAGGAGAATGGTGTGGGATAAAGCTGTCAAATAGAAGTATTTTTAAGGAGCAAATAAGGAAGCAGTATTCTCTACTAGGGTTAAAAGCAAAAGTTTATCTGAGAGTCTGGTTGAAGTTGAACACATGTAAAATGGCAGATAACTGAAATCTGAGTGTCAACAAATCTTAAAATCAATATTTTCTTCTTTCTCCAAGGCCTTAAAATGGAAAGTATGTAGATCATTGATGAAATGATGACTTTAATGGTAAAAAGAATCTTACTGCATCTTTTTTGTGGTAATTTGGGAGAGAGTGGCTCCCACTCAGACATTTGCATGCTTAATCCCCATCTGCTGAACTGTTTGGGTTTTGTTGGGGGAGCTATATCACTGCCAGCCAGGCTTTGAGGCTTCAAAAGCCCACGCAGGGCCCAGTCCCTCACTTTCTGCCTTGCCTGGGATCTGGATTTAAAGCTCTCAAATAAGGCCCTGTTGCTTGTGCTGTGGACTACTCTCAGTCGGACCCTTCCTGCCCTTGAGAGTTGGAGGTGAGGTAGTGCAGTCAACACAGACTCCAGGAGCAGCAAGCTCATCTGAGCACTGCTGCAACCTCCTTTAATACCCTCCATCCATGTCCCCCTTGATTCCCAAGAAAGCATCTCTTCTAAACAGCAGTTCTCGATTGGCTGGCATTGTCTGCACCAACAATCTTTGGTCTCTCAGGCAGTCCTCAATTAGGTCCTCCTGCAGGAGATGCTTTTGTGGTTTCACAGCCCCCCACTGTTTATGTAGAGGTGCCCCGCCTTTCCTGCTACACTGCCCCAGTACAGTGCTCACCTGCCTGCTCAACCACCAGACTGTCACCATGCTTTCAAAGACATTGATAAAGGACCAGCTGTTTGAAGTTGTAACCAAGCCCCTAAATAAATGTTTTTTTCTCTGAGTTGCCTTGGTCATGGTGTCTCTTCACAACTAAGACATTGGTGAAATTTACAATCAAAATCCTCCCGGTTTCTAGAAATATCAAACTTTAAAAAATACATTTGAGGAAATATATTTATCTTCAAAGAGACAGATCTTCTCCTTGATTCCCTTTGTATTATCAGCAGACTCATACCAGGACCTTTCTAAATCTATATTTGCAGTTAATACTGTGATCCATAGTTTATTCTGATAAATAGGGTCCTAGAAATAATAAAAAATGTATAGGCTAGAAAGGAAACAGCTGCCATTCTCTTGATTTAGAACAGCATGCAGATGTTTCTATTACAGCAATCTTAAAGCATTCTGAGCTGGGTCATTCTTATTTTAGAAATTGTTCTTTTGGGTAGATCCAAAAGAATATTAAGCCAAGTTCTCCCTGGACAGTTGAGTGTTTTGAAAATCTCCCATTTAGGCCCTCTTCTAACTCCATCTACCCCTTAATTCGGTGGGTCTCAACATTCGTAATCCTGCAACCATTCGATACAGTTCCTCATGTTTTGGTGACCCCCAAACCATAAAATCAGATTTGATGCTACTTCATAATGGTAATTTTGCCCCTTCTATAAATTGTAATTTAAATATCTGAAATTCAGGGTATTGATATAGGACACTGTAGGGTTCCCAACCTACAGGTTGAGAAGCACTGCTTTAAATCAGACTGCTTTCTTGTTTGGTTTGTAAGGGTGAATAATAGTCTCTCAGACTTGTGTCTCACTTGGACTATCCGTCCCAAATTTAGACCCCTCAAATTTAGATCAGCTTTGTATTATAATCTCAAGTTCTTAAATCAGTCTTCTGTGATCCATCCTGCCTTCATCACATGTAGGACCCATGCCTCTGAGGATCAGTTGGATTTTGAGCTGCATGGGAACTACCATAGTAGCGACTATAGTAGGAGTGAGGGATTCATTTACCAACTTTGCCTACTTCAGTCCAAGCAATCAGGAAATATGGTACCTGCTTGCAGATGAGAGGTGTTCAGACAAACTTCCCTCAGAGAACATTGCCACCAACACAGAATCAGTGATGACTTCTTTATCTATAAAATCATACTGCAGTTAGATTAACAACAATCCTGGGACACAATATATTTCAAATGCATAAGGCTTTTGAGAACTGATATCCTTTGGGGGAAAAAATGAATGAAAGTAGTTGCAGAGGGTCCATGTATAAGAGTCCCTTCAGGATTAAAACATCTGGAGCTGGAGAGATGGCTCAGTGGGTAAAGGACTTGCCATTCAAGCATAACAACCTGAGTTTGTACCTCCAAAACCCACATAAAGCTTGGCACAGTAGTACTTGCCTGCCATCCTATGGCAAGATGGGAGGCAGAGACAGGAGTGAGTCTGGTATACACAGCAGTAAATAACTAGAAACTCAGTCTCAAGCAAGGTAGAAGGCAAAGGGCATTATCCAGCGTTATTCTCTAACATCTGCATGTATGCCATGGCATGTGTACCTGACTAATATACACATATACCCTCTCACACACATCATATAGAATCATATACACAGAGCTAAATAAAATAGTAAAAATTTTTAAAATGTTCAAGGTCAGAGCAGCTTGGCAAGCCCTTCCAGTTCTAAGAAATCAACAGGAATGTCATGGTGTGTAAGCCTTGACTGACTTTAGACATCTGTGTCCTAAATTACCAGGTAAAGCCACAATTGAAGACTTTGAAATTCTACAAGAAAAGCGTCACGGTTAAAATTTGCAAACAATGTGATTTAAAGTGGAGTGTTGGCATCTTCAACAAAGGTTAAAAGTAGTCAGTCATGCAGTTCATATCTCACACACTGATACACACTTTTCTTCAAAACAAATAGACCATTCCTTGTGAGTCTGACAGGAAGGACCAGGATAGAAACCTGTACTTAAGAATGTGGTTAGTGAAACAGCCAAACAGTATATCTCTTTTAAACAATGTCATCTCCAGCTGGAGCCTGGAAATGAGAGTCCTTGGTCTAGAATATCTTCCTAAAGAGCACAACAATCAGGTTAAATGTCATCCTCATTAATCATCCTCCCGGATGAGAGAGTCAATTGTAGAAATTGTATTAAGTCTCATTTCCTGAGGAGACTAGAAGAACTGTAATGTGCAGGCACCTCTCAGACCTGAGTGATAGTGAAATCAGGGCTCTGTCCTCCTGCGCCTGAGCAAGGTAGGACTTGGCAGCTTCCCCATCCCTCCTCTTCCTTACATGCACTATACAGATGGATGAAAGCAAAAAAAAAATTCCAATGTCCCATAAGAGGCTACACCAGACAGAAAAGAGCAGTCCAGACATATTCTGTCTTCCCAAATGAGGTTTGCTTTCCCATTTACCAGAAGCACCTCAGATGCTATCCAAAAATCAATCCATTGTGAATTATAATTGTTATAATCTCTTCACTCTCAAATAGAAAAACATTCTAGTAGAATGCATAACAGTTGCATATAGCTTGGGAATGGACCTTTAGTCCAGTGCCATGTTCTGGGGGATTACGAGTTTTATTGATATTGATCATTTTTAGACAGAATTAGAACTGTTAGTTCTATTAATAGCTGGATAATGTTGATGGAAAGGTGAGTATTAATTTTATTTTTACTGGTGATTATGATGGGAATGCCCAGATGACTGAATAATACTATTCATAGATGTTACAGGTTTTATTCAGAAATGATTGAATAAACAGGTTAAAAACTATAGTCCTTTTTCGATTTTCCATGTACACACCTGGAATTCAGAATGCCTGCTGAAATTCTAAACTCAAAAGAAATGAAGATAGGAGATGTGACCTTTGGGGAAATGACTAGGTCATAAAGCCATCGTAAGTGGGATACTGCCTCCATAGAAAAAGCCCAAGGGAATTAATTCACTCTCTTCTTCCATCTGAAATGAGAAAGTACTATTCAAAAAAGCAGGAAATTCACCATAACCAAACACCAAATCTCTTCATCAGACTTCCTAGCTTCCACTACTCTTAAGAAAGGATAGCTTTACCAAGTATATGAGAGGAATTTTCATGGTTTTTCATCCCGGTTTACGGTACTACAGTAGGAACCTGAACAGACTTAACACTAAGGAAAGAAGATCCATTCTTGACAGGCTAAATATGTTCAGAACAGATTCAGAAGGGTGAGTTTTCCCTTCCCTCCCTCCTTACCTACACTAATCACACCTTGAGCTAGGAAATCCAGAATCCACCCTTAATCATAGGAACTTCTGGTATTTGGCTTTCTGATTCCAGGGCTAAGAAAAGTAGATCCCCTCTCCCACCAATTCTCAGGCTTTTTCTATTTGCTTACTTTGCACTTAATAGATCATGGGGCTTCACAGCATCCGTACTTTAGCAAGCCAATGTCCATAATTTATCATATATATATATATATATATATACCCTTATTAATTCTGTTTTTCTTAGACCCATTACTAATATAATCATATACCAGTTTATTCAATGCAAAGCAAATTTTAATACTCACATGGAATTGGATTTAATTTTAATATACTAAAAATAAGCATAACCAACTGTGATTTAAAGAACATACACACACATACCACTACAATGATCACCACCATCTACAGCTTATTATAATGTAATCAATGAAAGTCAATGAGCGACTCGGTAAAATATATTTTTGCTTTGCCAACTTTTTCCTTAAAATACCAGATAGTATTTAAGCTTGAAGACAAGATGCAGTTTCACTATTTCTAAATCTTAGGGTGGAAGCAACCCAAAAGTCAGGCAAACAGCTATGTATAGCTATGTTCTAAACTTTCAATATTATGAAAACAAGTAACATCATATTTTGCCTAGAACAATGTCTTACCAAAGCTTTATTTGTACCAGGTCTCCAAAGCAAAATGTCCAGCCTGCAGCATGTAATTCCAAAAATACCACTGCACATTTACAAACACATCTATCTTAAGAGGGACAGATTCATATGTGTTTTATTACTAAATAGAATATGACTTAAGGACTGAAAATAACGTTGGAAATGCCAACTTATGAATAAAGATGGAAGCTCTAGGTTCCATACTTTGTGGGGTTTATTTGGACTTTTTAAAATGTGGGAGTATGAGCATTTTGCCTACATGTACATATGTGCAATATGTCTGTGCCTGATGCCTTCAGACATCAAAATAATAAGTGTTGAATTCCCTGAAACTGGAATCATGAATGGGTATAAAAAGAACATGGGTCCTGGGAACCAAACCTAGGTCCTGTGCAAGAGCATCACGGGTTCATGACTGCTGTACCATCTCTCTAGTCCACATACTTTTTAAGAAAGAAGGTATTAACAATTTTTAATTGAACAAAACTCAACTAGTCCCTCTCTAGAAGCATTTGTAAAACAAGCAACTCTCTGATGGGATTTTATCACTTGTGGTGTGAGAGGAAGGATGACCTAACATTTCTCTGTTAGCATTATCCACCAACCACAACTTACCGTCAACTGCATTTCCTACAGAGATGGCTTTGATGAGAAAAATTAGCCTGAGTTCCTGTCAGTTAATTGTGAAAAAAAAGTGTCAGGTACCAGAGACAGGGAAACAAGCTCTTTAGATGAGACATCTAAAGTAGGTTCAAATATCTATGTATTAAAATGTGTTCATCACTGAATGTCTTCTTTGATTTTCAGATACATTTTCATTCTGTCTATTATTTGCCTACTGTGTTGGTTACTTAGCTCAGCGGGGCAACAAAATTCCTCATAGAAGGTGATATAAGCAAATGTGTGCATTGTCTCACAATTCAAAGGTGCAATACATCAGAAGGGGAAACAAGACTCACAGTGTGGAAACAAAAATATGAGGCTACACACACAAATCTCAGAGGATCAGGAAATGGCTAAGGACCACCAGAATGTATCGTGTCTATGAACCTCAGTTCAACAATTCCCCTAGGCTTATAGTTCCAATGGACTTCAAAGTTCAAAGTCTCTCCTGTGATCCAGGACAATCTCTCATCTGCAAGACCCTGTAAAATAAAAAGCAACTTACATTCCAACATGCAATGGTATACAGGAAGAGCAACTCTATTCTAAAACAGAGACATGAGGACATAGCAGAGAAAGTCCAGACCAAAGCAAGAGAGAAACACAGTGAGGCAAATGCTAAACCCTGAAGCTCTGTGTCCTTCATCTAGGGCTTCTGATGGAATCATTTATGCTACAGTGTGCTTGAGTAGAACTGCCTTTCTAGCTCCACAGACTGTGGAAACTGTGACCTATATTTTGAGCCAATCCCACTTGGCACCATAGCTTTCCTTGGCACATGTCCAACCTTTCAAGCATTTTCACTGACCTGGTGTCTTAGTCAGGGTTTTACTGCTGTGAATAGACACCATGACCAAGGCAACTCTTATGAGGACAACATTTAATTGAGGCTGGCTTACAAGTTCAGAGGTTCAGTCCATTATCATCAAGGTAGAAGCATGGCAGTGTCTAGGCAGGCATGGTGCAGGAGAAACTGAGAGTTCTATATCTTCATCTGAAGGCTGCTAGGAGAATACTGACTTCCAGGCAGCTAGGATGAGGGTCTTAAAGCCCACACCCACAGTAACACACCTACTCTAACAAGTCCACACCTACTTCAACAGAGCCACACCTTCTAATAATGCTACTCTTCCTGGGCAGAGCATATACAACCATCACATCTGGGGTCTACAATGTTACTTAGGCTTGCTTTGATACATCACACAATAACTCTGGTTGCGTCTCTGCTTGGAATCTAACTCTGCAACACTGTTGGCCTAGGCAGCCTTGTCTAATTAGATGTAAGCTTCAGTAACAATGTAACTTTGGTGGTTTTGCTTGCTGGCAAATCCAGGAGTATGTGGACAATCTCAAGTTTTGTCTTAGATGTAGGCAGCAGTGGCCCCTTCACAACAACTGTGATAGATTCCTGGTACCATTGCTCCTGAGCAAAAGAAAAGAAACAACTACCTTGGTGGCCCTGCATAAGCAGGATGCCCTTGATGTGCTCTCCCTCTATGTTCAGGCACTCACTTTGCAAAGAAAAATTTTCTAGTATGCTTGCATTGTTATGCACTGCAGTTCCCCAGGAAGGTGTCTCCCCTGCAAGTACATTTCCTCTTGGACCACCATGCAAAGTCCCTGTTTGCACACTAATGGTGCTAATCTCTTCCAACCTGCCATGCTGTCCTTGACTGCACCTTAGAAGCCTGCTCACACCTTTTTGCACTAGAATACATTGTTTTTTCATCTTTCTCCAACTTCCCACTATAAATCTCACTAAACCCAGTAAGAAATAATCACACCTTACATGTCTTGAAATGTCTTTAGTCAAACAACTTAGGCCATTACTTTTTATTCAGCCTCATGCAAGTTGTAAGGGCACAGAATGCTGAAATAAATTGCTTCAAGCCCAACTTAGAACAGGATCATTGCTTCCCTCTGAGATCTCCTGAACAGGGCTTCTTCTGGCCACATTTTTCTCAACATTCTGATCTTTGACACTCTTATAATATGACCCAATGCAAACATATGAGCCTATAAGGATCATTTTATGACTAGACCATAGGATTTGCCCTGTTGGTTCTCTGAAGAGTGTCTACATAGTTGGTAGACTACTTATTATTCAGGTGTTTAAATCTGTGTGCACCAATGGAAAAAAGATGGGTTATATTTCTCTTCATATTAAAGAAATTTTAGTAGCACAAAATAAAGCTATCTTTCAAGGTGTTAGTAAAAATAGGAACGTCTCTAAGGTAAGGGTGCTGGAGGTAAGATGAAGCATTGTTCACTGTCGTCAATAGTCAGTCAATTGATAAATACCAAATGTTGGCCACTCTTCTATAAATAACCACTTTTATACCTAGGTTTCTTCTTTAAAAAGTCTTTGTTGGGATGTTCATTAGTCAACGAAACAGAGAAGAACTAATTAAATAACTAGAAAAAAGAAAATACAGCAAATAAGAAGCATACTGGTGTGACTACATCAAGATTTAGGATATGTGATAGTGTAGGCAAGTTTGTTTTTCAAAAAAGAAAGTAATTATGGTTAAAACAGCTATGTAATAGAAGTAATACTGATCTCTCAAGAGAGATGAACAACCTTGAGTTAAGTAGTTTCTTCCTTTCATCCTCCGATTTTCTGAAATGCAGGTCTGAGCTGAGGTTTCTGCAAGTGTCCTCCAGTCCTATCACCTCAGCATCCTTGCTGCAACACGTGTGGCATTTTCTAAATCATTACTCACCTTTGTTCATCTGATCTGAGCTTTATGATAATATGAGATTCTAAGGAAAAGAGACATGATTCTAGCCCCCATTTCACCTTTGCCTTTCACAAGAAAGAAAGTGGCTTAACAAGAAGAAAATTCAATAAGAATCTTTATATTACAAACACAATGACAATTCAATACAGCCTTTAATGGCTTTGAATGATTTAGTCATGTTCGAGGGACCTTTCTTTTAAGAAAAAAAAAAAAAAAACACTTCTTTTTGAAGTATCACATTTTCTAATCAATGTAACCCAACAACAAGGATGGCCTGACACTAGTGTGAAATCCTGCTTCTTCACTCCAGTGTCACATTGTCATGGTGGATTAGAATACTGTATTCAGCACCACACATCTCAGAACACTGTTATATAGTTCATTTCTTTTTCAGTAGAAAAGTTGTTGCCTAGCTAGACACAGTAGCACAAGTCTATAACCCTAACAGTTGGGAGGCACAGACAGGAGAATCAGAAATTTGAGGACATTCCCTGATATTTATTAAGTTTGAGGTCAGCCTAGGTTAGTTACATAGGATATTGTCTCAAACTATAGAAACTACGATGACCAAAAAATAAAAAAAAAAAAGGGTGCTGGCTTTGTGTCCGTGCTTTTATTTGACCAACCAAGCTACCATGTGCACTCTCAAAAGTTCAACTCAAGCAAAGGCAGTATAAATTTCTAATGTTAATGACTCTAAACAAAATTCAAAAATCATTAGCTGAATATTTCTCTCATATAAATTACTATTTCTAGATAGCATTTTAAATGTTTATGTATTTGGTGACAGTTTTCTTCATTTTTAATTTTATTCATTTGTTATATGTCAAGAGCGAGTATGAACTTTGTACCAATTAAGCACATGAGAAAACTACTTGGGGGTAAACAGCTTTTGGGTTAACTACAGAAATATTTAATTTCCCTCCTCTCCTGGGATTATAAGTATTTCTCCTTTTTGTTTTAACTGTGCTTATGCTTATGAAGTAGCTAGATGCTGCTTCAATTTATTGTCTTCAGATCTTAGCTGGAGAATTACATCTCTATAGTGCTGGATACAAATCTCATCATGCTGAGGAGCTTCGGTCCACAGAGAGAGGATGTTCTCTTCTTTATATTTTGAAACTTCGAGCCAAATTTCTCAGTTCCCCCATTTAAAATCTTTATATGGAAATAAAACCCATGAGTAACTTTGCCCCTGGGGTCTTATAAATCAAACTTTGCAATGGAACGGAACTGACCTTAAAAAGAAGCAAAGAATGTGGAAACTATCCTAGCTGTTGCTAAATTAATGTTTCTGTAAGCATGGATTGCCTTGTTATCTTCCTGCGCTATTTTTTTAAATGTTTATCTGGATAAAAATATGTAAGATGAATACAAGTGTGCTCAAGCACAAACCAGATCGTACACACACACACATCAAAATTAGAATGACTGAACTTCGTATGAGGTAATACACAAACATATATTTTTCTGAAATGTAGATTATTACTGGAGTCATTTTTGCCAGGGTATCATCGTGTACAAATATTCAAAGCAGCAAATGTAAAAGAACTGTTGTTAATTATTTCAGATTTTATTCTTGCCTAATTTTTCTGAAATCAAGCACCAGTCTGATTTATTATTTTAGGTGGTTTCTCATGTAGAGGAGATACATGTATAAAAATGGAAATTTGTATTCTCATTCAAGCAAAAATGAATGTTCTTTCATCATAATAAAGTGGGATAAAACCTTATTTAAAAGCAAACTTTCTCTTACTGAGGTGAAGCATCACTGACTTTCTAGTCTTTTATTTGGGGTGCTGTGACAGGGTGAGTTAGTTAGACTCTGTAGCCCAGGCTGTCCTGGAACTCACTCTGTAGACCAGGCTGGCCTCAAACTCACAGTGATCCTCCTGCCTCAGATTCCCAAGTACTAACATTATAGGCACATACAACATCCAGCTTTTCATGCCATTTTATATTGTGGCTCTAAATTTCCCTTTTTCACTGTAAATACAAGATAATTAAAGTCCCAACCTTTCAAATTATCTAGATATTAACAGTATCTAAACCCAATAAATTTTAGCAATTTCTAAATCCAGGGAAAACGGTAATGTAAAAATAGATTAACAGGTCTTTGCTCCCCTAACCCAAAATAAAACTGAAAATTTCAATTATACGTAAGATGTCATTACCTAGAAGTAACTTCAACTCTAGGGAGACAGAGAAAGTAGAATCTCTGAGACCTATTCTAGCTCTCAGTCTAGCCAAATTATAAACTCCAGATTTGTTAAGAAAACCTGTCTCAAAAAATAAGGTGAAGCATGATTAATGAAATATTGGCTCATAAACACACAAATACAGAGCCACACATACACCCATGCCACCGCCACCACCACCCCTGGAAAGTGGGGGAGGAAGGGAGGGAGAGGGGGAGACTTCATTATCAAACCGAGACCGAGTATTATTAACCTAAACATTTACATGTCTTCTTCCTCATTCCTGCTTATGAAAGAACTATGATGTCAGGTCTCTGAGTTCCTTCCTCTTATTACCTAATCCCCTCACTGTAATTCAAAACCGGTGATGCTGGATGTTGACGAGCAGTTTGTACCCACTTCCAGCTGTTCTGTCCAGCTAATTTGTTGCTGACTGTCCGATCTCCATCAGTAATAAGCAGGGGTGTCTGTACAAACCCAGGAACCGCGCTCTCCGGGGATTTATTTTTAATCTAAAAGTGTTTATGAGCAAAATTCAGTTTTAATTCATAACTTTCCTTTAAAAAGTTCCTTTCTAATTTCTAGAAAACAAAGGTAAAATGAATAAACTTGAGCTCTGACAGCCGCTGTTAAGGTTGAGCTCATCACGATCGTGGCAACTTGAAAATCGTTAAACAATACCTACCTGGCAAAATAGAGCTGTGTTGGATTCCAGTTCCCAAAGTGAGTGACAGGTTAGAAGGAAGACAATTCCAAGCTCACATTATTGCAGAGGGTCTTTTGTTAACAGCTGAACAGCGTGTTCGGTAATTTAAGATTTGTCACTGAGAAGCCTAAGAGTCTTGTAAGGTTAATACCAATCCTTTGCTTTGGAGAGACAGTGACAAACAGCATTTTAACCCAAATCAGAAACAGTCTGAGTTGAGAAATGCATGCCTCCTACTCGCATTATATCTTTGTGCCTGTGTTTGTTTCTTCCCTTATTTATTTTTTTCTTTATCGTTGCTATTTTATTTTGTTTTAGTAATTTCTGCTCGCCTACCCTGAAGTAGATAAAGCTAGCATGATCCCAAAGCAGTATCTCTGTTACTCTGTATGGAATCGTCCTTTGAACTTGATGCTCTATACAGTGTGTTCCTGTACAGACAGCTCCAGACAACAACTCTGCTGTGCAATCCTTCTCAGGGAAGCAGATGCACCTAACCCTTTCTCTCCTGTTTCTCCTCTTCAACCCATACCTGATTCTATGTGTAATGTCTCTGTCTGCTGGATCCCTTCAAGTGACTGGCTGTCAAACCACTGTTCCATGCCTCTTGGTATCGTACTTCAACTGGGTTCTGGTTGGTTCCACAGGGGTTATTTACTAATGTCTGAAATTATTTTAGATTATCACAAGTAGGGAAGAATTAATAGCATGTGCCACACAAAGGCCCAGGATGCTGCCAAAAAATCCTTCAATGCACAACAAAGAATTATCTGACTAGAATGTCTATGGTGTCATAGACCAGGGTGGGGTGGGCAGGAGGAGTATTAAGTGTTTGGGGCTGTTTTCAGAGATTTTTTTCAAAGAGTACTAAGCTGTGTCCTTCCTAGGCTAGTGAGATGTCTCTCAATGGATAAGAGTGCTTCCTGCCAAGCCTGAGTACCTGAGTTCCATCTCTGGCCACCTAGCATATCTGGAAGGAAAGAAAAGGCTCCTGCAAATTGTCCTCTGACCGCCACACACGTGCTGCGCATACATGTACACACACAAAAATTAATTAATTAATTAACATAATTTTTAGGAGACATGTGCTTTCCTAAAATCACAGTACACAAGCTGGTTGCAGTTGAAATGTCCTTTTGTTTGGGGTTGTGGATCTAACGAAGGGGTAGGTTGTTGCTTTTTATTCCATGCTTATGAAGAGCTCTGACTAACGACTGTCTTTCATTATTCTAGTTAATGAGAACTAATCTATTAATAAGAAGTGCAATGGAGCTGCAGGTCTTTTTTTTCCCCCTCTAAAATGCAGTATGACTGGGAGAGCAGACAAAGCAGTGGCGGGGATCAGTCCTGAGCAAGCCGAGCATCACTAATACTGAACATTTTTGTCACAAAAGAGATGCTTATTTTTATATATTCTATAGAAAGAATAATGTTCTGTTCTTAAAAAAAAAAATAATAATTTCCAAGTGAGCTTTTCTTTTTTTAATCCCTCATGAAGCCTTTGATAGCTTGGAGCGTTCAATCTCATGACCTGTCATTCTCATTTTTATTTTAATTGCTTATTGGCCTCCTTGCTCTGTTCTTACCCACTGTGTAAATCTTTACAGACTTCCAGACGCGAGAGCGTTTTTCTCGGTTTTAAATCAAGGAAAGTCATTTCTTGACACAGCCATGATCCTCCCTCTTTCCACCAGAGTGTTCAAATGGAAGGTCTTTGGGGCTGTGTTCTGATTAGCCTTGTCCTCTAGCCTTCCGTGGTGGGAGACCGGAAATAGATCTACAAGAACCATTGCGACCTGGCTCTGGTGGAGGTTTCCTTCCTTTTCCACTTGACTGGATCTGCTATCAGGCAGGGGATGAGTACTGAGAAGGAGAGAATGGGTGACCCAATTTAACAAACTCACCGGGCACCATAGCACGCTTCTCACAATAGAGTCTGACGGCTGCCCTGCCTCTTGACCTATCCCCATTCCTGCTAAGATTTTGTTAGGTATCCATCCTTGTGAAGCTCTAAGCTACATGTGAGTGTGTGTGTGTGTGTGTGTGTTGTGTCCTTGTGTGCATTTTCTTCCTACTCTCTCTATACTTGTAAACTTATGTTTCCACTATGCACAGCTGAGTGGCTATGCTATCCTCCAAAGATGATTTTAGAAATTTGTGTCCATGAAATCCATAAAGCTGGTGGTTACAGAATAAATAATAAAAGTATCTTTTTGAGGGCTTAGGGCAATGTCTCGGTAATTAAAAGAGCATTGGCTGCTCTTTCACAGAACCCAGTTCCTGCCCTGCCTTTCCATTATGAGGGACTGTAAAAGATGCTTTGATTATTTTATATATATATACATATAAACACACACATATATACATATATGTGTATGTGTATATATATATGTATATGTATGCACTTGTCATACCTAAAAAATGACATTGGCTAATTCAAGATCACAAAGATTTACTTCGATATTTTTCCTAAAAGTTTATAATCTTAGCTCATAAACTCACACCTTTGATTTCTTTTAACTCAACTTACACAGATGGTGCAAGACAGAGATCCACAGCCTATACAATAAAGATATATACTTCAATTTAATTGAAGCAGATACTTAAATTATGTGTATATACTCACACTTAGAGTGTCTTCTATTTCAAGGGTCTGCACATAGCACCATTTATAAGGCCACTCGCTGACATCCCTGACAACCTGAGTTCCAATCCTAGGACCCACACAGAACAGGGAGAGGACTAACTCTAGAAAATTGTCTTTTGACAGCGCATGTGCGGGATGGTATGCATACACACACATATACAGACATGGATACACACACAACATTTATAAATGGAGTGTAAAAGTTAAATCTGGATTTAGTATGTGATCTTTCAGTTTTATGAGGAAAATTTTTAGTCTGAATTTGATGGTGAATTAAACAATTATTTCAAATGATGAAGGGCTCCTACACTGAACTCTTGTAGTTTATCAGCCTATCTGATCTGCAGTGGGGAAAACATTGGTGGAGTCACGTAAGCTTGAGCAGTTTATAAAGCAAGCGCAAAAGCACCATTCAATATGACTGCAAGATGACAGAACGATAGGCCACTTCAAATGAAGCAGAGGATCAATATCAAAGGCATTTATATTTGAACAATTCCAAATTTCAAAAACTTATAAATAGTAATTTAGTCCCAATAAAAGAAAATAATAGCCTAGAATAAATCAAACAAGGCACATTATGCATCAGCAAAATTTAGGCAATTCTCAAAGATAATACCAGCCTGAACTGAGAAAGAGCTCTTTATCCAGACAGATGGGAACGTGACCTCAGGAAGTCTTACCAGATATTGTTGAGGTTCTGTTTCTAGTTTTTACAATTAGGCAAATAAGCAGCAATACAAAAAATATCCATCTCTAAAGAGAAGTTTATGTGTTTGCTTATGTTTGCAAGAGGTTTATCAGGTAAAGGTAAAATTTAAGAATCTCATTTCTGTTGAAAAGGAGAAAAAGAAATGCTCATGAGTATTTAACTATTAATACGACTAGAAATTGATCCTTGCATTCAATCTGTACTTAATAATTAAGTGTCTTGTAGGTGAGTCTTCCCAAAGAGGAAAAACTGAGAATTTAACAAGAACGGTTGCAATCTTCAGAGTCTCCTAATACAGTACACACATAACCCAAAATAAAGCAATAAATTACCAAGTTCTGAGCCAACTGACTCATATTTAATGGACAGATAACACTTTTTTAATGTCACAGGCTAAGGAAAGGGAATTGACAGCTGAGAATCTTGGAACTTGTTCTCCTAACCCCAGAAACAGTGTCTCTTCATCCACTTTGAAGATAAAGAATGATAAACTGATGATCAAGTAGTGCCAAGAAGCTGTTTTGTGACATGACTTTTCCTGGAGAGATGTTACACACACATCTCCTCACCCAGATAAAAGAGCCCATGACAAACCAAAGTACAGATACCACCATAGACCCACTTGGTGTAGCTTTGTTGGGGTTACTTACAGGAACATGGGTGAGGAGGTGCTTACAGGAGCAGTAATGACCCGAATACAACTACATCAACGAATCTCATTCTAGCACTGGTGACAGCCACAAAGCTGGGAACCTGGAGCATTCTGCACAGCTTCAAGAAGCTCAACAGGTTGAAAGCTGTCTAAGTGACTTTTTGATCTAAACTTTCTAAGTGACTTTGTTGATCTAAACTTTGTCCAGGCATCTCTGTTGGTTTTTGCTTCTTCCAAGCAGCGGATCTTGTCTCAGAGTCTTTGCAGCTTGGCTTGTTTGAGAATCTTCTTTGTAGTTTAGCTAATCTGAGAGTGACTCTCAACAATTTTTGTTACTTACTCTAACAGGAATAGGCTTAGTGAATCCAGTTAGTTTCAAGAACTTCCTAAAGCTAAGTTGAATCCTTTACCTCTCTGCATAAAGTGCTTCCCTGCAGGATGGAATGTTTCAGTCTCATTGCAAACTATTCTATAACAAAAAGTGAAATTAACCCTAAGGCTGTTCAATTGTGAATTTACATACTATAGTGAATAGTGGTATAGAACATTTGTGTTTTAATAATATATGAAGTGACTGCTTCTGCTAAAAGAACATCATGTTATATAGAGAATACCTATCTTTATCTATGTGGTTCATGCTAAAATTAAAACATTAATTTTAATGTTTTAATGTTATTTTAATGTTTTAATGTTATTTTAATATTTTAATGTTTTAATGTATGTTATTGATGTGTTTTTGTTTTGTTTTGCTTTGAATTTTTAAGAGATCAAAATAACATGAAGGTGGATAAGTAGGGAGATGAGGGAATGATGTGTGAAGTTTGGAAAAAGGAATATGTATGATCAAGAGATCTCATATAAATAACTCTCAGTGCGTATGTGTGTATGTGTGTGTGTGCGCGCGCGCGTGTGTGTGTGTGTGTGTGTGTGTGTGTGTGTTAAAGAAAGTCCATGACCACACAACTTTGGTGACCCAAAAATTTATAACTCACCCAAAAAAAGAGTTTTAGAAATTCAAGCTCATGGCTCAATATATCAAATTGTGTTTGCTGGAATGAGTTTGTGACTCCTGGGGAAAGAGAAACCTAGAAAATGAATTGCACACACAAATCTTTACAAAATAGCAACAGACATTTAAAAGAGAATGGCCCAGTGAATTAACTTCAGCCCAAGAAATATGTCTTTCAATTAAATCTCCTACTGCTGTGACAGTCAGTGGCATCAATAATCAAAATACACGGAGCTTGGAGTTTGACTGAAATAACTGTGTCACTGCCACATACAACTAGCTTTCCAACAACAACAAAGGATGTGAAAGAGTGAATCCACTGAGTTTTAAAAATTGTTAATTCTAACAATTATTTTGTTAATACTAGTAATTAATAATTGTTAGTAAAAGCAGAAGAGAATGTTTTTGCTGTCAACAAGAGATAAAGATGTCATTTACCCTTTATATCATTTATTCAGCTACCTATCACAAAAGTTATAGGACTTTACATTTTTGTAAGTTAACAACTTAGATATATTGAGGTCATGAAAATACTTAATAGATTAACTTGTCATCAAAACGTTTGAGAGTGGCTAAGGAGCAGAAAAAAGTGTTTGCTACATAATCCCTGAATGCTAGAGCCTACATAAAGCTGGGCATATTAACATGATCTATAATCCCAGTGTTCCAGAGGGGGAAATGAGAAGCAAAGACAGGCGAATTCCTGGAAGCTTTAGGAACAGCCAGGCTCGTAGGTAGGTGGCAGGCAGCTAGGAACAGGAACTCTCTTACATAAAGGGAAGGAAGGTAAGACAGATAGATATCTGAGGTTATCTTCTGATCTCCTCATATATAGTGTCATATCTGTGCCTACACACACACACACACACACACACACACACACACACAAATGAGAGAGAGAGAGAGAGAGAGAGATTTCTTTTCAAGGTTTTCAATCACTCACTGACTGTATTGGAAATATTACATAATAGACATTGTTTTTTCTCTGAAATAATCTACTAGAAATGTTCCACTATAAATAATATAAATAACTCATAGAAGGAGGGAGGGAGAGAGACTGTCTGTCTGTATGTATGTGTGTATGTGTGTATGTGTATCTGTATGTGTGTGTGTAGAAAGTCTATAAAGCCCAAGGAAAGCAAATTCACCTCTCTTGCATTTTTACTGATTTATAATATAAAAACAAGACTCAACTGAGTAGTCTCTAATGAACCACAAACTCAGTAACAAAATCCTGGTTTCAAGCTGTTATTCCTATCAGGTTTTTAATTAACAGCTATTTTTTTAATTTTATTGTAATAATTCATCACAAATCAGGTCACATAGAAAAGTAAATTTTCATGAAATAAATTGAAATATTTATTAAATGGCAGATCTCAAGAATGAAGATCTGATCCCTCATTTTGTAGGCACTTTCCACTGGCCAAATGTTAAAGACAATTGTCTTGATCTTGGATAATCATGTAGATGAATAAAATGCTATCCCAGATGCTCAGATATCCCAATTACACTCCATACAAAACTTTCTAAATAAATAACAACAGCACTGACTACAAGTGTCTATCATTGCTTCTTATATTTCAATGAAATTATTCAATCTCTTAAGTAGAATTATATCCTTAGATTAAAAAGGGAAGGAAAATCAAGTAATATATTCTGATGACTCCAGCTAAGTCCATTAGAAAATATTTTTTATCTCTTTAATAATTGTAGTCTCCCTGGTCAGACTAATCTTGGTAGCCAGGACTACAAAAATGTCAATCACAAATGACAATCTGCCAGATTTATCATGGTCCTCAATCATAGGCATGCTCTAAGAGAAATATTCCTCCTAAAATCTGCATGATCATATGATTCGAAATAAGCAGTCCCATTCTCACATGATAAGATCACTTCCATCATGGATAGTGAGCCTAATGCCAAATTATTCCAACAAGAGAATATACAGATAAGATGGAAAAATAGAATGGATCTCACAAACAATATTTCTAAAGATTTTCTTAAAGTAAAATCCACCCCAATTCAATTGGATTATTTTTTCAGTCATCAATTGAATGGTTACTGTCAGAAGTCCGCTATGAAGTGTATGATGCTGTAGATCATGGTATTTGAAAGTCAACAAGGTAAAAGTTCTATCCTTCAAGAATCTCCATTCTAAAAATTAAAATGTAAAGTTGTTAAACGATATGTAACATAATGTTTAATGAATAATATAAGGAAAACCGTAGCAAGTCGGGGGTTAATGTAGGAGAATTGAGGAGTTAAATGATTATAATTTAAATTGAGGCTTTTTCAACAAGATAATAATGATTTGACTCCTAGCACATACTTGAAATATATTGGTAAAGTTTAAAATCAGTGATGTTTAGAAAATACAAGTGCTAATACATGGTCTGCTCATGAATGCATACAACAAAGCTTGTGTGGTTGGATGGACTAGTCAAGTCTGATACTAAAGGCATGAGAGTGGCCAACAACATGGATATTTAACAAAGGAGAGAGGCAGAGAGGAGGTATTAGATAAGCAATCAAAACTTGTGATAATTTTATGGGGATGAAGATTGAAAGTAGCCATTTATGAAATAGATGGGTGTAGCTGGATTGCACTATCCTGGGATAATGAGGGATTCTTAAAGGAAAAAAAAATGGGAGAATAGACATTTCTTTATAATCATTCAAAAAATATTTTGAAATGCCAATGGTGAGGATGAGGCTGGAGGATCAAAGTTTCAGGCTAACCTGGTCTATATAGAAAGAAAATACCTAAAGAAGTGTGTGTGTGTGTGTGTGTGTGTGTGTGTGTGTGTTAAATTGATCTAGAGATGTGAAAAAGTATAAGAAAATATAAGTACAGAAAAATTGGTAAGTGCAGAAAAATGACCAGCATTTCCTTGGAAGGACTTCAAGGAGTGAGTATCATCAACAGTTAAGGTAAATGAGTTAAGAAGAAAAAGAAGTCAGGAGCATTCTGTAAAGTCAAGATAGTTTGTGAAGTCATGAAACATGGATAGAGGTAACAGAAGGAAATGTCTGGAAAACATAATAAAATCATGAATCTAAAAGAAAAAGAAATCATATAGCCTTATGTGGCCTACGTTCTTTTTTATTATTATAATTAATTAATTGTTTTATTTACTTACATCTCAAATGTTGCCCCTCCCAATACCCTCTTGCAGATTTCTTCTACTCCTACCCCCTCCTGTTCACCACTGAGAGGGTGACCAAAGCCCTGGACATCCCCTTTCCCTGGGGCATCAAGTCTTGACAGGATAGGCACATATTCTCCCACTGAAGCCAGACTTGGCAGCCCTAGGCTACATTATGTCGGGGCCGCTGACCAGCATGTGCAAGCTCTTTGGTTGGTGACTCAGTCTCTGGCAGTTTCCAGGGTCTGGGTTAGCTAACCTCTCAATAGGATTTTCCTATTGAGTTGATCCCTCGTCACTGGTCAGCCATTCCTTCTGTCTCTGCTCCATTTTTGCTCCTGCATTTCTTTTAGACAGGAACAATTTGGGGTCAAAAATTTTGAAGGTGGGATGGTGTCCCCATTCCTTCACTGAGGGACCTGTCTGACTACTGGAGATGGTCTCCAGTTTCCCACTATTGGTCATTCAGTTAATTTCAACCACATTGAGTTTGGGAAGCATCCTCCCATCCCAGGTCTCTTGGACTTTCTAGAGGTTTCTCACACCCCCATCCCTGGCCTAACATTGTTAAGAGGAAAGAGTCAGCAGAATTTGCAATTTATAAGTATTTATAATTGACAGTCTGTAATAATTAAGAAGGGCCAAACCATAAACCAATGTGTGTGTGTGTGTGTGTGTGTCTGTGTGTGTGTGTGTGTTTATATTATAGAGCACCTCGAGTATACAAGTATATATTTTTTCCTATTTTTTCCTTATTTGTTTAAGAATAATAATTCACTCATTAATTCACTCATTTCAAAGCTGCTCTTGAGCATATATTTTACAACTAAGATTCTAATCAGGAATATTCTGTTGAACATGAACATTAAAAGTAGTATTTCATCAGGTCTCAAAACAGCTGTGCTAAAGTGAGCCATTCTTGTTAAAATAATTTTGAATAATTTCCTCTTTGATGTTGCTTCATTCATTTCTGCCTGATTAACTTGGTGGGAAAGTTGACAGGTGTGTGTATTGACGAGCTCTAGTTAAGACAACTTTTGGTGAGTCCTTAAGGTTTGACACTTATGGTAACCTAGTCAGGACTGACAAGCAAATGTGTATTGCTACTCAGTATAGAAACTCTACAATTCTCTGACCATTTTCCTGTGTTGTAGTTTAAGGCCATCTTCATAGTGTCTCAAAATTGTATAAATACAAATTATCTCACCAGCCCAGATTGCTGACTCCCTGTGCCTAAGAGTCTTTACTCTGATACCTTTATTTCCTGAGTAGTATATTATTTCTGTAAATCTATTCTAAGTTTTCTATGTAGATGTTCAGAGTTTATATATGAAAATGGTAACAACTCTTTTCTTATCTCTAATTTTTAAATTAAACCACACTACATCATATAAAATGTTAAAAGCAAAATCAGTTTGCAGAGCTCTTAATTGAGGGTAATAAATGTTTAAATGGCCAAGTCACACCTCTGTAAAATCTTATGAAGGTAATCAGTGCTCTCTATTTAGCTGAGTGGAGAATTCAGAAAGTATCCTGGTTGGTGGCGCACGCCTTTAATCCCAGCACTTAGGAGGCAGAGGCAGGTGGATCTCTGAATTGAAGGCCAGCCTGGTCTACAGAGTGAGTGTCAGGACAAGAGAATTCCTGTTTTGAAAAGCCAAAGGGAATTTTTAAAAAAGGGAGAGGGGGATTGAAAGAAAAAACTGGAAATCAACAACAACAACAACAATAAAAAAACAACCAGATAATATGAAACTGGTCGTTTGGGTTATTTCTGTCAAACTACTCTGCTTTGGTATAACTACCTAACTGACTCATTATCTTGGTAAAGTTACTCTAACTAGAATATTTTTAACAATTTAAACTCCTGTACTTATGCTGAAGTTGCCGCATAATATTCATATTATATCATATCACTAAAAAAATATTCAGATGCTTACCTTTTTACTGGGAGAAAGTAGGGATGAGGGAAGAGGGAGACGAGGAGGGGAATCTACCAGGAAAAAAATGACAAATCTTTGTCACGGAGCGTATCTGAGGCACACAGCTTAAATGAGTGTGTAATAAAAGGTAACTTCTTACTCCTTCTATTCCCACGATTATTTCACTGAAAAGTTCCAAGGAAAAAAGTGAGAAAATATTTCTTTAGAAGACTTGTAAATAAGAAAACACCTTTCTGTTTTGGGGTAGCAGCATCCATCTCTCAACACAGTCTTTTGAGTCTTAAGGAGATTTTTCATCTAAAAAGAACCCACTGCTAATTAAAACACCACAGTTTGCTGCAGCTCCCCGAACAAAGATAGCAAAATGGAAAAAAAGAAATGAATTTCCTGGGGTCTTTCCCTCTTCACAGAGCAGTTTCCACCAGGGCGTTAGCAAATACATCATTCTTTTGTTAACTGGGGATAAACCCTTGGTCGGCTCCCTAGCCTGTCTTCCTGCCCTTTTCTTCTGTCTAAAGGGCTTGGTTTGTTTTTCCTGACGGCATTGGAAATTTCTAAGCGACCACAGTGGTGCCAGCCCACACTGTGAACAGTAAGTGAAGAAGAAACAATCTGGCTGTTTTAACACTTTGCAAATAGTAACTTGTTTCTGCTGCTTGATTTTTTTTTTTTTTTTTTTTTTTTTGCCCCTGGACATCCCACCATGTGATAATACAGCAGTGGAAAGACAGGCTTCCTCTTTGACTCAGAGAGATATTTCCAATTCAAAGGAAATACATTTAAAAAAAAAAAAAATCATGCATTGAAATCTTTTCCGCACAGTGAGAAATCCATTATCGTCCTCAAAATTTTCCACTGAATCCTCATAAATTACCCCTTAAAATATATGCACGCTGTAAGAGCAACTGCATAGGTCTGCCCTCCCTCTCCTCACCCCTTCCGACATCCACAGCACCACCCAATCAAATGATGCATATTGCAAAGTTTAGGACACAACTCTGGTCATGGCTTCAGTATAATAAACATATTTATTTGAAAAGTATTGATGCATACTTTTATATGTTGTATGTGATTAATAAGTACTCCATAAAGTCACTGCTAGAATCGACACCACAGCATTTTCTAACCACCAGTAACTCCTTTCTAAGTATTTTTGGTTAGGCGGCTCCATATCTGATGTTCAAGTTAGCAGCCTGTGATCTCATTTGAATAGAGCTCATTGTCCAAATTCCAGAGGCATTGTTTCTAAAACCTTGCAGTCTTTAACCTACATGTTTTGACAGAAAAGTTAGAACAAGGTGCTTCTGAGTATCAAGACTAACTGCTTTGTTAGGAAACACACTGTCGAAAGGTCAGTCACTCTGAGACTCTGAACCCTCTCTCTGCCCACATTTTTCCTCCATCAACTGCAAAAAGCAGCAGAAGAGACCCAGAAAGAGTGGTGCAATAAAAAGTACTCCTTTTATTGTACGCTATTTTCTGAGACTCGATATGAAGCAACAGCTACTGAATTATTGAAATACAATGAGCACTAATTCTTAACTTAGGTTAATGGATAAGTTCTAAGAAAGAATCTCAGGGCACTCACTTGCAAGATTTCCTGAATGTTGTAAGCGTCTAGCTACTTGAATCATGTTATTTTTCTGGTATCTTGTATGTAAATAAAACTGTTTTGCCAACTCAACTAATAATAACACACACACACATGGATACATACAAACATACATAATTTTAAAAAAAAATCTATAGTTTAGAATCTCAAACTTTGCCACAGAAAGAGGGTCTAAAATATATCATTTCAAGTTGCACCTCTCTTTTAGAAATTCCCTGATGTCAGCGTTCAAATGCCATCACCCTTTTGGTTCTGGCTCCCTATGGTTCTATCTGCTTGATTTTAAATCTGTACCTACTTTACCCATTTTTTTTTTAATGAACATAACGTTTCATTTATAGTAACTATATACGAGTTGTATAAAATAGGAGTTTGAACCCTCTCAGAAATTGTAAATAAAATAAAATCTATTTTGTAAAATCCTATTGCTGATGACACCACACAGAGAGATCTGAGCTGGTAGCCTCTTTTCTACTGGCTGACATTCACAGTGCTGGAAGATCAATGATCTCAACCAGCTATGGACACTGTATGCTACCACACCAAACTGACAAGCAAGACATCCCTGAGACAATAGTGGCATGATCCTCGTGTAGTGACCAACCACTATATTTTGGAGGGGATATCTGCCTGGTACTATAAACAGTGTCAAAAGTCAACAGTTAGAGATATCACAGGCTTCAGAGGAAATGTTACTACTCACATTTTGTTTAAACGGGAATGTAGTCAAAATACCTTCAAATCATTTACATTTAAAACCACAGAATAGTAATTCTTTCAGGCTGGATCAGAGAAGCTTCTTTTTACAGAGCATAATGTTTAGCCCCAAGAGATATAATTTGCCAAAGTGCTGAGAATAAGCATCTCTTGAGTATCAACCTTAACAAGAAATCTATGTTACCTACTCAAAGGCCTAGGGAACATCACAAAAACAGGGGACAGAAAGAATTTAAGAACAGGAAAACAGAAAGGAGAACTATAAAACATTTCCTTCTAGAGGTGGCATGGCCACCTTAATCGTCAACACACACCCACTGTGACTATATGCACAAGACTACACACACACACACACACACACACACACACACACACACAAAAGCATACACAGAAGTAGGAAGGACCTTTTGGAAGATGAAGAGAAGTAAGACTAGGAGAAAAAAAAAGACCAATGAGGGAGGAGTCTAATCCCAGTACATTGTATTCATGTGTGTAATTTTAAAAACAAAACAAAAATCAAAATAAATAAATAAATAAATAACCACTATTTTAGAAAAAGAAAATCATTTTTGGAGAGAGGTGATCATGAAACAGGATTTTTGTTAACATAAATATTAATAAATACTGGCTTGCTCTTCCTGGCTTCCTCAGAGTTCTTTCTTATACAAGACTACCTGTCTAGGTACCTGTGGGTCAGTACCACCCACAATGTACTGGGCCCTCACGTATTACTAATAATAATTAAAAAGAAAAAGATACCCATTGGGTTTTCCCATAGGTCAATCTTACCGATGTGTTTCCTCAGTTGAGACTACCTCTTCCCAAATGACTCTAGCTTGTGTCAAGTTGATCTAAGACCTTAATCACAGGACATTGGACTACCAGGAGACACCCTAACACATCTTCTAGGCTCCAGACAAATCCATCCTTACTTCTATTTTTTTCTGGGACAATTCTTTACACTAACATATATTTAACAGTTGCTCTGGTATGGATGTTGTATTTCCATCAAGAGCTGATGTGTTGAATACTTGGTTCTGTGTGTGCCATTGAGAGATGGTAGATTGCTAGATTGGAGTGGAATGTGTTCTCAGAGGGTTTGTGAAGCTCTAGAGTCTTGTTTCATGGATACGCTGACAGCCACACTCATAGGGATGTGATGTCACATGGTCAAGAGGTCTTTACTAGGAAAGAGCTGATGCAAGCATCACATGAGTCTTTGAATTTGCAGAACTATGAGCACTTCTGATATACAGTTAGCCTGCCTCAGATCTTGTTATAGTCACAAAAATAAAAACAGAGGCATCCAGCACTCAATGAATACCGCCCTAACTTTCATATATATTGAACTTATACTAAACTAGAGAAGATAGTGAGATGATTGATGAGAAACTGTTTTAAATAAAGGTTGGATAACAGCAGTTCCCTGAGAACTGAGTTTAAGAGTCTCAACCTGAGTATAACATGACTTTCTCAAACAAAAGGTAAAGTTGAGAGAGATACACGCACTCAGGCAGAAAGAACAACTATCTGACATCCCAAATAGTTCAGACCCTTTTATACATGAGAAAATCAAGTTTCCTTTTCATCATTAGAAACCACAGTCTAAGGAGCCCAAGAGTAGCAGTACAGAGAGACTAAGATTGATTTCCTTTTTATGCAATACAATAGGCTGGTTTTTCTCTACACACTGGAGGTATAGAACACCTGAGATCAGCACACAGAATGTGAACGTAAAAGCAGCAGAAAAAAAATTATATGGAATGAGCTGGCAGAAAAAGTAAGCAGACTCTCAGAAGCCAAAATTGCCAGCAAAGTACAAACCCATAAAGCCCCAAAGCACTGAAACCAATGTTTCCAGAGTTTCACATAAACAGACCATGAGCCTGACGAGAGAGAGAGAGAGAGAGAGAGAGAGAGAGAGAGAGAGAGGGAGAGAGATACAGAGACAGAGGAAATAGAGAGAAGAAAAGAGGGGAGGAATGAAAGACCTGTTTCATGCAAGTTGCAAAGTTAGAACAGACATTCTGAAATAATGTTGGACACTTGAAAGGCTTCCTCTCTATAGAAGGGAAAGACAGCTTGGCCTGTCCAACAGTATTTCCTCTTCCTGAGCACCGGAAGAGGCTATGCTTCTGTCTGGTAGGAGCTGTGAGGGGGTACTCTGGCCAGCAGACTGTGGGTAGAGATGCTGTATTCCATTTCCTGTCATGGCCTTTTGTAGGTAATGGGTTCCAGATAGTACTAGAAGGCTGCAGAATAGTCCACTCCACCTCAGACTTGGCATAAAGAGATAGACTTTATTTCCTAAGCCACTAAGAGGATTTCGGGTTTATTTTTAAACTGAATTTAGTCTATCTTGATCTTTACAATAAATGAACCAAGAAAAACACAGTGTCCCACAAAGAGACATAACAGAAACACCTGCCCTCAAACCTAGGGGTACAATGTTGACAGATACAGTGCAAAACAATAGTCCATGAAGAAAAATGACAGGGGTTTTTACTGTGTTAGAGTTCCCCAAATACCTTGCAGAATGAAACTCAAATTCTCCATCAGAGAACACGTGTTAAATGTGGGCTCACATGTTTGAAAAAATAAGATTGCAAGGATTATAATATGACAAATAAAAGCCACAAAACAGAATATGAACCACTGAAGGCAACAGAGAAATGAAATCAACTCTACCACAGTGCGATCATAAAATCAGCATACATAAGACAGCTTGAATGGTTCCTCTTACAAAATATTGAGTTGAAAATATAATTGAGCACTAAAAGAGATTCCAAATTTCCCACACAGAGTTAGAAACATAGACACACATGAACAGAACTCTCACAGTTGAATTTCTGAACTCCAAATCAGACAGGAGTTTGACTCACTAGGGAAAACCAAGGAAAGAAAAGGCAAGAAGCCATGACCTAGACCTCAGCAGGGAAAGGCAATGCAGGTGGTAGGTAGAAAATGGATGTTGTCTGTCTGTATAAAAGGTTGTAGTAGGTTGGCCTAATGCAGCTTGTATTCTAATGCTAATTTGGGGTCTCTAAGATTGGTTGTCCCAAAGACTAGAGAATCCTCATGTAAAACTTGAGTGACCCTGCCCCCCAAGTTATTTCTGATTGGTAAATAAATATGTCTACAGCCAATAGCTGGGCAGAAAAGACATAGGTGGGGTTTAGGTTTCAAGGGCTTGGGTGGAGAGAAGGACCACGAGGGAAAATATCCTGCAGGGAAGAAGGAAGGAGAAACTGCCAAGGGTTAAGGGTCAAGAGAGCATGGCCCAGAGGGTTGCCCAATTGGAGTTAAGAACAACCCAGGTGGAACATAGCCAATACTAAGTAATAGCTCAGAGTTATTGATAGGAAAGTAAATTCTAACAGCATGGAGGGTAGTCAGCTGGCCAGCTTTTGTGCTGTTTAGGGCTTATTGTAAATATAAAGGATGTGAGTGTGTCTTTCATCCAGGAACTCAATAACCAAAGGCAGGGTAGAAACCATGGGCTAGTATTTAAAGCAATTCTCCAACCTAAGGGGGATGCAAACCATGGGGAGTCCTTGGAATTGTCGCCTTACAAGACGAAATTGACCAAAGATAGAGTTCTTTCTAGAGTTCACATCATGGTGCAAATATAATTTTCTTTTCAAATAGATTTGATGGTAGAGAATAGTAAGTAGGTAACTAGTGAGTTAGAAAGGAGGAACATCAGCAAATACATACAAAAGAACAAAATTCAGAGCAGATCATGAGCATTTTGAAGTGTTGTTAGGGGTGGGGGGTGTTCTGCTGTGTTCATGGTACTGAGGAATAGAAACCAGGGCCTTGAAGGTGGTAGGCAGGTATTCTACCAATGCCCCCAGACATACAGGACAAAGTGATACAAACCCAAAAAAATAAAACGAAAACAAAATTGGCTTTTAATTAACTTCAGTTTACATTCCATCGGCCTTCCAAAAAGGAGAGTGAAAGAAAAATAAGGGTATCTGACTAGAGAAATTTCTCAAAATGTTAAGGCTCAATTCTGGATTAAGAAATCTGAATAGATCTCAAGCACAGTTATACATAAATAAATAAGCAAACCAATGAGACCATGTCACAATTAAGAAATCCAAATAGATCTTGAACACAATTTTAAATGAATGGATGGATGGATTAATTAATTAATTAATTAATTATGCAAACCAACAAAACCATTCTACAATAACATCATTCCAGGGAGACTGAAGAACACTAGATACAAAAGAAAGATAATTAAAAACCCAGTATAAAGAACATAACTGCTACAAAGGACTGACATTTAACTCACCATGTATTTCTTAACAATGGAAGAAGAGAGAGAATTAGATTAAATCTTCAAAGCCCAGACAGGAAGAACAATTTTCAGTATATACCCACTTAGACCATATTTTGAGAACTGGGATAAATTAAAGACATTTCGTGCAAACATTTACTGAAAGTTCTATGACCACCAAATGTTCATTAAAGGAACTTCTAACAAATGTACTTTGAGAAAATCGATCTAAGAAGAAAAGCTAAGATGTAAAATGTAACGACTGTAGAAAATGGTAAACACATGAATAAATCATTGAAATATTGACTATCAAACAACATGTGAATATGCTCAGACTTAAAAGCTAATGGGAAAAAAAGTTCCCGATTTAGAATAAATTTAAAATAATGGGCATTTTTTGCTGCAAAAGTGGACAAAACCAGATAAATTATATATGCCATAATTTGGAAGGATCAGAAAACTTCAGGGCAACAAACTAAAATTCCAGAAGAAGTAAAACCACTTTTATGCGAGGAAGAGGGCTTATCTTTCTTTATTCCTGAGGCATGGATGCTTTTGCGTGCTTGCAGAGTATCAGGCTTGACTAATGGTAAGCAGAAGGCTGGAGGCCAGCAAAAATTGGGAGCAGGAAAGGTTCTGAGAGTCTGTGGGACTGCTTGAAACAAACCCACATGAAGAATTACAAATGCCCAGTTGTTTTTCCTACAGGACACGGGTGGAGCAGGTGCCTGTGCAAGAGGCTGGTGTTTGGGCCAAAGCTTCTGGAAAACAATGCAAAATGCCCAGAGATATTAGGGAAATGCTCTGATGCCAAATACACCAATAGTTTTATCATTAAAGAAGTTGCTATATTTTAAAGTAATAAGACGTAGATGAAAAAACGCCAGGCTGCAATCTTCCTACCATGAGAAGACAGTATTCCACCAGCTTCGGAGGCAAACGGCTCTTCATGGATAAGGGAAACTGAAAAGCCATAAAATGGCAAAGTGAAAGCAGATTAGGTTTCTAAAGTTGACTAGCCCCCAACTTGTGTATGCCTGAGTAGACTGAGAGGATCCACCTCTTTCTAATTGCCCGCAGAGGAAAACCAGCCTCTCCTGTCACTGTATGTGACTTGTGACCAGGTATCTTGCATGCGATGCCCAGCAAACTTTTAAAAACAACTAAGAATGCAGATGAGAAAGTATGACCACCACTCATAAGTAAGGGAGAGAAGGGGTTTAGAAACAATATAGATCAGAGAGTAGAGAATTTAAAAGAATTGTAGAGTGTCAAAAGGAACTAAGAGCACTCTATACAACAGAAAATAAATCAAGCTAAGGAACGAGTGGATTAGTGCAAGATCAGACCACATACATGCAAACCAGACTGTCAGCTAGGAAAATAGTGTGAAAAATATGAAGAAAAAATATAGGAAACATAAACATGTATGAATGTGGAAAAAAAAGTTCTTTGCCCTAGTATTCCACACAAAAGTTTAAAAAACTTGTTTTCTTATTTAAAATTCTTCCACACGATGTATTTTGATATTGTCTTTAGTTTCTACCAACCCTTCCAGACCCTCCAACCTCCATATCTACCCAGTTCTTTCTATCTCTTTAAGAACAAAAACAAATAAATAAATAAACCAATAAGACTGAAAGATATAGCAAAATAAAACATAATGAAACAACAAGCCCATACTAAATAAAACAAACAAGAAGATACAAACATGGAATTTGTTTTATGTTGTCCATCTACTTCTGGGCATGGAGTCTGTTCTGAAATGTGATTGATATACCCAGTGACACTCTATTGGAGAAAACCAATTTTCCTTGTGTCAGCAGGTATCAATTGCAGGTGGGACCCTGGGCTACTTTGTCCATTCAGTGCTAGGACCCCGTCTAGCTTGAACTTATGCAGGTCCCGTATTTCTATCTCAGTTTTTGTGAGTCCATATGTGTATCACTCCTATGGTATATGGAGGACATATTTTCCTTCAGATCATCTACCATCTATGGCCCTCACTACCTTTCTACTTCCTCTTTTATGTAGATCCCTGAACTTTGAAGGGAAGACTTTAGCAAAGGTCCTCACTCTCTGTACATTGTCCAGTTATGGATCTCTGTATTAATTTCTGTTGACTGCGAGAAGCAGCTTCTTTGATGAAGCTTGAATGATACACTATCTATAGGTTTAGCAATATATCATCAAGAGTCATTCTATTGCTATGTTCCTTTAGCATAACGATAGCAGTAGGTATTCCCCTAGACCATCTAGTAACCATCTAGTCACCATCTAGTCTCATCTTCTTGGCGAGTTTAGCAGTGTCAGGCATGGGTTTCATCTCATGGAGTAGCCCTTAAATCCAGGCAAAAAGTATTTGGTTACCCCCATAACATCTGTGCCATTATTTTATCAGCATATCTTGCAGGGAGGTCACTCTTGTAGGTTGTAGGGTTTATAGCTGGATGATATTGATGATTAATTTCATCATTCAGTAGCATGCAGACTCCCTTTCATCTCCATGAACACTAGTCAATAGAGGTGAAGCATACAGATGAAAGGAATTTTAGTGATGTCACCATATGATGGGAAAGACAATGCCCCAACTAGAAACCTAAGGGTACAAAGTAAAAGCTCCAGTGCCGTGAATGGAGTTACATCTTGTTAAGTTATGGGTCAAAAGGTATCCCATGACATCCCCCAAACATTACAGGCTATTTCCAAAGCTATCAGTTGCTCTCCACAACCTGGATGTTAAGGGCCTATGATTGATGATGACGCTCCTGTCATCAAACAAGAGATTTTGATGAAAAGGCTTGCATTTGGAAATTTTAGAAAGTTCCAGAGGCAAGAGTGTTAGGGGGTGAAGTACAACTGGGATATAGGAGGAGCTGAGCTGAGCTACACTGGAAAGAGATCTCTGAGTTCTACAAGATCCCTGAAGGGATTCTAGAACCAAAAAGGCCCTTCAGAAATGTCTCAAAGGAGGCAAGAGAATTGGGCACTTTATTCCTCTACGATCTGTTGTTAAGATGGTTGCCTCTGGGAAGAAGCATAAAACCTGGGCAAAAGCAATTCTATTTGGCAGAAGGCCCTGCCACTCCAGGGATTCAGCTGTGAGTTGTCAGCAATCAACATTCCTAACAGCTGGGAATGTTATAAGTGGGCATCTGGGCGGCTGAACATGGCTCCCACTATAGTTCACACCTGCGTGCTCAGAGCCACCTTTCAAAATAAGTCCACCCAGCTGAGACCAACTCCTCCAGGAGTCTGGTCTATCTCCTTTCCTGTATAAGTTTACAAGAACAAAGTTCATGGAAACACTGCGGCCCTCACCGGTGCAGCTGTTCTCCGGAGTTATAACATGTTCATTGTCTCCCTTGCTAGTCACCATTTCAGCCACCCTTGGCTAGCACTTCTGCTCACACAGGTGGCCTCAGCAGCAAGGGTGAAGCCATACACTCATTTCTGAGCCTCATTACCATAACTGCCTCGGAGCCTAGAAGCCTCTTTTATTGATTTATAATAAAACTTGAAAAGAAAGAGCTGAGAAGATGGATCAATAGGTAAGGGCACTTTCTCCTCAAACATAAGGAACTAAGTTCAAATTTCTGGAATGCACATAAAAACCAGGCATGATCAGACAACACCCTCATGGTGGTTGGTGGTGACAGTTACAAACAGGAGGGACAATGGGGTTTGTTGGCTGAAAGCCCAGCTCCAGGTTCAGTGTGGAATCCTTTTTTCTAAGGTAATATAGCACAGAGTAAAAGAACAAGACACCAAATGCCCTTCACTGGCCTCGGCAGGGTGCACACAGGTATGTACACCCACAAACAAACATAGACACATACCATGCACATACTACACACACATGCACACACACACACACACACACACACACACACACACACACAAATTGTTCAAGGAAATGAAAAGATATTTATCTTGATGTTTTAGGTTCCAGACTGTCTTGCCTCACTTCACTATGCTACACAACTTTCTTCCTTCAGACGACTGGGTCAGCCATCTCGGTCAGTATGAGAACTTCTTACTGTTAGTCTCTAGCATCAAGACTCAAGGAAAAAGTAGTCCCCAGCAGAAAACAGAATATAAATGTTTATAGCAATCATACAGAGATGCCTGTTGGAAGACTCTCTTCTTTGGGAATATGTATCTCAAGAGTTTAGGAGGTTGATTCAGAAATCAAAATCTGCATGTATATCATGAAGAAAGATGGGAAATGGAGTACTGCCTGCAGCCTTGGATTCTGGTTCCTCATAGTCTAATTGTTAGAAATGGTGTGTAGATCTGCACTGTACCTGCAGTTTTTATAATGGCTTCTGATGACAGGCTCTTGGTGGTCTCCTTACCTGCTGCATCTTTATGTTCTCTTCCCCTTGCTTTATGATGTGGGTAGCAGGTTCCACTAGTAGGTCCTAAGTTACATGCTGACTGTTACAACTCCTTTGCATTGAAGGAGCTTGTGGAACTGGGCTTAATATACCATGTGTCCTGTCAGTGAATTAAACAGCTGCAAACACTCAGAGTGGTAATGGCTAGAGCTCTACAGGCAAGTATGACAAACATATATGTGTGTCAATTCCTGTCACTGTGCATCAATACTTCTGGGATGTAAGGAATATGATACACTCAATTTCTGGCTGGGTAACTACTGTATTTGATATCACCCACAGACAGAAGACATAAACAGTGTCTTTATCTGTCAGGTTAGACATCAACAGTAGCACTGTGAAGAGAATCCACACAAACTCCACACTCACTTTCACTATAGTTTCATTCAGGAGCAGAGTGAAGAATGATAAATAGTAGTTCACATGAACCATTCAAGGAATCCTGTTTTATAAAATGGCAATTCTGTTTCTTTACTATGTTTTTTTTCCCTTCAGTCAAATGAAGCCCCTGATATACATACTGTCTCAAATAACTTTTAAGCTTATCACCCTTTTTGTGAATGCAGTGTTAAGCTTTCTCAGGACAGAGACCTGGTATGGGGTTGTAAAAGGCAGTCTAGTTTCTGGTAGAGCTAAGGTTTGAACCCTGTGGGCTCAATAGGTTGTCTTCAACAGGAGGCAGCTAGCTTATAAAGGATGACAGGCGTTTGCCAGGCTCTTAGAAACATCTCCTGACATGTGCCTATATCTCTCCATAGATCTGTGACATTTGGTCACATAAAAAGAGAACATCCCCCAAACCCCACCACAGGTAGAGGCATGGCCAGATAGCCTCAAGACATTCTCATGTTAATGAGGCACCTAGTAACTTAGCCACACCCCTTCCCAGTTACTATTTCAAACTCTCCCTTCCCTGAGGGCATGGGGTACCCTCTCACCCATACCACTCTCTGCCATGCCATGACAATAAACACCCTAAAACTATGGACTGTCTCTATTCATCTTGATCTGTCGTGGAACCGGCCTTCATCTAAAAGAGCCACTGTCTAGCCTCCTGCAGAAGCCATCCCAGCGTTCTCAGCTGCTGCAGTCATCCACCCAAGCCAATGCAGCTAACTGGTGCCCAAGTCACCAACTGGTCCAGTGGGGATGCCAGCCACCCTCCTTTTCCCCATTCGGCCCAGGCTTTATCCCATCTGTGGTCCCACTTCATTCCCAGCTCTTCTGAGGCATCCAGTGGTGTCTGCTATGCCCAGAGCCTCCCGGGAAGCACGACCCCTTCCCCCATCCCCAGGCTGTGTATCCGCAGAGGCTTCTCATAGGATGACAAACCTGGAGGCCAGTGGAGGTACTCAAGGTCAACTTCCCAAGTGTCCCACCTCTCTCAGGGGCCAGATGCATGGGACTTCACTCTCCACCGAACCAGTTTGGTCCAACAACCTTGAGGGACATTCAGGTAGACAGAGATTCCTGGGTAACCCAGGAACATTGGTGTGAATTTACCTCAGGTAGTGGCCAGTTCATATTCTTCCTTGCATTGTTTCAAATCTGCTTTAGTTCTCATACCATCTGCCATAATTATCCTACATGGCATTTGTTTATCTTCTTAGAAGACCCTGTTCATTACATTGCCACTAACATTGACAATTAGATATATTGTGCAAGGAGACCATTAGCACCACAATAAGATAAGCCCCATAAAACTTCAGAAGCCAGGCATCTTGTGAAATGTCTATGGGTTCCAGGGTAAGAGTGACCTGATATCCTCTCCAAAACAACAACAACAATAATAATAACAGCAAAAATACCTCTATAATTAGCCCTACCCACAATTAAAGAAGAGTCACGATTTAGTGGGCAGTGGAGTTTCCAGGCAAAAGTCATATTTGAACAGTCTGTTCTGATTCATTAAACAAGTATCTATAAACCTGAGAACTGTAGCCTTAAAGAAAAGCTCTGCATAGGGTCTGACCACAGAGAAATTTATTCTGATTGAATGTTATGACCCAGAACATCCAATAATACTTAAACTATGCAGGGCAAGTAGAGCATTGAACAGAAACTTTGACCAAACCATCTAGAAGAACCACAAGCAACAGAAATAAAACCTATCATCTTCTGCAGACAACCATTCTCATTGATAAACTGTCCCTGCTTTCTCCTTGGAAAAAGCAAGAGTCTGACCACTGAGCACCAAGAGACCTCGAGATGGGACATCAATGGTCTTTTAACTGATCTACAAATTCATAGTTTGAGAATGCAGAGCATCAACTGAGGAGAAAGGGGAAATGGGCAAAAACTATGAGTCCATAGAGGGTCCTCCAAGCACATGAGAACTGCCTCAGCACCTCACCTTGCTGCATTGCCTCCTGTGGGAACAGATGGCACAGGGTGGAGAGAAGTCCCTCGTGTCTGCCCCAGGCTCTGTGGCTCTGGAAGGGACGGGATGCTCGGGAAGTTCAGTCGCTCATGCTCCCACAGTCTGCCGGGCAGGTAGGGGCTGTGTGAAGCCACAAGGATACTGCCCATGGGTGGGGGAAGGGGCCGTTCCTGTGGAATGCCATCAGGCTCTGGAGTTCCGAGGTTCTGGGCGTCGGAGACACCGCTGGATACCACAAGAGTGCTGGGAACAAATGGGGCCTCAGAGCACAGCTGGCAGCCTTCTAGAAGCACTGAGACCCATTCGGCGGGAGGTTAGACTCTGCTCCTTAATTGAAGGCCAGATCCCTTGCGTCCTACGGAGGATCAAGATGAATAGAGACAGTCCATAGTTTTAAGGCATTTATTGACATGTGGAGAATGGCGTGTACGAGATCATACCTCCCTCTCTCAGGGAGGGGTGAGGTTAAAATAGTAACTGGGAAGGGGAGTGGCTAAGTCTCTAGATGTCTCATTAACCTGGGGATGGCTTGGGGGCATGACCACGCCTTTACCTGTGGTGGGACTTGGGGAGCGTGACGCTTTTTTACATGACCAAATGTCACAGATCTATGGAGAGATGTGGCCACATGTTAGAAGCTGTATTCTAGGAGCTTTGGCAAACAGCTGCCATCTCTTATAGACTGAAGACAGCCTATTGGGCCTGCAATGTTCAAACCTTAGCTCTACGAGAAAACAGACTGCCAATCGTGGCCCAGCAGCCTCCTGGGTCATCCTTCATACTAATAGGCATAAAACTTTCTTTTTGATCCATTAACCGGAGACTTAAGGAAGGCTGTGTAAAACATTTGAATCAAATAGTAAATATTCATTTAACAGAATGGTAGACGATAATGGAAATGAATGGCTAAAAATGTATGTGTGTCAAATAGATTAATATGTGGGTGAGCACATCTGCTGTAGTTATATTTATATAGAAGGGTCAAGGCATTCACGAAAAAATAAAATAAAATGAAGACACAGAGCAGGAAAACAAAAAGTGGTGGATGTGAAACCTAGGCTGTGCATTCCTTACATAGAGTAGATGGGGTGAGAAATAACTGGCAACTATATTAAGGATATAGAAGGTTTGAAAGGAAGAGCAATATATTGTTTCCTAGGCTTGTGATGGGCACATCAATATTCAAGTACATTACTACATTTTTACCAATGGTGAAAATTTCACAGATTACATAATAGAGTCTATAAGAATCTTGATGAAACAAAATAAAAAAAATAAGCAGATGCCGAGTTTACGGGCTATCAGTATTGTTTCTAAGTATAACTACATTGGAGAAGCATTGCTGTGTCCTCAATATATTGTTTTGTGAGCATTTTATATTTTCAAAAAGGAAAAAAAAGTAATGTAAAAGCCAAGTACATAGGAAATTATTCTCATTCCTATTTTCTATTTAGTCCCACACTGATGTATGAACACATTTTGCCTTGGTACTTCCTGTCGGTAGGCCCTACATTGCTTTATGGGTCTTAAGAGACATCCATACTAAATGTTCTCATGAGATAATGACTATTCCCTGCCCAGCTCTGGCAGCTCTATTTGCCTTTTCTCTTTAATCACCACCTCATCTGCAGATGAATTCCACTCTGCCCTAGTAACATTCCTGCATCAGAAATCTCTAAGCATTTTTCTTAAGGCTTGATGTTTCTCTTTTTCCTTTTTCTATTTGCCTTTAAGTCTTCCTCTCCATCAATGGTTTTCTCTCTTCTTTCCTTCCAGACAATCCCCATTTACTGCTTTTCTTTCCATTAGGTTCCTTTATAGAGGCATCTAAGCACAGATGTAATCTTTTTTCAAAGGAAGGAGACTATATAATAAAGAAAGGGAAAACTGAAACTCATCTGATGATCTCTCTGATGAATAAAAAGAAAAAATTCCAGTAAATGAGGTTAACTATGACAGTTCCCAAAGATTTTTGTTGTTGTTTGTTGTTTGTTTTGTTTTGTTTTCTATATCTGTAAGTTCTTACATGGTACAGAGCTTGGGGCTGAACTACTTACTACACAAAAGGGCCTTAGTCTGACCTTATGTATCAAGTCAGTCATGATGGTAAACACGTATCACCCCAGCCCAGGTGATGTGAGACAGGTGGATCCCCAAGAGTAGCTGGCCAGTCAGTGTATCCCACACAGGGAGTTCTGGATTTGGAGAAAGACCCTGGAGCACAATATGGTAGAAAGCAACTGAGTGTTGGAAGGGGTTACTTTGTAAAGTGTGCCATGTCTTGAATGTTGTGCTTTCATATCCCCAAGAAACAGTGTGTTTTAAATATTACTAAAGCCAACCCAAAAGTTATATATATATATATATATATATAACTAAAAATGTGGTCAAATGGAGCCAACAGAAACCTTGTATTATCACGTAAATAAAATGAGAGAATTCAAGCAAAGAACTCATTGGAGTAAATGTAAGGCATGAAACATTTCAAATTCACATCATTGAGAGTAAGACACTTAAACATGACCAGAATGTTGGGTGTGACTGTCATGTTCACCAGCACTTTAAAGAACTAGCCTGGATCTATAAAATACTTTGGTAATGGCCTCAGCATGGGCCCACTGAGGCACCCCCTTCCCCCACACCTTACCACACACCCATAGAATATGAATCATATATCTCTTTATCCTTTTATAAACACATCAGTCACATTCCGTTTTGACACTATTTGATATGTTCACTTCTCTCACTGACTTCCAGAGTACATTCAGTGCTTTAATTCTGTCTTAGGTAAATGTATACACATCGTAGCTAGATTATATGAGATCATTAGGTTAGCAATTTTATTTATTCAAATATAATATATATTTCTTTTTAAAATAGTAGATATAATATCCATCACTGCTTTGAACCTCTGGCATATAACGATCATGACTTCAAGTCTGTTAGTGAAAAATACCTTGGATTATCTTAACTATGGAGTAATCGTTGTCTTTTTTTCATTTTTAATTATCATGTTCTTCTACACATACAAACATTTGTGTGTACATACACACAACTGCCCACGCGCGCGCGCGCGCGCGTGCACACACACACACACACACACACACACACAACCATCTACACATACTTTATGACTCACAAACACCCTTTTAAACTTCCTCCATTAGCTTCATCAGACTGCATGCATAACTTGGAAATGAGAAGAATTTGAATTGTTAAACAGATTAAAAGGTTAATTGCCTAATCTGAGTTCTCTTCCTGAAAAGACTATTTTGACCTATGCAAGTTTCCTGGCAGGAAGTGAGGGATCTTTTGAAATACAACCAAATGAATCAGTCTTATCTCTAAGGTCAGCTGCGTTAACATAACAATGTCAATGTCTTAGCAACAGCTGCATTTACATACTTCTTTTAATAGAACTTTAAAACCCTTCTGTTTTGTATGCTACTGTATTTGGATAATTATTATCTGTAAATATTGTCTCTCCTAATAACAAAGTATTTTGAGAAGATATTTTGGAAAATGTCACAAACATGAATAAATATTTTAGTCTTTTTAAGGGACTTAGAGTCTGGAGACAAGTTAACATCTGAAAAATTGCAAATGCTTCAGGAAATATTCTATTTTTTTATTTTTATTGAATATTTGTGATGACAAAAATGGCTTTTCAAAGGTGTTAGAGAAACACCTCACCTGCAGTAGCCATCATTGATGTGTTTATAAAAAGACCAAGAGATATAAGAATATGTTCTATGGGGGTGTGGCGAGGTATGGGAGAAAGGGATACCTCGGTGGGCCAATGACAAAGCATCCCTTCCCTCTGAGGGACCAGCCACAGGACAGTATAGCACAGAACAGAGTTTATTCAGAGCATGGAGAGGGGAGTTAAGAGGGCAGTAGAGACAGAGAAAGGCAGAGAGAGGGAGAGAGTAGAGAAGTAGAGAAGTAGAGGATAAACATGACCACATGGAGGGGGGGAAGGGAATGGGGAGAGAGGGGGAGCAAGGGAGCAAGAGGCAAGAGAGCAAGAGAAGTAAGAGAGGAGACAAGAGAGGTAAGAGAGAGAGGAGGGGGCAAGCAGCCCCTTTTATAGTGGGTCAGGACTATCTGGCAGTTGTCAGGTAACTGTGGGGAGGAGTTTAGACAGAATGCTAACATTCCCCCTTTTGGGTTTAATTAAAAAGAAAAATTAGAAAGAGGCAATGGCAAAGCAGCAATAGGGTCATCGTAATACCTGACTGCTTCATGCTGGCTTTGGGGTCAACATGTCTCTGGGGAACCTGGAAGAATGGGGGTGGGGGGATGTTTGTCCAGTCTTAGGATAGTTGGCTGTTTCCTTGCTGTCCAGAGTCTGTGGAGCCATCTGGAGATAGGTCAGAAGGAACAGGTCCAGTAGAAGTGTTTGTGTCTGAGAGGAAATTGGAGCATCTGAAAATTGCTTCTCTGAGTCTGTCCTGGGTGTAGTAAGCACTGGGACTTGACAAGATATTGAAACACATTATTATGGGTAGAGAAATAGATTAGGTACTTTTGGGAGAAAGAAAATTTTTTCTTAAGATGTCCATTTGAAACCCAGAGGAATCCTACCCTTTGGAATCGGTAGTAAGTGGGAACTTTGGGCAGATGTACTTATCTGGATGGTGTCTATTTAGTCCATGAGAGGCAGATCTAAGTGGATTTTCTGTAACTTATAAGTTCACAAAAGAGATAACATGAGTTAACCACATGAACAGTTTTTAATATGAGACTTTTGTGAAGAAGAATTTGTGACTAAAGTTGCAATCCTATAGTGGAATGTTTTATTAGAGTTAGGCAGCAGGCTGCAAATGAGGGAGTGGGGTGGGGACATTCTAAGCTATGGGTCGATAGCAGACTGACCCAAGGGTGAGACACTTAGGGCCTGGGGACTAATGCTCAGAGGTAGTTCTCCTGAGAGAGCAGTTGTCCAGGCCTGGCCTGGAATTCTCAGCCTCAAGAAAGAAACAGTCTCAAAAGGAAAGAGGAATGTCTCACCCAAGGGAATAAGTCCTAAAACAAGGGCCCGGGCAGCACAGAGGTAGCTCAGAGCTCAAGAACTCTCCCCTGGGGACATGGAAGGTTCCTCTGACCAGCAGGAATGGGGGCTTTCCAGTTCTTCTGAGCTAGAGAGGTGGATCTCTCATGGTGGCTGAGGTGGGATGCAAATCTACAGAGTTTCTAGATCCGAGTCACAGCACCAATGATGTGTTTATAAAAAGATAAAGAAATATATGTTCTATGGGTATGTGGTGAGGTGTGGGGGAAGGGGTTGCATCAGTGGGCCCATGCCCAGGCATCCCTTCCCCTGATGGACAAGCCACACCATGGTATAGTATAGAATAGAGTTTACTCAGGCCATGGGGAGGGGAGTTAAGAGGGCAGTAGAGCTGTAAACTCCCTCAGCTCCTTCAGACCCCCCCTCCACCGGTGCTCCCAGAGACTGGACCACCAACCAAAGAATACACACACGGAGGGACCCATGGTGCTGGCCACATATGTGGCAGAGGAGAGCCTTGTTGGCCATCAGTGGGAGGAGAGGCCCTTGGGCCTGAGAGTGTTAGATGCCCCAGTACAGGGGAATGCCAGGGAGGGAAGACGAGAGTGGGTGGGTGTGTGGGTGGGGGAATACCCTCATGGAGGCAGGGGAGGGGGATGGGATAGGGGGTTTGCAAAGGGGAGACTTGGAAAGGGAAAACATTTGAAATGTAAATAAAGTATCAAAAAAAAAAAGAAAGAAAAAAAGAAAGAAAGAAAAGAAAGAAAGCAGGCAGTAGAGGCAGAGAGAGGGAGAGGGTAGAGAAGTAGAGAAGTAGAGGCCAGCCATGACCACATGGAAAGGTGGAAAGGGAATGGGGAGAGAGGGGGAGCAAGAGACCAAGAAAGCAAGAGCAAGAGACATAAGAGAGGCAAGATATCAAGAGAAAGAGGCAGGGGCAAGCAGCCCAATTTATAGTGGGTCAGGCCTACCTGGCTTTTGCCAGGTAACTGTGTGGTGTAGTTTAGACAGAATGATAGCAGTCACAGTCTTTATGTTTCTTTGCAAGAAGTAGTTTTTTCCAGTATAGGTAAAATTCAAACAGGAATTTTCTACTTTAAAACAGTAAATATAATGAATCTTATTCCCGTATAAGATGTTAACACCTTAAATTTAGCTTTAAAAAATATTATTCTATTATGTAAAATCAGAATAATTTAATAGCCACAGGAAATGTACACTTCAGACTGGATGATTTGATGATCACTTTTTCATCTCTCTAGGTTTTCACCTTTCACCTTCCTTTCACCTTTCACCTTTCACCTGATCTTCTTGCAAAGGCTAACAGCAAGATGGCTACCTATGTTACAGGAGTTAGACACAAACCTGACCATGACGTAAAGAAGAACAGAAATCACCAGTTCTATCCTCGTTTTAGAGTTAAGACTTTTGTTTGTTTGTTTCTTCCAATATTTTTTTTATTTCAGTTTACATCCTGATCACGTCTTCCTCTCTTCCCAGTCCCACTTTACAAATCCCTTTCTCCATTGCCCCTCCCCTTCTACTCACAGAAGGGGAGCCCCACTTGGTTGCCACTCAACCCTAGGACATCTGTCCCAGAAGGACTAGGTACATCCTCTCCCACTGAGGCCCACCCAGAGTCCATATAGGGGAAGGGGATCGAATAGCTGGAAACAGAGACAAAGACAACCCCTGTTCCAGGTGTTAAGAATTAACAAATTCTGTTCCTGGCTGATTTCCTTAATATTGCATGACTATACACATTTCAGAACAAATCAGTGATAAATCATAGTTCATTACCACTTAATTTATTAGACAATTTATTTGGCTATTGTGAACATTGTGCGAAAAATCTGTTAGCCACAAGATGCTTTTAGTTCAATGCACCAATTCCTTTATGTAATGCAGTACTGCTAAAAGTACAGTTAGAAACAAAGCAGCTATAGTTTTTGATGTCATGTAACTAACAGTCTATCTGTAAAGATAAATGGTTTAAATTTTATCAAAATGACTCAGTGGTTAATTTAAAAAAATATAACAGACTATGTGCAACATTTATATGAGGAAAAATATACATTTTTAATGAAAGAAACCAAAGAAAAATATTTGAAGAAACAATCCAGGTTCATGGATAAGAAAATTCAATAATTCCATAATGTCAGTTCTTTTGTTCATAAATTAAACACAATTCCAAGATAAATCCTAGAATGTTATTTTGTGACTGTGGAGAAATTGAGTTGAAAATTAGTGTGAACTAATAAAAAACCTAGAAGAGGTCACAGCTAGAATAAGCCACATACAACATTCATCAGCTTTCCTCAAAAACAAAGTCAATTGACACCTTGATCATATGCTAATTGGCCTTCACAACAGCCAAGATAACAGTTATTTATACACATCCTGGTGTATAGTATCTAATCATAGCATCCTAAGCAGGTTATGGGAAAAGTTATCTGTAAAATGACTTATAAGTCTAACACTCTTAAGATTAAAACACCACTCTTTAACAGGCTATCAGATTGAAAGGGCAAGGCACAGGCAGGGAAAAAATATTTGCAAATGCCATAGCGTATAAAAGACTATCATCCAAAGCACATGAAGAATATTAAAAACCAAAATTATAAGATGTTGGGAGCCGCCTGAGCACCCACATCCGCCATTACAAGATGGCGCCTACATTCGGCCGAGGACAAGTTGTAAACAGGCTAGTGCGCATGCACCTGGTAATTTTCCACTTCAGAATCTCAGCCTCTCTCATGGCGGCATCTGGCCTGGTGTGCGGGAGCCAATGGGGAAGCTCCATGTCCCAGGCAAGCGCTGTGACCCATATAAAGGGCGGGTATTCTATTGTTCTGAGTCTCCATTCGTGGCAAGCTTATGCTCTCCCTCTCAAGATGCATTAAAGCTTTACTGCAGAAGGATCCTATGTGTGCCGCGTTCTTGCTGGCGAGACCGTAGCGCGGGACAATAAGATAAGCATTTTAATGAACTAATTCATTTAAAAGTGGTCAAGAGACCCGACTAGATAACTCACAAAAGAAGGAACACAAGTGAGAAGCATGTGGAAAAAATGTTAACATCTTTCAAACATCCTTTATAATTTCAGTGAGATAAATGCATAGCCAGGAAAAAAAGACCCAAATGCAAAACAAAAGACTTTTTACAACTGTTAAACATGTGGAACATGTAAGGTGTCGCCTCTATTTCTGGTGGGAATGTACGAACAATGATCAAACACTGGAGGACAGTTTGCAGACTCTTACAAAACAAACTCCTGCAGTAAGAGCTACAATTGGCCCCTTCGTGTTTATTCAAATAACCTAGATACTACTCATAACAGACAGAAGCCTGAACATAAGTTTGTAACAGTCCTATTCACAACTGCCAAAACATGGGAGCAATTGAGATATCCTTCAGGGAGCCAATGTTTAAATATCATACAGCACAACCAGACAACTGAATAGTATTCAGTACTAAAGAAAAATGAGTGATGGATCTGGAGAGTCAACTCAGCAATTATGAATCCATTTGCAGAAAACCCAGTTTTGGTTAGCACACCCATGTTGGGTAGCTCACAATCCATATTCCACTCAAGTTTCAGGGGATCTGATGCCCTCATCTGACCTCTGAAGCAGCTGTACCCATGTGGTACACATAAAGACGTTCAGCCACATATGTGCACATAAATAGAAATAAATAATTTTTTAAAAATGATGAAAACAAGAGATGAAAAATCATAAAATAACCTTAAATCCAAACACTTAGTAAAAGCCCATGGGAAAGTATGTTAAGGACTATTCTGATTATAATCACTTCATATAAAAGAAAAAACTGTAATGAAGTGGTTTTAAAAAGGAAGACTAGATATTGGAAAGGAACTACTCAGCTGACTGAGATTTTGCCTGACATACATGAAGCCTCTCGTTAGGTCTCTAGTATTGCCTGAAACTGGACATGGAGGGGCACATCCATTATATAGTTAATTGGGAGGTTAAAGCAGAAGGACCGGAAGTTCAAGGCATCCTCTAAGTAATTTGAGACCAGCTTGTTGTATGAGATCCCACACCCAAGAAAACGGGAGGGAGGAAAGGAGGAATGAGTAGAGCAAATAGAACGGTTAGAGCAGCAAAATTATTGTATTGTGTATGTCATCAAGGTGAACACATTGCATCATCTTTAAAAGCAAAAATTAAATCTAAACTACAGGGCTTGGGTGATAATTACTTATCAGTGTGGATGCCAGTAAATATGCCAGTTTGGTCAGAGTTGTAATAGTATTGAAGAAGCAGAAAGGGAATACAGACCAGAAAACTGTATTTCCTTACTAGTTTTCCTGTGACTATACAAATACTCTAAAAAGTCATTTTGGTCATAAACACTAGCTGGGAGCTAGAGAGACAGCTGAGCAGTTAAGAAGGCAAACTAGTCTTGCAGAGGACCACCTTCATTACCTAGCACCAGCTCCAGCTCCAGGGGCTCTGGGCTCTAAGGCCCGCCCACTACTGGCCTCTAAGTGCACAATGCTCATCTACACACACATACACATGTAATTAAAAACAACAACAACAACAACAAAAAAAAACCCTACTGATCCCAGATGATGCGATTGACTGGGGTGAAGAATGTGGAAGACAAAATCAGACAAATATTTCTTAAGGAAGTAGTTTCAACGTGAGACACAAAAGAGAACAACAATTAGCCAAGAAGGATATGAACATGGGGTATGCGAGGCAGGCAGAGAAAGGTCCATCCCCATCTTACACTGCGTCTCATAGCTTTTGCCTTTTTGTTTTCTCTCTTAAATAGAGAGATAAGTATACAGATTTTGGTGACAGACTCAGACACAGGGACATTGAGAGGTAGAGAAGGTGATGTTGGAAGTAGTTAAATTCAACCTTTTAGGTGAGCATGTGCGCGCACATCAAAGAAAACATTTTCCATATTTACTAATAAATGGGTATTGGCCAGGATCTCTTGAAATTCTACAGGATAATATTGACCAAATAACATCAGACTGAATACACTGTTTGTTTGCTAGGAAAGGGAAATTTTGACTCTTGTTATAAACATGAAATGGACATGGACATGGGGGTAATAATTGATACTCTGGGATGTGGACCTTTCAACTCCTTCCCTCAGGTAAAAATCTCACATTACAGGGTAAACGATTTTAAAATTAAGCATTGTGCATAATCGTGCATGTAGATGTCTTCTAAAAAACTACTCTATATTTTACTTGGCTCATTAAATTATACTCAATTGATCCTCATTAAGCTTTTCTTTTCATAATATTTACTCACTCTGAATGTTTCTGAGATAGACTGACTTGACTACCGTAGTCAGTATCTCATAGTTGGGATAGATGACAACATAAGTAAAGGAAGGCCACTGCATAAACCTACATTTTATATCAGAGAAAATATCAGCCTTACCAATTAACATCAGCATTTGGAATATTTTTAGTTGATTCAGTACCTATTCCTGTAACATTTTGACTTAAAATAAATAAAGACAAAACAAAAGAAATAAAATGTATATATATTTATACATTTTATAAATTTATTTATATATTTATACATTATAAATATATTATATATTATATATAAATATATTATATATAATATATTTATATATATAATAGATTGTCATGCTTTAATGGCTGCTTGATGGATTAAAACTATTGTTTGAAGCTCTTTAAATTCTCAGTTTGACATGGAACACAGTAGATTAAAGAATATAGGATTGAGAATTAAAGAAATCTAGTTTTGAATCCTAGCTTCCTCCCTTATTAATTCTATGACTAAGTAATTAATTTTATTTCTCTGAAATAAAATTAGTTTCTCATTCATATTTAACTGAGAAAAGATGAGTATTTATCACTAGGCTATAAATCCAATAGAGACATCAGCACATAAGAGATGTTTAATAAGTCATCACTACAATTTTCATGCATTGCTAAGTTTGTTTTAAGGGCAAATGTTAGGTTTTCCACCAAATATTTTCTGATGTGAGCTCACCCTACTCATAGTGAATCTCTAAAGTCACACTAGATTTCATGATCAATTTAATTAATCACAGAGTCCCTAAAATGGAAGAAAACTTAAGTAACTCATACAGAAGCATTGTTTCCAAAATAAAGCTGTAGACTATTTTAATCTGAAACTATACTCTGTGCATTTTCCCTAAGTTGAAAAATGCTGACAAAATGCTTGTTAGTTATCATTCATAAGGATGAAAATTAAAATAACTGATTGCTTCAGGTTCTAAATACAGTTCCCTGTAAGGAATAATTTGTCTTATTTAAGTAAAACGCAGTGCATAATGGAATCATTAGTTATATTGAAATGTGATTTTTTTCTTCATGCTTCTAACAAAGGTAGAAATGTAAAAGTTGACATGCTAGAAAGACAAGAATAGCTCCAACCAATCTCTGCTCTCCCTCTCCCTCCCCTCTGCCTCCTTCATCTCCTACCTTTGCTCTCTGTTAGTAGAAGAGCAAACTCAAGCTTTGAAAAGTTAAAGATTAAGGCACAGAAATGAAGTGTGTCCTTCAGATAACTTTTCCTCTTGGGTAATTTGTAAAGAAATATCTACCCCAAATCACTATTTCCTGAAGCTGCAACTTGAGGAACCAGTGTTAGGTTGTTATGCATACCTACAGAGTCTGGATAAAGGGTCATTTACTCTGAAGCAGCCACACCACCAGGGAGTCTTGTCCCAGCATGGATGAAGACTTCTTCTCGTAGTTGTATAGATGGAAGCCTACCACACCTGCCTTTTCCTAGGCAACCTTCCAGAGTTTATTATATATTCTGGCATCTCTTAATACCACAGATCATGTGCCATTAGGGCAGAATTACATGGCACTGTAAGCTGTGTGAGGAAAGAGGAAGCAGTCAGAATTCAGAAGAGAGTTCAGTGATTGTCTATACCACTCCCTTTATGCAAGAATATGATTTGCCAACAAGCCTGATGTAGGGAGCCTCTTGTAAATGGTCATAGTTGCTGTCTGTTTCATTTGGAAGATTGTGTTGTACAACACATGTGCATCCATCCAGACTGCTAGGATCCACGTCTCAACTCCACTTATTTTACATCCTTTTATTAACATGCAAGCTATTTACTGCTCTACAGTATCTTTTCTTCAATTTTAAAAAAGTGGAAAATTAAAATGGCTACTTATGATATTTATTTGAATGTATAAATATCTACACTTAAGTATGTATATAAAATCAAGTAGTAGCATCTGTCACATAAGTGCTGAGTGAGCTTCAGCTATTAACCCTTATATTATCAGTTACTGCTTCTGTGAACATAAAGAACAGTCATCCTGGTACCTCCTCACCAAGCTTCCACACAGATATTCCTAATTCTATACAGTGGCAGTGGCCATTAAGTTAAGAAAAAAAGAAAGAAAGAAAGAAAGAAAGAAAGAAAGAAAGAAAGAAAGAAAAGAAAGTAAGAGGGGTGTAGGGAAGAAGAAGGGAGGGAGGGAGAGAAGGAGGAAGGGGAGGGAACAAAGGAAGGAAGGAAGGAAAGAAGGAAGGAAGAAGGACAGAAGGAAAGAAGCATTCATAATAAAATGGCTTCAAACACAGCCATAGCTGGACACAGTCCAGAACAATAAAATGGAGGGATTTTTTTGTTTTGTTTTTGTTTTTGATGCAATTTAAATTATCAGAATCTTTCCATGTGGAGATGTATGCTGTTACTATCTGAGAAATATGGAAGTTATTTAGATATTTGACAAATAAAACAAACCACACCGAAAAAAACAACAAAAAACCTACCTCCTTTTTTTGCTAAAACTTTTTAAAGGACTGGCATCTAATAAAACACACAAAAAGTATCATCTCTCATATATCAGAACTTGAGGTGCATTATCTCTTATTACAGGTAAGATGAACTTAAATGAGAGATGAATCACAGATCCAGAAAGTGAAATGCTGTATGCATTCACTACTATCTGGATGTCAGTTATTAAGTCAATAATATCTAAGCAACAATCTGTGGAACCACAGAGGTTAGGTAGAGAGAAAGAGACTTGAGGGCACAGACAGATTTCATTGTAAAAGGAAAATAGAATTGATGGTTATGGATGATAGGGCCAGATAGAGTCCCATCTGACCATCATTGGTCACAAAAATGTAGCTAGGGTAAAACCAAACACTACTGTTGAAGAACAACAATAAAAGGAGCAAAATGATTCCTAATAATACTCTGTTATAGTCATAGTTCAGTGTCTTGTGCAGGCATCATCAGAGAAGTTTCTTCCTGTGGCAGATGGGAACAAATACAGAGACCCATACCCAGACATTATGCAGAGAATGAGAGACCTTGGAACACCTAGTCCTAAAAGGGATGGATCCATCAAATCTCTCCCCTTAGACCACAGAAAACAAAGAGGAAGAGAAGAAACAATGTAAGAGCCAGAAAGAATGAAAGATATCAAAAGAACAAGACCCTTGGAATCAACATGAGCAAAGCTTATATGAACTCAGAGATTGAGGCAGCATGAACAAAACCTGCATGGGTTCGCACCAAGTCCTTTACATATATATATTATGGCTTCCAGTTTAGTGTTTTTATGGTATTTCTGAGTGTGCACACAAGTGGGTATTTGTTCCTTGTGCCTTTGCTTGGGTTCGTTTCCTTCTGTTTATGTGTTTTATGCAATTCCAATGTGTTAGTTTTGTCTGATACTGTTTATGTTGTATTGTACTGTATTGTATTATAACTATCCCTTAGAAGCTCATTTGTTTTCTAATGAGACAGAAAGGAAGTGGATCTGTATAGGATGGGAGGTGGGAAGAGTAGAGGGAGGAGAGACTGTAATCAGGATATATTATGTGAGAAAAATCAATTAAAACAACAACAAAAAAGAGGTTAAATGCTTTTATCAAAACAAATGGTTGTGTTGAAGATTAACCTTGTTCTTTTTTTTTAATTTTATTTATTTACATTTCAAATGTTAGACCTCTTTCGATGTTTCCCCTATGCAAACCCCCATCCCATCCCCCCTTACCCTGCTTCTATGAGGGTGCTCCATCATCCACCTACCCATTCCTGCCTCACCACTCTAGCATTCCTCTACACTAGGGCATCCAGACTTCACAGGACCAAGGGCCTCCCCTCCCATTGATGCCAGATAAGTCCCCTTCCGCTCCATCAGTCCTTCCCCTAACTCCTCCATTGGGGTTCTTGTGCTCAGTTCAATGGTTGGCCATGAACCTCCGCACCTGTATTGGTCAGGATCTGGCAAAGCCTCTTAGGAGAGCTGTATCAGGCGCCCGATCAGCAAGCACTTCTTGGCATCCACAATAGCATCCAGATTTGGTGGGATAGATCCCCAAGTGGGGTAGTCTCTGGATGGCCTTTCCTTCAGTCTCTGCTCCACACTTTGTCTCTGTATTTCCTGCATGGTTGTGTGTTGCTCTCCTTCTTTCTTCATGCGTTGGTATCCCTCCTCAACTTGATCATTTCCCCCAAAATGTTAAGGGTTTCAAGTACTTGCTCCTTAGACATAGTTTTTTTTGTTTGTTTGTTTTGTTTAAAGGTTGATTACTCTCAATAAAGTTATACTTAAGTATAATTGACCCTCAATAGCTATACAAAATACACATCAACTTCACAGTGGAATACTCAGAAGACAAACTGTGTATATATTCAAATGAATGAAATTGCTTTAAAATTAAACAAAAAAAAAAATGAAGTTTGTCAAGGTGTGACCTTAAAGATTTTCTTGGTCATAGAGAAGCTCTTGTCTTGTGTTCTAAAGTTAAAACCACAGTAGAATTGTGTAAAATATAATTGTTTCATTTTTTAAAAGTCCAGCCTTGTATATTTTATATAGTAAAATAATAGAGAAAGGCTTGTTTACTATGTACACAATATAAAGGGAAGAGAACAAATTGTAATATACAAAATGTACTTTTTCTATCTAATCTTCCATGTGCATGCAATCAGTGGAGGCAATACATTTTAAAGTTAGAGCTTATCTCATGAAAACATTCAGACGGTAAAAGGCAAAGATGGAAACACTCTTCTTATAATTAGAAAATTGAAGAAATGTTGATCCAGACTGCCTTTTGCTGATTTTATGAGATAGGCTAGCTAATGAAATTATAGAGACCTCATTCAGTTCATGGCATCATATTGAAACTCGGACATTGTAATCAAGCTGCAAGTAAAAACACATTGTCTTCTATTTTCTTCTATCCCCGACTAATTATCAAAACCACAGGTTTTTAGAAAATAAAAATAAAAGTAAAACCCTGTCATATAAGAAGTGATTGGATTTGCAACATTGGAACGGAAACAGACTGCTGTAGCTCATCCATTTCCCTAGCTGCATAACAATGGATGATCGCAGTGACCTACTATACACTCATTGCTAGTGAATACTTTTTTCTTAGCTCTTTGTTGTTATTCAAAATGTATCTGAGCATTTTTTCACAAAATATGACTTCGCACACATATACCGAAATTCCTCTAGTTAAGAAGTACTGAGATCAAACATTATCATTATTGCTTTGTGTAGATTGTTGAGATTTTCTTTTCCTGGCCAATCCCTTTGCATGTTAGTGATTTTTTGTTTTTTAAAGAAACTCCTTTAAGATAGTTTATTAATAACAAAAGTTTAATTGAGTGTAGATGCTGGCATAAACTTGAAAGAGGCACAGTGCTTGAGTTCCTATAGACAGGATTAATTATAACCAGAAAGGAAGATACATTTTGTTTATACCAAATCTTGTAAAGCAAGATGTGATGGTTCATCCCAGTAACCTGAACAATCACAAAGTTGAGCAGGAGGATAAGGCATTCAAGGCTGGCCTCAGCTGCATAGCGTAAGGTAAGTCAGCCTCTAATTAATTAATTAATTAATTAACCATTTAATTAATATTGTCCTATAAGTATGCCTGCTCTAAGACATATTTGGAGGCTGCGGTTTCGCTTTCTCATCTTTTTATCCTTAATATTTATTATATTTACCAGCACAATAGCACATAAACATTAAAATTAGAATTACCAAAGAAGACAGGCACGATCTAAATCCCCTGTGATATCATAAGGATCTTTACATTAGAAAATCCTTCTCTAAATTCTTAAGTGGTTAACAAGTATTAATGAATCAATACTGAAAACTGTTCTGCTTCTTTGAATAAGCATGTATATTCCTATTACATACCAAGGTCTCAGGAAATATTTACCTGATTACCTGAAGATCATATCCCAATCAAATACTTAATTGATAAAATTTTCTTAAGGAGGGAAGACGAGAGTGGGTGGGTAGGTGGGTAGGGGAATACCCTTGTAGTGGCAGGGGGAGGGGAGAGGAAATGGGGAGGTTCCAAAGGGGAGATCTGGAAAGGGGGAAACATTTGAAATGTAAATAAAGTATGAAAAATAAATAAATAAATAAAGAAGAAAAAAAGTTCCTATCGGATCTATAGTTCGTGACTTCGACATTTCTGTAGAACTTGTCATTAATCTTTGTCCAGTAAAAATAGGAAGTATGTCAAAATAAGAAAGTTTTGTCAGTGATCTTTTGATACTAAATTCCTAGCTCTGGTTCTCTCCCTACATCTTCAGTCAATCCTTTATGAAGGAAGATTTTCCTTTTATGTGTGGGGACATTTATATTTCATTAAAAAAAAAAAAAAAACAAACTTGAGAAATAGAATTCTAGAGTCACAATCTTCTCTAACAATCAGAAATAATTTGTCTGGATTTCTCCCTTATGTTGTTGAGAAATTACCTGTTAACTCTTATTCTAAACACACGTTTTTGCAGGCAATCTCTCCTCTCCTACACTGTAATTTAAACTATACTTTTGTCACCAGTGATATAAATTCTCAATGTGTCGAATGGAGTTTTTTGATTAATCTTATATGTAATTGGATGGAAGTTGTTAAATCTAGGGCTAGATATTTTTATCTTTTTTTTTTTTTTTTGAGAAAATTCCACCTATTACTTTCTCTAATATACTTCTTCCTATTCTCTTAAAGTCTCACTTTGGAAGAATGTCACCCTCTATAACAGGTATGAGTAAATGTTCTATAATATCTTCAGATCTCCAACTTACTACCTTTTCCAAATTTATTGTAGCTCACTGTGTTTCTTCACTTTGGTTTTCTAACATCAACCAGATTTCTTTTAAGAATTCGAACTGACACAGCACTATGACAATGTCATGATGAAACCTTTTACTTTGAATGCTAATATAAAAAACTTATAAATGACATAACCGTTATGGGCCCAGTAACAACCATGTGCTGCACAATCACTCAAACCAGAGTTTAGATGTCAGCACCTGCATATAAACCACACATTCCACAAACACCTGTAACTCCAGCTTTGAGGAAGCAGAAACCTCTTCTGGATTCCACCAATGCAAAGGCGTATGCATCCGCACATCCTCATGTAAACTCAAGGACTCCACCTGCAGACATGCAACTGAATAAAATAAATATTTTCTTAAAGTTAAAATATATCCAGACTTGCCAAGTGGGAATATTAGAAAGAAAAGGTTTGGCAAGTTTTCTTTATGTCCTAAGCAACAACAGCATGTGAATATAAAGGAGCAATGACGCTCTTTATTACTTTATTTTAAGTAAGGCCTGGTGACACACGCCTTGAATCCTAACACCTTGGAGAAAGAAGTCGGGGGATGAGGAGGTACAGTTCAGTTCAGTTTTGGATACACAGCAAGTTTGAGGTCAGCTTGGGCTACTAGAAAAAATAGAAACAAATATTGATTATATTTAATAGCAGTTGCAGGATACATAGGTATATTCTTAATGTATTTCCCTTCTAAGATGTTATTTATTTATTTATTTATTTTGGTACTTGGTGAATTTTAAATCATGCACCCCCACTCCACTCATCTCTGCCTCCCCTTGTACCTACCCTCTCCCCAAATACAGAAAAAACATCTCGTGGAATCTGTAGGGTGTCACAGTGTGTCCCACAGAATAGCCTTTTGTCCACCCTTCTTTGCGTGCAAATGTTCCTTGCAATGACTCATTGGTCTGGCATGAGGCCTCTGACTCTTGCCACTCTATCAATACTGGAATCTTATTGGCACTCCTCTTAGATATCCTGTTGTTGCCCTGAGTCATAGAGATTTTGTCATTTTAGATATGTAGGACCAGCCCCTTCGTGTACTCCAGCAGTTCATCAATGGATAGATGTTGGAATCAGCCAATTCAAAGCCCTGGATCTGGGCCTGACAGGTATTTGATCTGGTCAGCCTGCTCTTCTGCTCTCACAACTGGCGGTCATCTAAGGCTAGCTCCCTGTCCAGAACTCCATGGCACCAGTCTGGTGGTCATCTCAGGCTTGTTTCATGCCCAGGCCTGCAGTCCTAGGCAGGGTTCTTCTAATCTCTGACTCACTCCCCATCAGTCTCACGAATTTTTCGGAATGTTAGGCTATTAATCACTCAGATGTTCACAGGTCAGAACACTGAGCATAGACACAGCCTCTCTCCTCTCTGCCACCTACTGAGGCACATGTGTCACATAGTTATAATTCTTATTTACTTCAGGAACATTTTATTAGTAGTTTCTGTCGTCAGACCCATGTACATAAAACCTTTTATACTTAATTTGGTGCATTACCCCAGTTCAAATTGAAAGATGCACTTTAAGACCAGTATAGCTGATCATTCTGATACAGTGCCAATTCAACACAGGAAACACAGGACACTTTTCCCAAAGTTGACAAAAAAGCTAAAGTTTCCAAAGCTTTAAATTATACACACACACACACACACACACACACACACACACACACAGAGAGAGAGATATAACATGCTCCATTTTATAAAAAACGTAAAAAACAAAATCCAGGTAACCGGCACATTTTGTTCACTTCTCTGTCATCATCTGGATAAACATCTCTGGTTTCATATGAGGAGACTTTTATATCGGCTACAGTTAAATTCTATTGATGGGGTTTCCATCAAAACTTAATAGTGCCTCCTGTGGGTGGGTGGGGGAATACCCCCATAGTGGCAGGGGGAGGGAGGAGGGAATGGGGAGGTTCCAAAGGGGAGATCTGGAAAGGGGGAAACATTTGAAAGGTAAATAAAGTATCAAAAAAAAAAAAAGAGTTCTCTGATGCCATATTTGAGTCAATGGCTAAACTACAACACCTGGTAGCCTTCGGATTCTCATCTCAAGAAAAACCATTCAACAAAGAAGTATATCATTTGAACTAGTTTATGAGAGCCAGAATGCAAGGATCATAATTTTCTAATATGCTTTGGACCACTCCATTCATTCTCTGGTGATCTATAACACACTCAATAAGGGTATAGGATGAGCATCATCATTTTAGATCTGTAGGATCAGCCCCTTTGTCACTCCAGCAGTTCATTGATTGGGGAGATGTTGGAGTGGGTCAATTCAAAGCCCTGGACCTGGTCCAGATACCTTGCTGTGATACTTGCGGCCAACACAGTGATGACTGGGTTAAATTCAAGTCCTAGTTTCTGAGAGCTTACAAACAGAAGATAAATAAGTTTCCTTAGAACAAACTAAGAACCAGTATGGTGAAGGTAACAACACAGGGCACAGTGGCATTTGTGTTCTACTCGATCAGCTACTTTGTCAAGGGGCACTGAAGTATAATATGCACACAAAACCGTATTGTTTACGGTTCTGTTTATCATGACCCTTGTCTCCAAAATGCTTAAAGATCATTATCATTAAGTAATTTTTGTGTGTTCTATTTGAGATTGCATTCACCTCTCTCCCTCCATGGCAGCACTCTATAGAACCATCTAATTAATTGATGATAGATACATGGTTAACTCATTCGATCCTTGGTAACTTTAAGTCAGTTATCTTTCTGATACTGAATGTGACAGAAATGGGAAAAAAAAATCCAAGTTGAGTTTTCTCACTATCAAAGTTGATATAATCCAGTTGCTGTTAGGCTTTTCAGAACTTGAGTTTCATTCAAGAGTTTGCTCACCTCACAGACAATTGCAAATTTAAGGAGCCTAATTAGCATTTCTTGAATAGATGGATTGAAGCTTTTCCATAAATACCTTCCAAGGTCAAGGTGAACTAGATTCAGTTTTCTTGTGTTCTTAAGTACTCTATCCCTAAGCAATGTGCAGCCCAAATAGAATTAGGAAAGTGTTTAGTCCTGTAGTGTTGGCACAATTTTTTGGCTGTGTTCCCAGTACTTGGACTCTTCCAGAAAGCTTGAAAACAATAAGATGGTCTGTTATTGAATCCCCTCAGTTCTTAAACTATCTGCTCTATAAAATAAATTTATTTATTTATTTATTTATTTATTTAGCTTCTAGAAAGCAATTCTGGTTGAGATTAGGGATGGTAATACCCCTAGATGTTCTTTTATTGTTAAGAATAGTTTTTGCTATCCTGGGTTTTTTGTTGTTCCAAATGAATTTGTAAATTGCTCTTTCTAACTCTGTGAAGAATTGAGTTGGAATTTTGATGGCGATTGCATTGAGTCTGGAGATTGCTTTTAACAAAATGGCCAGTTTTATTATATTAATTCTGCCAATCCATGAGCATGGGAGATCTTTCCATCTTCTAAGATCTTTGATTTCTTTCTTCAGAAACGTGAAGTTCTTGTCATACAGATCTTTCACTTGCTTGGTTAGAGTCATACCAAGGTACATAATATTATTTGTGACTATTGTGAAGGGTGTCATTTCCCTAATTTCTTTCTCAGTCTATTTATCCTTTGAGTAGAGGAAGGCTACTGACTTGTTTGAGTTAATTTTATATCCAGCCACTGTGCTGAAGTTGTTTATCGGCTTTGAAAACAATAAATTTATGAAATTCTTAGGTAAATGGATGGAAAATATCATCCTGAGTGAGGTATCCCAATCACAAAAGAACACACTTGGTATGCACTCACTGATAAGTGGATATTAGCCCAAAAGCTCCAAATACTGAAGATACAATTCACAGACATGAAGCTCAAGAAGAAGGAAGACCAAAGTGTGGGTGCTTCAGTCCTTCTTAGAAAGGGGAACAAAATACACAGGGGAACGAATATGGAGACAAAGTGTAGACCACAGACTGAAGGAAAGGCCATCCAGAGACTGCCTCACCTTGGAATCCATCCTGTATACAGTCACCAAACCCAGACACTATTGTGGATGCCAAGAAGTGCTTGCTGAAAGGATCCTAATATGGCTGTCTCCTGAGAGGCTCTGCCAGAGCCTGACAAATACAGTGATGGATACTTGCAGCCAACCATTGGACTGAGCACTCGGTCTCCAATGGAGCAGTTAGAGAAAGAACTGAAGGAGCTGAAGAGGTTTGCAACCCCATGAGAAGAATAACAATATCAACCAACCAGACCCCCCAGAGCTTCCAGGGACTAAACTACCAACCAAAGAGTACAAATGGAAGGACCCATGGCTCCAGCTGCATATGTAGGAGAGAAATAACCTCATAGAAGCAGAGGGAGGGGGATGGGATAGGGGGTTTCTTCGAGGGTCGGAAACCAGGAAAGGGGATAACATTTGAAATATAAAGAGAATATCCAATAAAAAAGAAGAAAGAAAGGAGGGAAGAAAGCAAGCAAGTAATTCTGGGTTGTGTATTTTATTTGTACTCTGTCTGAAAATTTTACAGCCATCTTTGTGCATTAACAATAGTAGAGACAGTAATTTCTTTCTCTTGTTTCCACGGTGGGTGGGGTTGGGGAGCAGGGGAACATGCCTCAAGCTCAACACTCCGTTTTGTTTTTTGAGGTTTTTTGGTGTATTTGGTTTTTATTTTTCTTCATTTTTCTTCCTCTGTAGTGACTTCTATACGACTAAATATGTTTGCCATGATAAGAGGATTCCAACATGGACTTGTCATAGGCAATTGTTGCAATTTGGATGAGTGTAAGTTTGTGGATGTGGATTCTGCTCTTGGCATCATCCTCTGCTAAGTTGCTGACAGGAGTTTGTGGCTATTGTGACTTTGTGGGTAACCAGCTCTGAGACATACAGTATTTCTCATTGTGATGTCTGGGGCACCCATAGGAGATACTGTCTGTACTTTTAAAATTATTCTTTCCCTTTCATACACATTACTTTTCTTAAGTCATCTCACGATTTCTTCACTGCCTTTGCTGTGTTTTCTTCAACCAAAGGGATAAACTTTCTCCCCATTGTGATTCTTAGAAGGGATTCTACAGAAAAGTAAGCAAATATAATGAGATTACACTTTCCACAAAGTCACTTAAGGATGTTCCCATAGTTACATTGATTGAACTGACTAGCACCAACCCTCTGTTGTCTTTTATGTGAGTTTCAATAGTTTCCTGACATTATACTTAAAATCCTCTGTAAAAATGAGTATGCCCAAAATATAAATAACAGTAATAATTGGTCATTTCCTATAGTTTTCAAAAAGGTTATCTGAATTTAAAAATTCAAAGGGTGTCTTCTTTTTGTTAATATGAACACTCAGACTTTCTGAGTGTTAATATGAACACTCAGAATTGACGTTCTCAATTCTTAACAAGTTCCTAAAGGATGTTAATGTTACTGTTACATAGAACATACTTTGAAGAGCAGGTAATGGAGAGTTAGAAGCAAAGCCCTTGCGTGCTCTTTCTCTCTCTCTCTCTCTCTCTCTCTCTCTCTCTCTCTTTTTCTCTGTGTGTGTGTGTGTGTGTGCACTACATAAATATAGAGCTATCACATGGTTGCCTGTCAGTATGCGTTTATCAGGCTAATACCTAACTTCCTGACTCAGTAACACACTGGTAGTAATATACTTCTGGTCCCACTTTATAGAAGTTCTCAAAGATAATGCTTTTGTTGAACACAACAGCAAAAGCACAGCTTAATCTGATTTCTGTGAGTTTCATACAGAAGCTGTCTAAGAGGAAGTCAATTCACCTTCCCTGAGTTTTTCAATCTTGTCACATAGTCATAGGATACCCTTACAGAACCCTCTTTGCTTTTCTCATAGAAATGTTGAGCTGCTTGTTCTTTTACTCACAACGTATGAGAACTCCATTTCAAAGGGAGAGAGATTTAAGACTCTAACTTTAAAAAACAGATTCAGACTGACATGACTGTATCCCTCCTCCTAAGAACACAAAACTTTAAGGATATAATCACCTTCTTAAATATTTTACTGCAAAGGCAATGTAATCGGGAAACAAAATGAAGCTTCTCTGTCAAGAAAGGGATTTGGGGGCTGACATACATAGCCTCTGAAGCAGTGAAGCAGTGGAGCAAATCATTTGTAAATGTAGGAAGCCAATTATCAGTAATGAAATATAGTTGAATATCAAAGAGTAATTTTTCTTCAAACTATAGTAATGGATTGAAAATAAACTTTCCAAAGAAGCATATTCATTGTACAGTTCTTCACACACACACACACACACACACACACACACACACACACACACATCACTTTAATTGTCAGGTCCCTTTGGAGTCAAGTAGTTCCAAATGATATTTTAGCAAGAATTCTGACAGCTGGGGAAAATCCACCTGCTGAGTTACTACCTTTTAATTGAAAGCATGACAAACTTGACTAGAGTAGCAAAATTTAAAGTTAAGAAATCTGTTACTAATGCATTCTAAAATTAAATTAACTTTATTATGTATAAGGAAGAAAACCAAGTTCATGATTTACGATACCTTTCTTATTTCTTTCCTATATTTTTCTCTGTTTTAAGACAACTCACTTGCACTGCCGAGCAGAGTGGCAAACAAGAAGAATTTTGTAGAATTTCAGTGTTTAAGAAGGTAAAATAAGCCATTGCTAAATTGTCCAAAACAAAGCTCGAGAGGAACATTCGAGAGGAAGGGTGGAGTTGCCTTAAGATAAGAATTTCGGAAACAGATGTGACAGCTGCCAAAGACAATGAGGGGAAGTCATTAGGATAGACTTTAACGAAATTTTGAAAGGTTATGGGTCATGGGAGGCCATTTCCACCCAGTCTAGGGTTTTCAATCTGACCATCATTGATATCGGAGACAAAACGAATCTTCATTTGTTGGCCATTCCTATACATTCAAGATGTTTGAAGGAGGTGGCACACACCATTAATTCTGACAACCTGAAATATTGTCAGCTATTGGCAATGAAGGGGGAATGGCCAAATCCCCTTCTAGAACTGCAGATAGACCCTCAGGACTTCTAACAGTATCTAAACTACTTACATGTGCTTTTCAAAAAAAGACAGAAAGAAAGGTAGAAAGAAGAAAAAAAAGAAAAGTAGATGTATCTTTATCATATTTTTTTTCTATTTATAATGTGGCCATTTATTTTCATGGATGTTCAAATTGGGCTTAATGAAGCCCAAGGCAAAAGCAGAAGTTTTCAAGTGGGTAATATGACATTAATCTTGACCTTAATGAGGTAAAACATTTGTGTTATTTCACCTGCCCAAAGTCATCCACTGGTGAGAGGAAGGACAAGGGGCTGAGTGTATGTTGTCAGGGATGTTTTGGAAACACTAATCCATCAGGTTCTAGCCTAGCTTCTCTAATCTTCTACTATGGAGAATAATGCCCATTACTGAAGTCAACATTTTAGACATAGCCTGGATGGAGATTCAGTGGCTTGGGTAAATATTTACTTTAGGCATATAACTAATCTATATTTTATCATATTCTACCTGTAAAAATACTAAAGCAAAAGAATATACAAGTAGCTTGCTTATTATCATTTAAGGCTTAATTAAACATGTCTTAGAGTGTTGTATTGGTATAGTAAGCCTCGAATTACATAAGTAACAAAGATATCCTATAAGTCTATAGCAATTCTCATATATATATATATATATATATATATATATATATATATATATGCATACACACAGACACACACACACACACATAATAGACCCATATATATTTATGAAAGGATTATGGGTTTCATTCAAATGAACTTAATAAAAGTTTATATAAAGTATATATGTGTCATATTCTCTTTTATAGTAAAATTTTTTAATTAGAATACAGAGATCCCTTCTTTCCTTTTGTTCCTCCAACCCCTCCCATGACCTTCCTTTGGGAATTTGAAATGAATTCTCTGAATTCCATTGTCTTAAATTCACTCTGAGAAATATCATCTGAACCTTATTAGAGACAAAGCCATACTAGCAGATCTAAAATATGAAATATTTACTGCACTCTTGAGGCTCCTGAGTTGCCTCAGTGAGTAAAGGTACTTGATGCCAAACTTGGCCATCTGAGTTTGATTCCTGGGACTCACATGGTTGTTGGACAGAACTGACTGCTCCAAGTTGTCCTATGACACTATGGGTATACAGTAGCATGGATATCCTCCCATCTGCAGCCCCCAACCAACACACAAATAACATAACATGTAGTAAAAGTATTTACTATGTGCTTTTTTACTGAAATTCTGATTTCAATGCATTTATCCAAGGGCCATGTCTCCGTTTTGTTTGTGCCAGAGGAAAGTATCCATGGAGGCCTCAGTAGCAAATGGAGAGGATGTTGAACAATTTTTTTAAAAAAAAAACCAGGACAGATAATACAGAGAGATGATGAAGATTTCCTGTTAAAGAAAGTGTTTGAAAGAAAATATCCAATAAAAAAACAGAAAAAAGAAAAATATGTTACATACCAAGATAAATCAGTTTAAGGCAAAATAGAATATATACAGGTTATGTCAAAAGATTTACAAGGAAAACCAATTTTCTGAAACTAAACACTCTCTTGATCTATCAATTCTAGACCCATCAATAGAGAAATACCTACATTTTGTTATCTAGAATATACAACACTTCCTATTTAAGTGCCGCTATACTTAGGTTAACTCCTCAACAGGAAAACAAATTAGAGACATCCCAGAAGAAATATGTTGAAAAGACAAAGGACATTCAAAGGTCCACTAGAAATAGGAATAGAGAAGAAGAAAAACTGGTAAAAGAAAGAGGAGGCAGTGGCTATGTGACCTTTGACACATTATTTGAGGTCTCCAAAGCCAATATATTAAAGGATAAATATAGTAATGATAGTTATGTAAAGAAATAATTCTGGAGTGGAAGAAGGAACTCTAGATAATGGAATAGGATATTCTGTTATTATTATTATTATTATTATTATTATTATTTTAATTTAAGGGCTGGTGAGATACCTTAATAAAGGTGCTTATTGACAATCCCATACCTGAGTTCACTTGCACATGCACTCAACAAATAAAGGCAATGAAAACTTTAATTGTTCAGTTTCATGATTCAAAGAAATATTTCTATAATGGATCTGACTGATTTCGCCAAATGAAACAAAAATAAAAGGCGAAGATATATACTGCTGGATATTGATCATTGTTTGGTTTCTTTTTTCTTAACTTAGATTAGAAATAACTCATGTTTTAAGATAGAATAATAAATTAAATTGTGATTTAGTTATAGGTAGAATATTTTATAGCTATTAAGAAGCATAATGAATATAGTTATGGTAATTTTTAAATAAGGATGCTGTCTTAGTTAGGGTTCTATTGCTGTGAAGAGGCACCATGACCAAGTCAACTCTTATAAAGGCCAACCTTTAATTGGGGCTGGCTTACAGTTTGAGAGGCTTAGTCCATTATCATTATGGCAAGAAGCATGGCAGCATGTATGCAGAATTGGTGCTGGAGAAGCTGAGACATCTACATCTTGGTCTGAAGGCAGTCAGGAGGAAACTCTCTTTCATAGGCAGTCAGAAGGAGTGTCTCTTTTGCACTGGGAAGAACTTGAGAACTAGGAGACTCGAAGCATACCTACTACTCAGTGACACACTTCTTCCCACAAGGACAGAGTTCCTAATAGTACCTTTTCCCATAGGGCAAGCATATTCAAACCACCACAAATGCTAAGACTTTGCTACAGGATGATCTAACAAAATAAAATATACCTAGGATAGAAGAGTAAAGGGAAACAGGGTACAAAAAGATACTAAGAACTGATGTCTTCTAAGATCTTAGAAGAGATGATTGTAATATTTTTCTATTTTTAAAAAAATCTTTTCAATTCCATGGTGTTTATTCAAGGAATACAAATGTGTAGTAAAGTTCCCAGAAGAAAAGCCAAACCTACATTAATATTCCAGAAGCTGCCTATTCAAAACTTATAATTGTGGAGAGTTATAATGCTACAGAATAAAGCCAAATTATCTGATGTTGTCTTGAGTGCCTTTAACAGCTCTTTAATCTCCAACTATGATTCAGACCTAGCATCCTTGTGGCTCTCAGGTAAAACCTAGAATATGTCAACATAGTGTTATTTCCCACTGCACTAAAAGCTACCAAGGTCGTTAGTTGTCATCTAAACCACACAACAAATAATTCTCTACTTTGCTAGATCCTACTTACTTGATGGTTCTACTAATGTGCTTTTAAATATGTTCATTCACACGGCTCTCTTTTGTTCTACATGAAACTGCACATCATAATATTACTAGGACTATCTGAATCTAGGTCATAGTCACTTACTCATACCTAACTCAAGAATAAGCTCTCATTTTCTTATTATTTCACATTCTTTGTATATGCATATAAAAACAGGCAAACAATTACATGTAATATACCCAGTCTTAGTTTTAAAAGAAACTTAAGGATAGTAAAGGATCCCAGAAAATGCTGATGTGATGGTTTCTATCCATTCAAGCATTTGAATATACACTCTTCAAATACAAGCAATATATCACTGATTTTCTTAACAATTTAGTACTCTGCTCAGTTAAATATATTGAGTAGTTATTATTTAATGACTGAATACATTAATATGCTTGAATACATGAAGGTATAGAGCTGATAAAATACCACTTTAAAGGATTCTCCTAGCCTGCCTACCCTATAGAAGTTAATATGAAGAGATATAGGCAGTCCCAACTTTTTTATAAATTAATCAGAATCTATAATATGAATTTAAATATCTTGAGATTTTCCTGATTTAAGATTTAGTGAGATGCAGAATACAAGTGCTTAGATATGAACTTCTTGAAGTGTTCAGCATTTGATGGCTGCTTTACAGAAAGCCAATACTGTTTCTTACAGTGAAAAGAATACAAAAAAAAACTTAAATCTAATGTGGTTTTTAAGAGAATAGCACCATTAATGGTATGATATTTTCCTTGAGTGTGGTCATTGGAAACAATATGAGAAACATTCTTTTAGTTTTTAAATTTGTGAGAATTTAAAATAGTTCATGATGATGTATTAAATTTCTATGTAGATTAGTAAATTTCTCAATGAATTAGGTTCAAAGTTTTCTATGTTCTGTATCCTAAACCTAACATGAACAATATGCCATGGGATCACTAAAGAAACTGGATACAATATATATATATATATATATATATATATATATATATATATATATATCACAATATATGATATATATCACATAATTTCATAAATAATGAAATTGTTTCTTCTTTCAGATTTACATTAGATTACATGAGGTAGAAAATATAGACAAGCATCCGTAGTGTGTTGTTTCTATGATCCTCAGTTTCTTGGTAAGTGGATTTCTTGGCAGATAGTAGTTTGTGTGTAAAATGACATAAATAAATGTCTGGGCTTCTTTAACTGATCTGAAATGCACAGAACTTTGACCCAAAGATTCTATTTCTATGTATTTTAGGTACCTAGATTTGTGCTTATTAAATTCAACACATCCATATGTGGGTAAATGTTACCTTCAACAATTTAAAAGTATGCAAAGAAAGTAACTGGAATTAATATTAACTTAATAAATACAGTATTAGGAATTCTATACACTGCAGTCACACACACAAAAATAATGAGAGATATATACTATCATGAAAGAACTGATAACACATTTTGAAAATCATAGAAGAAAAATCTTTAATTTGTAGAAATAAAAATTAAATATTTGACTGAATTTTATGCAAGCATCAGAAGATATGGAGACACAATAGAAATTCCTGGGGAGAAGAACTGAATACAAAAACAAGATGCTTTCTACTGTCTACTCATTTGCACCGTTGACTTGATTTTATGTGTGGGTAACATCTAATCATGCTAATAGAATCTATAAATATTTAATATTGTAGTGTTTATCTTATTTTCAAACACCAAAGAGGATTCATGTTTTGATCATCTATGTAATGCAGAGCATAAACCTTGTAAAAGATAGTAATTTGGAGAAATATTTTACATTTCAGGTCAATAACATTTTAGACATCACCTTTGCCTCCAAAGATTCTGTTAAAAACTAATGATAAAAAAGGATGAAATGTCTATTCATATGAGAACCATGATATTCCAGGAATTAAGAGTAGCATAAAGCAGAAAAAACATTTATTAATACAATTATATATGCAGCTATTATAGAAAGTATGATATAATGCTGTGTTGTTAGACGCTGTGGCTTATTCACAGTCATAATCTTTAATTAATTTTGTTCATATTACTAGGTTTAATAATTCAAATTGCTGTGTAAATTAGAACTTTTTGCTGTCTTTTATCTTTTTTCTTTTGTTAATTTTTGAGAATTTCATACAATGTACTTTTTATTACATTCATCTCAACTCCTTCCCCTATCTTCTCTCAGACCCATCCTCCCCTCCCTGACCATGCTATTTTTTGCCCTCTTTCTTGTTTATTGTTTGAATAACCCATTGATTCAAAATCTTGATGGCTCTATACTTCTGTTTGGGGGACCATCTGCTGGAATATGTTCAAGTTATTAGGAGCCAAACCTTCTCCCTAGAAACCATCAACTGTCAAGAGATCCTTAGGTGTGATGGCGTGTGAGCTCCTTTCCACTCTATGCTAGAATGTTGACTGGCTTAAAATCGCAGCTTCAGTGAGAAAACGAGTTCAGTGGTCCTGCTATATTCAAAAGACACATTTCCCTCTAGTCCTCCCTGACATTTGGCTCTTACAAGCTCCGTGCCCGCTCCTCCTTGGTGGGCCTTGAGCGTTAGAGTGGAGGTAAAATATAAATGTCCCATTTGTGGCCGAACACTACCCTAATATTTGCTCTCTGCAATTTTTCCGACAGGGAGATTCTGAATTAACCACCATCCACTGCAGAAACATCTCCAATGAAGTCTAAGAGTTATGCATATCTGTAAAGGTCATAATTTCCTTTCACTTTATAGATGAATATAATTTCATTTTATATATAAAAATACTATGTGTTTCATTATTCCTTTGTCACTTGAACTTAGAGACTGTTTCCATGCCTTAGTTACTTTGAGTAGAGAAGCTATGAACATGAATGACAATATATATCAGTTATAGTGACTAGAGTCATTTGTACATATATCCAGGAGTGGTATAATTGGCTAATGTGCTAGGTTACATTTTCATTTTCTGAGGAACGGAAACTAATTTTCACAGTGGCTGCACCAGTTTGCACTCCCACCAACGGTGCATGAGAGGCCTTTATTCCCCACATAGTTGCTGATGTTTATTATCTATTTGCTTTTCAATCTTACTCATTTTGACTATGGTGAGATGACAGCTTACAGAGGCTGTAATTCACATTTTCCTGATGGCTCAAGATAGCAATCACTATAAGATCCATGGCTTCTCTTACAATTAAGTTGTTTGTTTTCTTGATGTTAGATTTGTGTGTTCCTTGCTTCTAGACACTAATCCTCTGTCAGGTGTATAGCTGACAAAGATGTCTTCCCATTCTGTAAGCAGATTTTTAAGTCAGTTCCTTTTTAATTAATCTCATAAAACCCCATTTATTGGTTACAAGACTTACTTCCTAGATAAGCAGGTCCCATGCAGAAAGTCCTATCCTGAATCTGTCTGCTAGACTGTACTTCCTACTCTTTCTTCTACAAGTTTCAGAGTTTCAAGTCTAACATTGACATCATTGTCCCATTTGGAATTGATTCCTGTGCGGGGTGAGAATTACAACTAACAATTGACTAAACCAGCGTAAGTCCTAACTGCATTCTAAATATTTATCCTTATACCCACAAATAAATGTAGCTCTCATTCCTCAACCAAGAAACTTCTTTGTACAACAGATGGAGACGATTACAGTAAAAATGCACTTCCCAAAATGCAGAGAACAAGTAACTGTGTGCTGCCCATTCCCATGATCCATCTACAACACAGCTTCTGTACCTAAGGCTCAGAGAACATTATATATCACATACATTATTGTGTATTCTATGTTATGTAATATATATTACATATATATACATCATGTACCATATACATATGACACACAACTATGTATATATCCATTTAATTATATAGACATAATTGTAATACACACATACATAAATATATATATAAAATATTATACATATAATACATACATGCATAATACATATATACATAATAATACATTATACATATATGCATGAATATATATACATAATATACTGTATCATATATACATATAGCCTATGCACACACACACACACACACAGAAACACACACATATACATACTGGTTTAAATATATACTATATGTGTATGTGTATGTAAAGGTATAATATATGTATATGAATATGTATATATGGTATATATAAAGTATATGTGTATATATATATACAGTACATATTCATGTAACATATATGTGTATATGTATATATTATATGTGTATATATGATACAGACAGTATATATAATATATGTGTATACTGTATATGTATACATATATATTAAATATATGGTACAGACACAATTATTTATATATAATATAGATACAGTTAAAGAAATAAAGATTAGTGACTGAAGTTGAGAGCACAAAGGTTATGTACATTTTAGGGATTAGAGAGAGGATTGGGAAAGAGAAAAAGACAATTATATTTTAATTCCAATTAAGAAAAATATAAATCTAGTTTGATTCTGTTTAAAATAGGCTAAATTAATAATAGAGCGATTAGTATAAAAGAAAACTATATTTACCTCAGAAGTAACTTCCAACGTATTTTGTTATTTGTAGAAGATAAAATTATTTATACCCTTTTTACATATAACTAGAATTAATACATTTATAGTCAGAGATTTATAATAAATTTAATTTTACCAAATTAAATGAATTGTCTTTTAAAAGTGAAATTTGCCAAAAGGAATATATTATATTTTTAATTTTTAATAATGCAAGGTAAAAGTTGAATTACATTCAGTATGTGAAAATTGTTACTCACCATTTGTTTTACTAGTTAAATGTCTTCCTCAGCTTTATACATGAAAAAATATTACAATGGGATTTTAGTTTAATCAAATTTTTTTTTTGTTCTTGATGGATATTTAGTTTTGAACAATAAGAATAAGATAAAACTAAACACTGCAAAATGTCAAAATGTCATATGAATCATGCCAATATTTGTAAAATTTATCTACTGGTTTTAAATATATCATTTAATATATTATATATATATATGTTATATATGTTATTATACATATATATGTATGTGTGTATATGTTTGTGTGTTAAAGGATGGTGGAAATATGACTTAGCTTATGTTCTTAAAGGAATCAAGTTCAACTTCAATCACCCATATGCTGTCTCAAAGTCATCAGTAAGTCCGGTTTCTCATGCAAAGTCATCACCCTTGAAATCATAGCTTATCTAATGCCTGCTTTTGATCTTCCCAGACACACATATATGCAGGCAAAATACTCATGCACCTAAAATAAAATAAATAATTCTAAAAAACGTTTTTTGGCTTGTTTTTTTTTAAGCTCAAACACAATAAAAATGTGGTCATAATTGGGCTGACTTTCTTATTAGTAACATTTAGGACCCACATATGAATTATTGTAAAAATTAACTGAATAAGACCGAAAATTCTCTGCAACAATGGCGATTCAATTCTAGTGGATGAGCCAATATGTGAGGGAATAAAAATAGGAGGAGGTTAAAATCGTGTAGAGAGCTGAAATGATGCAAATAAAATGGAAGGATGCACGGGAAGAACCTCCATGGAGGCTGAGAGAATCTATTTCCAAGACAAGGACATTTGAATTGAAACCCAAATGATAAGAAGCCAACCATGACAAGATTTGAGAGGGAAAAGGAGAGGGAGAGGGAG
>JADRCH010000124.1:2372394-2444844 GCA_019843965.1 Rhynchomys soricoides
AGAGACAGACAGACAGAGACAGATAGAGAGATAGAGAGATACAGAGAGACAGAGAAAGAGACAGAGCTACAGAGAGAAAGACTGAGAGACTGAGAGAGACAGAAACAGACAGAGACAGAGACAGAGAAAGACAAAGAGAGAGAGGGAGGGGGAGACTGGGGGAAGGGAGGAAGGGAGAGAGAGAGAGAGAGAGAGAGAGAGAGAGAGAGAGAGAGAGAGCACGGTGAGATTTCAGCCACGGAGAGTCTGGTCAAGTCTCTAGGATTTCATTTGAGATACATACAAAATCCACGAGAGCCCTCAGTAGAAACGACATTATTGAATTTATGATTTTAGGTTGCTCTTAGATGCTCCGGGGGAAAAGACAGGATGGAATGACAGCAGTTAGGAAGGTAAAAAATCCCAGGAAGTAATACTGGTGACTTACTTATCTTACGATCATAGCTGTGGGATTTAGGAGTTTTTATTATAATTTGATTTGGGTTTGTTGATGGACTCCACACGCATGTGAAAAGGAAGAGGCTGAAAATCAGCCAGGCTCAGTTTGTCTAACTCCAACAGGGAGGTGAACGGTGGAGTCACATACAAACATAGGATGAATAGTTTCTGGAAAGAAAGAACTGGGAACATCTGTTGTTTCTGAGATGGATGATGCTTAACGTTCTGTAGGTCACCCAGACGAACGTTATCCTTAGGGGAGAGTTTTGAGGTGCCCATCCTTTTGAAGGATCATTTCCTTTATATCCCTTCTAATGATTAGTCAATACACCTAGTTTCTTCCGTGCAGCAGTGTGACCCCTTGAGCACTGAAACATCATCTTCTTCTTCACTATTTCCCATACTTTTGATACTCATCATTGAAGGCAAGTATGCGTGAATGCGTAAATGAATGCTGGGAACTTAAATGCCAGGATTGAACTTGCTCATTTCCAATTGTACTACATAATCATATTAAGAATATTCTCGATATTAATAATCATATGCTCTTTAGGCTCTTTTCATGCTGTCAAACAGTTGTGTCCAATACAAACAGATTAAGATCTGCTACAAGTTTGGACAATCATCAAATAACCCCCCTCTTTTCATTGGTTAGGAAATGAGGGTCCAGACCAAGTAATTTAGGATAAAGTTGTGTCAGGGCTTGGACTAGACCCCAAGCTGTCTGACTGCATGACTAAGTGATCGATCTATTACTCGACATTTTTATTAGTCAGAGTTCTCTAGAGTCACAGAACTTATAGGTAGTCTATATAGTAAGGGAATTTGTTAATGACTTACAGTCAAACTGCCCAACAATGGTCAGCAGTAGCTGTGAATGAAAATCCAAGGATCTAGCAGTTGCTTAGTCCTACTAGACTTGCAGGAGAAGAAGAATGAGTCTTCCTCCTTCCAATGTCCTTATGTAGATCTCCAGCAGCAGGTGTGGCCATGATCAGAGGTGTGTGTACCACCACACCTGAAACTTGTGTCTTCCAGACTCAAGATCTAGATCATGGGTGAGCCTTCTAATTCTGGATTGTAATTCACTGCAGATATAGTCAAGTTGACAATCAGAAATATCTACTACAATCTACCCCTTGTCAACTTGACACAAATATCTCATATCCACATGAAACAATACCAAGGTCATAAATACGCTTAACATGATATAACTATTCCTCGTACAATCGCAAACACATTTATAATTTACAATGGGGCAGTGTCCCTTGGGAACATTCCTTTAGTATCTCAACTTAAATATCAACTGATGTTAAAGAAATTGGAAGACAAATATGTTCTTAACAAACTACAACAGAAGCATTCATATTACTTTATAACCCTCATTTCTGCAGCTGGTCACGTGGTCTTAGCTGGTATTTATAACTACCTTCCTCTACTACCCATTCTGTATTTCCTCCGCCCTCTGCAAGCACCTCAGCAGGTCTTGGCTCTTGTCCTGGAGGAGTGACCCATACCTTCATTCCTGATGGGTCTGAATCCTTTGTCATCCTGCTTGAATTAGGCTGTTGTAGTTTCCCATTGACTTTAATCACAGGACATGGTAGTACTAAGAGACGCCCTAAGGGATCTCCTGCACTCCAGACATGATCCTTCTTACCTCCATTGTGGAGAGGCAGTCCAATTTCCCCATGGTGATCTGGGTCTATCACCCCTCCTAACACTGTTAGTCCTTTCTTAGTCTGGTGGTTTAAGGGCATTAGAAGCCCAACATGACCAGGGGGAAGTCTGACCTTCCAGTTCAATGAAATGTTTGTTGTAGCTCCTGGTAGGAGCACTCCCTCCTCTGGAACCAAAACTTCTAGGCCAGCAGAACCTAGAGTTGTGGGGACAGGAAGCAAAAATTTTCCTAGAGAGTCACAAGGAGTGATAGTGAGTGGAATTATTCCCTTTTCCACCCCTTGATTCCTGGACCCATGGATCCTGGCTATGGGAGAAACTGTACCATCTATTGGACGCTGATTCAAAGCACACACTGCCTCCTGAAGAACTCTGCCCCAACTCCCCATGCTGCTGCCACCTAATTTGCTCTGCAACTGAGTCTTCAAAAGGCCATTCCATCTTTCTATCAGGCCAGCTGCTTCAGGATGATGGGGAACATGGTAAGACCAGTGAATTCCATGATCGTGGGCCCACTGTCACACTTCTCTGGCTGTGAAATGAGTTCCTTGGTCAGAAGCAATATTGTGTGGAATACCATGACGATGAATAAGGCATTCCATAAGTCCACGGATGGTGGTTTTAGCAGAAGCATTACGTGCAAGAAAGGCAAATTCACAACCAGAGTAAGTATATACCCCAGTAAGAACAAAACGTTGTCCTTTCCATGGAGGAAGTAGTCTAATGTAGTTAATCTGCCATGAGATTGCTGGATGGTCACCACGAGGAATGGTGCCATATCTAGGGCTCAATGTTGGTTTCTGCTCTTGGCAGATCTGGCATTCAGCAGCAGCTGTAGCCAGGTCAGCCTTGGTGAGTGGAAGCCCGTGTTGTTGAGTTCAAGCATAACCTCTATCTCGAGCACCATGGCCACTTTGTTCGTGTGCCCACTGAGCAATGACAGGGATGGCTGAGGAAAGAGGCTGACTGTCCACAGAACGGGTCATCTTATCCACTTGATCATTGAACTCCTCCTCAGCTGAAGTCACCGTTTGGTGAGCACTTACATAGTACACAAATATCTTAACATCCTTTGCCCATTTGGAGAGATCTATCCACATCTTCCTCAGATATCTTTCTCATCAATTTTCCAATCGTGATCTTTCCAAGTCCCTGACCATCCAGCCAATCCATTGGCTACAACCCATGAGTCAGTGAACAATCTTACATCTGGCCATTTCTTCTTCCAAACAAACTGTAATACCATGTGTACTGCCCAAAGTTCTGCCCACTGTGAAGATTTACTTTTACCTGTATCTTTCAGGGTTGAACCAGAAAGGGGTTGTAATGCTGCAGCTGTACACTTCAGGATGGTGCCTGCATAACGTGCAGAGCCATCAGTAAACCAGGTCCTAGTCTTCTCTTCTTCAGTCAGCCGATCATAGGGAACACCCCACTAGGCTATAGGCACATACTTGGCAGCAAATGACATTGGTACAGGAGTAGAAACCATAGGCATTTGAGCAACTTCTTCATGTAACTTGCTTGTGCCTTCAGGACCTGCTCAGGCTTGATCACAGATGTATAACTTCCATTTGATAATAGACTGGTGCTGTGCATGTCCTACTTTATGACTTGGAGAGTCTGATAACATGCAGCTCATGATGGACAGTTCAGGTCACATGGTAACTTGGTATCCTATTGTCAAATGTTCAGTTTCCACTAAGGCCCAATAGCAGGCCAAGAGCTGTATATATATATATATATATATTACATTTTATATGTTTCCCCCTTTCCAGATTTGGAACCTCATGGTGAATGATCATTTGGATGTGTTCTTGGATTCAGTTTGCAAGAATTTATTGAGTACTTTTGCATCAATATTCATAAGGGAAATTGGTCTGAAGTTTTATTTATTGTTGGGTCTTTGTGAGGTTTTGGTATCAGTGTAACTGTGGCCTCAGAGAATGAATTGGGTAGTGTTCCTTCTGTTTCTATTTTGTGGAATAGATTGAAGAGTATTGGTATTAGGTCTTCTTTGAAGGTCTGATAGAATTCTGCACTGAACCCATCTGGTTCTGGCTTTTTTTGGTTGGGAGAATATTAAGGACTGCTTCTATTTCTTTAGGGGTTATGGGACAGTTTAGATGGTTTATCTGATCCTGACTTAACTTTGGTATTTGGTATCTGTCTAGAAAATTGTCCATTTCATCCAGATTTTCCAATTTTGTTGAGTGTAGGCTTTTGTAGTAGGGTCTGATGATTTTTTTTTTTTAATATCCTCAGATTCTCTTGTTATATCTCCCTTTTCATTTCTAATTTTTTTTTAATTTGGATACTGTCTCTATTCCCTCTGGTTATTCTGGCTAAGGGTTTATCTATCTTGTTGATTTTCTCAAAGAACCAGCTACTGGTTGTTTTTTCTTTGTATAGTTCTTTTAGTTTCTACTTGGTTGATTTCAGCCCTTAATCTGATTATTTCCTGCCTTCTACTCTTCTTGGGTGTATTAGCTTCATTTTGCTGAGGAGCTTTCAGGTGTGCTATTAAGCTGCTAATATATGCTCTCTCCAGTTTCTTTTTGTAGGCATTCAGAGCTATGAGTTTTCCTCTTAACACTGCTTTCATTGTGTCCCATAGGTTTGGGTATGTTGTACTTCCATTTTCATTAAATTCTAGGAAGTATCTAATTTCTTTCTTTATTTCTTCCTTGACCAAGTTACCATTGAGTAGAGCACTATTCAGCTTCCATGTGTATGTGGGCTTTCTGTTGTTGTTGTTGCCATTGAAGAGCAGTCTTATTCTGTAGTGATCTGATAGGAGGCATGGGATTATTTCAATCTTCTTACATCCTGGTGGCCCAGGCAGTGCCTGTTTTAGTTTTCCATAGTCAACTTTCATTCTCCACGATCCATCTGTCTTCTGCACTGGCCAGATAGGAGAGTTAAAGGGAAATGTGATGGGAACCACCACCCCTGCATCCCTCAAGCTCTTGATAGTGGCAGTAATTTCTGCAATTCTTCCAGGAATAAGGTACTGGTTTTGATTCACTATTTTCTTTGGCAAAGGCAACTCTAATGGCTTCCATTTAGCCTTTCCAACCATAATAGTCCTCACTCCACATGTTAGGGAACCAATGTGAGAATTCTGCCAATTTCTAAGTATATCTATCCCAATTATATATTCTAGAACTGGGGAGATGACCACAGGATGTGTTTGGGGACCTACTGGACCTACTATGAGTCAGACATCAGTCAAAACTCCATTAATCACCTGTCCTCCATAAGCCCCTACTTTAACTAGAGGACCACAATGTTTCTTGGAATCTCCTGGGAACAAAGTCAGTTCAGAGCCAGTATCCAACAGACCCTGGAAAGTATGATTATTTCCTTTCCCCCAATGTACAGTTACACTTGTAAAAGGCCATAGGTCCCTCTGGGGAAGGCCTGGAGAAAGACTAACAGCAAAACTATTAGGTATCTTATCAAGATCCTTTCTCAGGGAAACCTGGTCACCCCTTCATTCAAGGGGTTCTGGGTCTGCAAACTGGCTCAAATCTGGAAATTGATTCACTAGCTGAGATTGCCTTTTGCCAGGATCCAATGTATCCTTCTTTCATTTGTTTGAGAATTTTTCTGCTTATACAGATCAAACAGACATGCAGTAGGCTTCCTATGTATATTTCATACCTGGAAACACCATGACTGATTAGCCAGAACCAAAGGTCTGAAGGAGTCATGCCATTATAAATTTCATTTCTCCTGTGCTGACCATCACAGTATATGTCATTATGTTTTTTCTATGTTGTCCATTATAATAACTATGACCATCTTGTCTATGGCAATTCAATGCCGCCACCTGGCCCTTGTTACCTCAAGGCCCAATTAAACCCATTGCATTTAATTCATCTAATTGAGCAGCAGAATCTTCAACCCTAAGGTCTAGCACAAGGAAAAGGGCAAAAATAAAACTCTTCAAATGTGCTGGTGCTCCTCTCACCAGTTTGTGTCTTATAGGATTGGTGAAGGGCATATCTTCTGGGCCTTCCCATTGTTGAGAATTAGGTTTTACACAACATATCCACTCTAGCATTGCAATTTCCCTGAACCTTTAAATCCCTTCATCAACACCAAACCAAGGGATATCAGGAATCTCCAACTCCTTTTCAGTAGGCCATCTTTTGATAAAGGCTTCAGCCAACCATTCAAACAAACTTCTAACATCTTTTTAAACTGTATGAGCTTCCATATTAAACCTTGAATCTCCACTCAGAGGACCCATGCCAACGAACTCAGCCTGATCTAGTTTTATGTTCCTTCCACCATTATCCCACACCCTTAAAATCCATTCCCACACATATTCCCCAGACTTCTGCTTGAATGAATTAGCAAACTCATTAAGCTCCTTAGTAGTGTAGCGCACCTCCTCATGGACTACACATTCTACCTCCCCCCTAGGGGCCTGTTTTGCCTTGAGTCTGGTTATAGGTCTAGAAGAAACTATTGGTGGGTCTTGAGAAACATCAATATTATCTTGTCTGGCATTTTCTTCATCGAAAGTCACCACTGGCCTATAAGACTCTGAGGGATTAACTTCTTCATGTGGAGAAGGCATTATTTCAAGGGGCGGGGCTGAGGATACTACTTCCCAGGTGGGGTAATCCATTGAGAATCTGAGAATTCAGAATTCCCAGCTTCAACAGGGTCTTCCCACACATCCCCATCCCAAGTTATAGGATCCCATTCTTTGCCAATTAATGCCCTTACTTTAACTGCTGACACTCTCTGAGGCTGAGACCTGAACTTTCGCTGTAATTCAACCAACCTTATAATGAGGGCTTCAGTTTGATTTTCTGCAACTTGAGCTCTAATGGCTGCTGGACAGAAGATTCTCTTCAAGGACACACTTAGCAACTTTTAGATTGGTCACTTGCATCTGGATCCATTCAATATTATTATACAACGCCTTCTTTTCCTTCAAATTTTTTCCCATATTGCAAAATGTTATGAGCATACAATCACCCAATTCATCAAGATGATCAATGGCATTAGCTTCTTTAAGTTTAAAATATATTTCCAACCACGGGTCTTCTATATCCTCCAAGCTCCCCGAAGAGAGCGTATCTGGAGAGGTTTCAGCAGTTGAAGGTACTGGTGAATTATTAAACCAACTCCAGATTCTTAAAAGATTCATCCTTATACTGCTTTCTGCTCCTCTAGAGCCACTCCCAGTACCAACTTCTGTATTAGTCAGGGTTCTCTAGAGTCATAGAATTTATAGGTAGTCTCTATATAGTAAGGGAATTTGTTAATGACTTACAGTCTGTAGTCAAACTCCCCAATAATGGTCAGCAGTAGCTGTGAATGAAAGCCCAAGGATCTAGCAGTCACTTAGTCCCACAAGGCTCACAGGTGAAGAAGATTGACTTTTCCTCCTTCCAATGTCCTTATGTAGATCTCCAGCAGCAGGTGTGGCCCAGATTAGAGGTGTGTGTACCACCACACATGAAACTTGTGTCTTCCAGACTCAAGATCTAGATCACAGGTGAGCCTTCTAATTCTGGATTGTAATTCACTCCAGATATAGTCAAGTTGACAATCAGAAATAGCCACTACAATATTTTTCAGATTGAAATCCAATAAAAATTGTTCAATTCATTGCTTGGCATAGATATAACTAAAACATTCACACACAAAAATAAATCACACTATTTAAATTACAAACTTGATTATGAAATAAATTCTCTTTGAAATTAACAAAACGTGAAATACTAACACACTACTTTTTAATTTACTCACTCAAAGGACTTCATAAATTAAATAGAAAAAAATCTACATACACTCTACATTACTAAATGTTCTTTGGTTTCCAAGGAATTCTCTCACCAAGCCTTGGAGCACACACATTTATGGTGAGGATGAAGTCATTTTGCAAAAGAAAACATTGGTTCTTCTGAATACATGGAAAAGCAAATGTGTGTCAATATGCTGCTGAGTCAATTGGACCACAGTAACCATGGTAGACTATTCCTCGGCGTTCTCAGACTTCTAAATACATAGTGTCCCAAATTATGACTATACCTAAGTAACACTAAGTACTTGTTGCACCATAAACTGCCACATCCAAAAGGAATATCTCCCTTCATTTTAGCACAGGGTTTGATGAAAACCATATCATTAACAATAGAAGCTTTTAGTTTGGTTTCTCTCTCTCTCTCTCTCTCTCTCTCTCTCTCTCTCTCTCTGTGTATGTGTGTCTTATGAATGACATCTATTCATGAGCTCTAGAAGGCCAAAAGTGGGTTTCTGATTCACTGGGGCTGAAGTTATAGGTGGTTATGAGCTACCTGTCATGAATGCCAGGAACCCAACTCAGGACTGCTAGAAGAGCAGCAAGAGCTCATATACACTAAGACATCATTCCAAACCCTGTGCTATTCTTAAAGGCAATAATTGTTTAGTCTTGAATTATAATTTACTCGTAAGCACTCAGTTCTTCTTTAGTGCTTAGAAAAACACAACAAATGTCAAAGTCAACAAATGCTTCAACACACAATATTGCCATTTCAAAGTGTTCTTCCAATCATCGTGAATGTCTATTAAGAAAGCAATATGAGGATTCTGAATCTGACCTCCATTTTGTATCGACTGTAGATTTATAAGTGTGTATATGACATCTGGATTCTAGTTTATCTGCAGGAGGAAATGACGAGTCTCTTCTGGAAGGATTTTTCCAAGGGGAGTAGAGTGTGGATGCACAAGTGTGGTCCAAAGATATTAATAACACCATAAATTGAAAACTCCCAACCTTGACATGGAAGCAAACTACAACAGAAAGCATCCCTGTTATTTCCTTATGAAAAATTCATTCTGAATCTATACAACTCTTATAAACGTTGCTTCCCAAAATGTATGAACCTCTCATTTCTCATGTTCTCTTCTGATGGCTTCACCTCCTCTCTCCTTGAGAAAATGAAAACATTATCCCCCCACTAGCCAATTTAATAAGCTTACTTTTACCCACAACCATTGCTCCATCCTTTGTCATTTCGAAGTAGCACTTTTCTCTCCTTCACTTTTGAATTACCTCAAGAATTAATCATTGTTGAATATGTAAAAATGATCTCATTTATTGGGGGGAAACTCACCCATTGGTTGTTTTTCCATTTCATAGTTAGCTTCTCCTTCTTTACTTAATTCTTCCCATTGGTATTTAACATTTTCAATCTGCCTCACATTAAAAAATAAAGAATAATAATTCCTTCCACATTAGGCTCTTGTTTCCCAACCTCTACTTACTTCTGTCTCTTACTTCCAGACTACTGGACAAGTTCACCCATGACTTGGTCTTGGCACATCCTTTCTTCTCACCCTATATATTCAACCTAATCAATTTTACCAATCCTTTCTGCCCGATTTCCAAAATATATTCTTATGGCTCTCACATTGAAATTTAAATTCAAGGCTCAGAATTTTCTATAAATTATAGACCCCTTTCCCATACATCCCTTAATTCTTGAGGTAATGCTATCCACATTAGTTTTTCAGAAATTAAATTTATTGTATTCATTCACCCACAAACTGCACCTACCTTGTGCCCTTGTTAACATCAACAAATAGGCCCCAGGTGACTAAACTTTTCTGGGAACTTGTGTCATGTGTTTCCTTTCCATCCCCAATTCCCTAACAGCCAAATTCCAAATTCTTAACATTTTTTACCTTATAGGGAGCTCTGAAAATTGTCTGATGTATGTTATCTTCTTTAATCAAAGTCACAATAGTATAAGATTTTTGCTTCCTCTCTACCCTCATGAGTATACATATCTTCAATGTTGTAGCTAGTCTAAGCTTTTACAGTGAAGCTTCCAGTACAATTCTTCCTTGCTCAGAAGATTGTAGAATTTTTCTCCAGTTACAACCTGTATTTGCTTCAATAAATAATAGATACTATTATTCATGTTAAATTTATGTGATACGTATACTAAACATTCCCTTATAATGAACCTTTTTAATTAAGCATCTGAGTTTTTCAGTACTGTCTTTATAAAGTCTTGTGTTCCGGGATATTTTTGAGCTAATGTGTGGTGTTTCATTATCTGACTGAACCGAGATTTCTTTATTTATGCCTCTGCTGTGAGCTATTACATTAGTCCCACTTTTTGAGTGCAAACAGTTCCTGGAAATGTCTCCTGTATACATGGGTGAGAGTTTCTTTAAGACAGATATCTAGAAGACAAAGTGTGAAGACACAGTGATTACACATTTTGAGTTCTAGTAGATGCTACTGCATCATGGCACAGAAATAGTATTAGCTAGCTGTAGGTTGGGGACCACCTAGGAGGAACAAAGATGGGAAAAAGAGACTGTACCTTAAAATTTTACATAAACATCTCCGTGAGACATGAAACAAATGTAACCCAAGACACTCTACAATCACTACAGAGATGTATAAAATAGTTACTTAGTGTATTTATTTATTTATTTATTTATTTATTTATTTATGGTTTTTCGAGACATGGTTTCTCTGTGTAGCCCTGACTGTCCTGAAATTCACTCTGTAGACCAGGCTGGTCTCTAACTCAGAAATCTGCCTGCCTCTGCCTCCCGAGTGCTGGGATTAAAGGTGTGTGCCACCATTGCCCAGCTTAGTGCTTGTTCAGAGTAGTTCATAATTTAAAACATTTAAGCAGTATTTTCAATGGTTTCTTATTATCTAAAAATAAAATCAAGCTGCTTATCATGAATTCCAAGATTCTCTTGATCTCGTTCCATGGCCCTCCCAAAGGAAATCTAGGGCCTACCATGTACTCTCCTGCTTCTAGCATTGTTTTGCTTTTTTGTTTTTGTTTGTTTTGCTTTTTTTTTTCTTCAGCTTAACACCATTTGTTTATCTTGTCAGACTTCTAAAGTCATCTCAAATACTACTTTCTCATAAAACTTTTAAGGTCCACTCATTGTGTCTGTTCACGGTCGTTAATTCCTTCTTTTAAGGGGCCCTTACATTTAGTTATTTCTTCAGCATTTATCTTTAAATAATCATTCTGTGATTGATTATTTAGATCTACCACCCTGTTAGACTTAGATCATCTAAGGATAGACATGTTTTAAGCTCAGTCCAAATTGTTTCTTATACTAAGAATTTGCTTGGTTCATAGTTGCCCAAAGAAGCATCTGTGAGAATTTTTGCCTGGGATATGCTCCATCCTCCAGCTCTGCTCCCAAGCTCTAATATGCTCGTGAGTGTTAAGGGAGGATGCATGGACATTTTGTAATCACTATAAATAAGAATCACATTACACAGATCTGCAAGAAGCTATGCGCATAACACAGCAAAACCTTGTAGCATATGTAATTGCATGTTGAGTTACAAATTCAAAATATCATGACCTGTTGTCATAGTTGGTATAGACTGAACATAAAATGTTCAAACCACAACTGAACAAATAAGATCTTGACTCTAATGTAAGACTTTTGAAGACTAGAAATTTCAACACTGGAGATCCTAGAACAGACCAGAATGACAGATTGCTGAGCCATAATTGGGAAACTTGATTTTTTCCATTAATTCATTTATTTATTCACTTTACATCCTGTTAACAGCCCCATCCCAGTACCCTGCCTCACACAGTCCCTCCCCTATCCCCTTCTCTTTCACTTCTGAGAAGGGGAGGCTTTCCCTGGGTATCACCCTACCCTGACACATGAAATCACTGCAGGACTAGGTAGTCATCTCCCACTGAGGCAAGACAAGGCAGCCCAGTTAGGGGAACAGGATATACAGGCAGACAAGAGTCAGGGTAAGCCTTACATGTTAGGGACCCACATGAAGGCTATGGGGCACATCATCTCCATATGTGCAGGGCCCTAGATCCAGGCTCTGTCTGTTGATCTTCTTGTAGTTCCTTATTGGGGAACTACTGTTTCCAGACTGTGGAACAAAAGTGCGAGTTAATCACACGGTGTGTGGATGAAGAGTCATAGTCATATCACTGTCTTATACAAATGTCTGAGTATTTTCTTAACAAACCATAGAATACAAATTAGAAAAACACTATATGCTCACAATTCCTCATGAAGTAGCAAGATGGGAATTAGCAACGTTAGTTTATCCAAGATAGAAAAAATGTGTTAGATCTTCAACTATGGGCAGTTATATAGCAAGAAAAAAGATTAAGCTTTGCAATGAATTCCAGGATTTTAGTAAAAAGCATCTGTTTCTGTGGCTGCACCTTCGAAAGTAATCTACATCCTAGAAAACGTTCATTAATGCTGTAGGTGTGCGCAGGTCTAAGCAAGCATGTCTAGGGACACCTCTCCCTGTGAAACTGATTACACTAAAATTACTTTTGTCTTTCTGGCAAAACAAATCACTAAAGAGACTGAATTCACATGTTTTAGGGAGTTGTTTTCACTTTTCTGTTAATTATGTCATGGAAAGTAAACCATTCCTGGGTACAAGACAGCCATAGGTAATAAAAGCATAGGCAGCTTGTCAAGGCCACTAATGCTTGCTTCTCTGCCTCCAGAGCTGTTATAAAACATATTACTTTCCTTGCCATCCTCAGACATTCCTTGGGGCCAATATTCTGGACCCTATAATTCACTCAAGAGCTAAAGTTATTATCATGGCAACTGTTATATCCCCAAGAATTTCAATAAATAATTCATTGGGTGCATCCATTTCCAGAAGATCTGCTCAGCCATGAATCTGGTTCTTCTTTAAGATGGTGCAAATGTTGCCTCAAAATTGAAAAGCTAGTTTAGCATGGGCAAACTATTGGGATAGCAGATATAGAAAGATGAATTTTAGTATATAAACATTGAAGTACATTGTAAATGCCCAGTCACTGGAAAATTCATTGCTATCTTTCAGGGGTGGCTTTTTTGCAACCACAGAGAATATCCTGACTTCGAAATAAAAATCATGTGATTTTTCAAGTAACTCGTGCAATCCCCCAAGAAAAAGAAAAAACGTCCAAGTCTGTTACTTCTAGGGATGATAGGGAGACCTAGGCTTAATACCAGATCTATGTCTTCCTTTCTAGCTGAAGTGCGCCCACTTTTCCTTCCTGGAAACCTTATTGGATATGAAATTAATATCCACAGCATCTGTCAGTTAAGCAAGCCAAATTGAGTTCAGGGTAACATTTGTAACATGAGGAATAACACACTTTTCAGCCCAACATCCACTCCTGTGGCTTTGGAAGACTTCCAAACTTTTTAACCAAGTACTTTTCTCTCTTTGACAATGCTGTCCTGTCATCTAAAAGGTGGCATTTATTCCACAGTTTATTGAAAAAAGTGAATCCATACTAGATTATTCCAGGCAGTCAGTCAGTCTACAGACTTTTACCTAAGAGTAAAGCTCTAGTAAAGGAAGCATTACAACAGTGACCACTGTCTCACAAAGGAAATCTTGGTCAAGTCCCTTAGCAACACACTGTCAAAATTACCTACTAAATTGTTCTTTCAATAGTGTCTTGTCCACTTTGAATATAAGCCACATGAAGAAGGAAATCATATCCTGCTCGCCATGTTCTTGGCATATGAAAGTATTTTGTGAAAACAGTTCTTAAGGTGCTGGGAATGCAGGTCAGTGAAACAGGTCTTGCCTAGTATGTGCAGTGCCCTAGATTATTCTGTCCAGCATTTTAAGGGGAAAGAAACAATATTTGTTGAGTTAATAAATATCAACTAATGGATCCCCAGTGGGGTTACACAATGCCTATAGTTCCAGTACTAAATAGACTAAGGATAGTGTTGGTGGAGAATTAAGAGCCAGCCTGGACTACAGAACAAGACTCTACCTAAAAATAAAAGTACCACTAAACCTTGATGGATGAATTTCAGGATCTTTTGGTACCAGATATTACTTAAAGCAAAAAAAAAAAAAAAAAAAGAATCCAATATTCTTCAAAATTATGTAAGGATATATTCTATGCCAGGAAGTAAAAGAAAGCTTTGTGAAAAATTTACTGTGGCTCCATCAGGCATGGTATATGATATAAAGGGAGGGAGGGACCATGTTTATTAAACACACCAGGGTTACTTAAACATTGTGTAGTTCTCTTAATTAGTCTATATGTTGCTAGAATAGGAAACACAATTGATTTTCACTAAGATTCACTAGGATTGATTTTCACAATTCACTAGGATTTTCCCTCATCTCTAAATACAATCATAATAATTAGCACTTGTGGTCAACTGATAGCCCTCTTTATTTCATAAATTGTAAAATACTTTATAGGCATTTCAAGGGTGGGTTTATTGCAAGGATTCATACCTAGTATTTTCACAGTGGTGTGTGTATACATAAAGCAAGGGAGAAGGGGTTACACTGCTACCAGATTTTCATACTTTGTTGATGGAGCATCGATGGAGCAGCAGGGTACTGAGAACCATGCCTGTGAAAATCCTCAACTATCAATTGATTGTTTTTCAGATGCTTCAGGGCTAGTACTCTGGTGGCTTGCCTGACATTTGAAAAGAACTTCTAGGGCATTTTGTTTTCTCTGAGTCTAGAGCTGTTCTATATACACAAATACCTTTTTTTTTTTTCTTTAAAGTGAGGAGACTGTTAATAGTTAGCCAAGGAAGGCTGTGTTGAGGAAATGTGTTATGTGGTTAAAGAGTGGACATAGAAAGCATTTGACAACGGACAAGGCCACCATTATTGATCCTTAATGTTATTATTGTTTTACCAGAGAACTATAGAGATACCGAGTCCATTCCTTATTTGAGAACTAAAGAAAACCACTGACTACTTAATGGCTCATGTCAAAAGGCTACTGGTATTTAGGGTGACAATCTTCATCCTGTGGGTTTGTTCCCACCAGAGGTTATGATAAATAATTTTATATTTATACACACAGAAGAAGAACAAAAGATTTTTTAAAAATCTATAGGACCTCCAGGAGAAAGATAAAGAAGACTATAGGTCTGTTGAGATGTGCAAAAGAGGGTTTTGGGTAACTGGAAATTTGATAAAATTTCCTCCTAGAAAGAAACAAGGAAATGATGGGGGTGGGGTACAGCAGTACTGACCTTTGTCACTTCTACTGTCTGAGAATGCTAAAGGATCTGTCTCCAAATTTCGAGCTTCATTTTCAAGTTTGCAGCAGTCTCCCTGGATTTCATTTTGTGCATAAAGTTATTATTCCCCTTTGTATCTGGTCTATTGTAAAAAAAATAAATAAATAAAATAAAATGCTTGCTATAATCACTGCGTCTTAATTTAGCAGATGGTTGGAAACTGTGTAATTCTTCTCTTAGGAATTAAACACGCTTATGTCATTTCCCAGGTTGACTGCAAAGGAGTAACTTGAGATCAAGTAATGTTTCAATTTTAGTTATTAGTTCAGAATCGTGGACATAAATGTTTTCTTTTTCCTACTTCTATAATTTTAAATTTAGGGATGAACTGAGTTAGCCTCCTAGTATTTTTGTGTTTGATGTTTTCATTAAAAAAATAGAAATCAGTGTACTCAATATATACAAGGACAAGACATACATATACAATACAAACAAATCAATGTAGTCAAACCCCATATTGTGCTACAAGATTTATAAAAACTCCCCCAAAGATATTGTCCTATGTCTGCACAAAACTGTTTCCCATCTACTGCCAGCCAGTACACGGTGGATTGAAATAATTTTTCACACCAGACTGGTGTGTTTGTGTGAAAACCTTTCACTGCACTCAAGATATTACTGGTGGAATATCAACAGTTAGAAACAGAGAAACAAAATTTAACAAACATTCGCTGCATCTCCTGTCTACTCAAAAGACTTTGTCTCCAATGGATATTCAGTTATCATTGACTGTTTGGTCCAGGATCACACATTTCAAAAGACAGGAAACTCTAAAAGGGAGAGATTGGTCAAAGTTCCAGATCTGTCTCTAAGTAACAAGATCACTTCTCTCTACCCTGGAGGCTGCAATAAAGGTAGTCTTTCTAGACCAGGATTTCACTATTCAAAAGGCTTATGCTTATATACAATACAACTTTTTTTGAGTTCAAATTTCTATGCCTTTCTGACCCCCTACTGTTTCTGTTGAACTTTGCTATGGATATAGCAGGAAGCAAGTGGGGGTGGTGAGGGATACTTGAGGGTATGCAGAGATGGTTGATTGAGTCAGGAACTCACACCTTTATGCCATTTGGTCTTGTATACAAAAGATTTCTTCTTAGGGGGCAAAGGATCTTAAATTCAAATAGGAAATCCACTTTACAACCCTCCTGTGAAACTAGCAAATTATATGAAAAGAATCCCCTTCTTCTAGCCAGTCCTGGTATTGTAATTCAAAGTTAGTAGGAATCCCGGGATTTCCTTTCTGTGTACCACTTGCTAAACTTTTATATTCCTGTGATGTAGTACTTGCTTCATAATCACAAATTACTGTCTTGGCGATGGCTAGGACAATGTAAACACACACACGTATGTATGTACACACATATACACATATGTGTGCATATTAGTGTGGGGGCTGTATAATGATAATGTTTATACAAGGCATCTTTATAGTTTAATCAACAACTCATCCCTTCTCGCCGGGAAGGTATTCTTCACAGCCATCCCTGTGTCCCACATTGGATTCTTTTATTATACTGTTTACCACCTTGGTACCCTGAGGAGATGCAGATATGAAAGCACAGATGCGATCCTCTCCGGGTGCATGGTCAGCTAAGTGCCTGTGTCTCCATGCAGAGGATTGCGGCTCTCACAGTGGCGGACAATAGCAGCTAAGTTTTACTGAAGTAGGTTCTCAGCTAGTTTCCAAAGGGAAAAGTTCTCTAAGCCTCTCAGAGGGAAGAAAGTGCAGGTTCAACTGCCATTCCAACTAATGCTTTCTACTGATGCATCTGCTTATACCTGCACCTGAATCCTGGCAATTTAATTGGTCCTTGGGATTGCTAGAACCAGTTCTTTCCTACTATGGTAGGAAGACCAGACCGTCTTCCAGGGTATTGAATGACTACATGAGGAAGTACATGTTTCGGATAGAGTTTTGATGACTTGATAGGGCTTTAGCAAATGTCATTTCCTGTCTTTATACTATTTCATTTTCTTTGCTCTTCAGATAGTAGCCAGGAAGCTATCAGGATCATCCATGGCAATGCCCACCTATTGTTTTTTGGTTTGTTTTGGTTTGTTTGTTTTTAGTTACTTTTATTATTTTACAGTTCAGGCATTACTCCCTCCTTGTCCGCCCCTCCACAGTTCCTCATCCCATTCCTCCTCTCCCCTGTCTCCAAGAGGATGTCCCTACCACCCATATCCCCATCCCCAATCTGCCTCCCCACTGCCTGGGGCCTCAAGTCTCTCAAAGGTTAGTCATGCCTTCTCCCACTGAGGCCAGATCAGGTAGTCCCTTGATGTATATATATATATATATAGTCAAGGCCCTCAGACCAGCTAGTGTATGCTGCCTGGTTGGTGGGTCGGTATCTGAGAGATCTCACGGGTCTGGGTTAGTTGAGACAGCTCTCTTCCTATGGGATAGGAAGCCCTCCTCCTCAGCTTCTTCCAGCCTTTCTCCAATTCAACCACAGTGGTCTCTGACTTCAGTCTATTGGTTGGGTGTAAGTATCTGCATCTGTCTCAGTCAGCTTCTTAGTGGGTCTCTCAGAAGACGGCCATGCTAGGCTCCTATCTGTAAGCACACCATAGCATCAGTAATAGTGTTGGGCTTTAGAGACTCTTCTTAGAGATGGATCCCAATTTAGCCTGATCCCTGGACCTCCTCTTCCTCAGTCTCTTCTCCATTTTTGTCCCTGTAGTTCTTTCAGACAGGAACAATTTTGGGTCAGAGTTTTTGACTGAGGGATGGCAACCCCATCCCTCCACTTGATGCCCTGTCTTTCTGCTGGAGCTGGAAAAGTCCACCTATTCTAATCCAGGAATCTCCATAGGAGCCACCCCATACTTCAGCATTCCTGAAACAAGAAGTATTGTTTGCCTCCTATAACTCTCATTTAAAAAATAATCTTTTTCTAATAATTTCTTGTAAACCAAAAAAGTTTATTTCTCCTAGGTTGCCCCTTAGGAGAATCCAATTCTGTTGTGAAACAGAACAGGAGGAAGAAAGACCATTTTTGTTTGCCTTGAACTGATATCAAACCACAGCAGAGGTTTTCATCTACAGCCCATTCTTTTGTGATGGTTTACACACTTTTACAGCTTTGCTGGTGGTGTGTTTGTACTTTGTTTGGGTTTCTAGTGGTTATACAGAGAATTCACATGGTGATGCGATCCACAGGTAAATTCTAGCAAACACTGAGAAAACCAAATTCCTCAATGGTTATTGAAGTGCCATAAAATGAATGCATTTACAGAAGTGTTAAGTATCAATTCTATGAAACCTTAATGAACACTTACGTCAGTGTCTTGTTTTTAAACATCAACTATGGCAGAACCCTTTCACAAGACAGTGGATAATACTGTATGCTTTCTCAGGGTATGTATCATGTTGTTTGATAGCAATGCTGACGTTATTAAACAGATGAAGAACCCACTCCTTCATCACGTGGCTTCTACACAGAGCAACTGTTATCACAACATGATATAAAACTGAAAAACACAGGTCAGAGGATGATGAATGTGCTGATAACAGTGAGAGATGCCTAGGTTTTATAAGCAACAACTTGAACATGGGTGTACGATTTGAACATTCAGCTTGGCTCCAAAAAAGAAGTGTGTTTCTTGGCTCTTGGCTCTAACCATTGAGGTGTGATTGGATTATGTGCATTCTGACTGAATCCGTAGATTGATCCATTGATGAGGTCGTAGTCTGATGACCTTATTGAGAGGTGATGAAGGATTCTGGACGTGAGGCCAAGTAGGAGAAAGCAGATCACTGGGAGCATATCCTTGTTGGCTATATGTTATACTACATCTGTCCCTTACTCCTGCTCCCTCCTTTCCTCTTCACCAATGTTCCTGCATCTCCATTTCTCTTTCCTATCCATCTTGATGTGCTTTGTTTACTCCTCTACTCATTGCAGCCATGAGATTCACTATGACTTCAGGCTCATAGCAGTGGTACCAGCCGACTACTGAAATCTCTGGAACCATGAGCTAAAATAACTTCTTTCTTTTATTTTTATTATTATTTTTTAAAGGATAGAGTCTCATTTACCCCAGATTAGCCTCAGACTGACTATATAGCAAAGAATGAACTTGATCATCCGATCCTCTGTCTTCACCATCCATATGCTAGGTTCATAGGCATTCACAACTATACCCTGTGCCTGTGGTACTAGGGATTCAAACCAAGCTTCATGCATGGTAGGCAGTTACTCTGCTGAGCTATACTCTCAGCCACCTGAACATCTGGTGATTTAAAAATATAGTAACTGCATTCTCCTGTAAAAGTTATATATATTTACAAATACCTTATCCACATAGCTAGGCTCTTCTCTGACTCATTCATAACTTAGACTGACATATTTAATCTACATTCTGCCATGTGGCTGGTTACCTGTGCTTAGGTACCATGCATCTGTCTCTTCACTTCTTCCTAGGCAAATCCTTTCTGCCTACCGAATGTCTCACCTCCTATTTCCCGCCTAAGCTACAGGCCATCAAATTTATTACTGACAGGTGCCACATCCATACAGACACAAGCTATTTTCTCTACATTCTGCAATACATTGTGACAAATGTGCTGCTTCCTTTCCTTCGATTTAGCCTCTTATCCCCTATAATGTATGCACCACTAAGCTACATTCTAGAGGGCCTGATGTTAATGGGACCTGGTTATTAACAACCTTAGATGTGAGTTAAGCTATTTTGAGATCCTATCTTAACTTAGTCAGAATGGCCATTATAAGAAAACAAGAGGTGGGGGGCAAGAGACATTTACTTACTACTCGTGGAAACATTTAAGAAGTATCAATGAAGGGGACTAGGAAGTAGGTTTCTCAAAACAACAACAACACATAAACAGCTACCACATGGTCCACCTGCATCGTACGAGGTAGATGTCATGGTAGAATGCGTTTAGAATAACAGAGATAAGGGCACGTGACTTGAATAAAGGTATATGGATGGGGATGGCATTGATATGGATGGATAGCCTGTTGAAATCAGTCCACGTCTCCTGATTTGCACTATTAGAAAGAACAAAGAGATTTTTCCCATAATGAATTCTGCAAATATCAAGATAACAACAGTGAGGACACCTATGAACATATTCAAGTGTCACTTTGTCTGTCGAGAAAGATCACCAGGAAGAGTACATGGGAGCATCCTTCTTTCCCAAGTCCCAAGTCATTAGAAAAGAATGATCAAATACAATCTGCACCTAATAGAAAGGAAGAGGAACACAGGTTAGTAAGGAGGGCATTTTTTCACAATCCACTAAATGGCCAGAAAAGAATACCTTAGAGACAGAAGCTAAGCTTTCTCACATGGTATGACATCTGGCAGTAAGCAGTTGTTGGCCTTGATTCATCTGCTGAACAATTCTGTCAGGGGCCCTACAGTGCTAGCTATTACTTTTACATGCAAGATGGCTACTCTCATGTCCAGATTTCATTTTCATATTCAAGACTGGAGGGTAAGCTGAAGTGCCAGCCTTTCTAGAATTCATCCTGGTGGGCCACTTCTTGTGTTTTATAGCTACATGGCCAGTGCCAGATGGAACAGAGCCTGGAAAAGCAGGAGACAGGAGTATCTCACTTGGCTTAGAGCAGGGGTCATCACACTTTTTCTGTAATAGACAGACAATAAATATTTTAAGCTTTGCAGGCCCTGAAGTCAGTCTTAGCTGTAATCACCCAGTCTCCTCACCATGGTAGCATGGCCATGTCTGGTTGTATTCTTATAAAACTTTATGGTACTGAAATTTTATATAACTTCCACTTATTGTAAGATTTTTTTTTCATCTTTTTTCAACCATTCAACATGTTTCAAACAATTTGAGTTCATGGATGAGGGTCCTGATTTGACTCCAAGCTTATCATTGGCTTACCTATCATTGGCTTACTGTTATGACAACCTCTCACTGGGCTCCATAACAAGATGGGGTGAACCACCTCACACGTTCTGTGTGTTAACAGTTTTCTCTGATGGAGAAAACAATTCCATAGATGAAACTAATAAGTCTGCAAAAGGAGTGTTTATTTCCTACATTAAATAGAACTTTTGTAGGTCACCTGGTGGCTGATCTAGGCAGAATATTTTATTCTATTCTCCTTTATCTACTTTAGCTTAGAAACTTTCCTTACACAAAGTTGTATCTGCTTTAATAAGATCAGTGGGGATCCAGACTCTTTCTCAATGAGTTATTAGGAACATCATTTGAGAGAGTATAGATTTTCAATCAACATGACATTCATCAACACATTCTATAAAGGAAAACTGGGTGAAAAAAAACCCACTTAAAATATGAACTAGACTCTAGTTCCTTAAATTTCCCAGTCTTCTGATTGTGGATTCTCGGCCACTTAGTTTTTGGTTCTGGCTCAATCTTAGGCATTCTCCTTTTACAAGAGAGGGAGGGGAGAAAGATTTGCAAGGGAAAAAAAAAGACTCCCTCTCTGTACATTAATTACAAAGGCAATTTCCGTTATAGTCTACTTACAGGAATACCTCTTAGCATGGTGCCAACTGTATCACAACTTGTTTATCCAAAGGTTATGTGTGAATCAGAGCCTTTTGATATCAAGTCATTTGCAAGTGTTTCTGAGAAAAAGAAAATGTTAGCTTTATCCAAAGAAATGAAACAGCTCATTAATCAAGTGTACGCTACTAAGGATAATTTTAAGAAAAGAGAAGGCAAGTAGACTTTTCAGATAAGAAATGGGCCTTAAAATAGGATTTGCCAAAGTTGTCTTGTTGTCTTCTTGGAAAGCACTTAAGTAAACTGACTTTAATTATATATATATATATATATATAACATCATATGTCGGCATTTATTTATTATTAATAAAAAGAAAAATCCTACTCTGTATGCCAGCTTCAACTTTTACATATAAATGGATTCATTGGTATTCACTTATTGTCTTGAGTTAAAGATTACTAAATACACAATGTGTAACCCTTAGCATGTTTCCTTTTTATTTTTGTTTTTTTTGTTGTTGTTGTTACCACCACAACCGTTTTTTTAGATCTGAGACTTGTTCTCTAGCGATCAGAATTAAATTCTGCCTCAGTGGGTATTTAAAAGTAATTATATAAATCTTGCTGATCAGGGATATAAAAATAACTCTTTTTCAAAGGAATGGAAGATATAAGAGGGGAATCTTCATTTCTAGCGTGATGAATTGCAAAGGTCCATTAGCCAAAATTCACTGGATACTAAAGTCTGATAAGCCAGGCATTATCTCAATCTGTCAGTATATTAAAGTGATATGAGAGAAAAAGAAAGGTTTTACAACATTGTACCTTATTGCCCAATTCATGTAAAGATTTGATTGTTATTAAAATAAAAGTCCTAGTGAGACCCATCCCATGGGCAGACACCAATCCCTCACACGATTGTAGACAAGAGCCTAGCATGGCTGTCCTCTGAGAGGTTCTACCCAGCAGCTGACTGAGACAGATACAGATACTCACAGTCAAATACTGGACTGCTGCCAGGGACCCCGATGGAAAAGTTAAGGGTAAGATTGAAGGCCCTCAAGAAGATGGCAGCTCCACAGGAAGACTAAAAGTGTCAACTAACCTGGACCCTGGGAGCTCCCAGAGATTGAGCTACCTACCAACCAAAGAGCACATGCGGGTTGGTCCGAAGCCCCCATCACATATGTAGGATAGGGCTGCCTTGTCTGGCCTCAGTAAGAGAAGATGCACCTAATCCTGCAGACTCCATACACCAGGGTAGAGAGTTGGGGTGTGGGGTGGTAGAGCTGCCTTCTCAGACATAAAGAGGAGGGGGATGAGGAAGGAACTCTGTGAGAGGGAATCGTAAATCTGGGGAAACATTTGAGATGTAATTAATTAATTTCTAAAGTTCTAATACAAGGCACAAAAGAATGTTTAGACTTCAAGTAACTTTGAAATATTTAAAAATTCTAGGAAACAACTGTTCTTGAACACTTCCAGTTAGTTCATTTATCCTACAACCATATTGCAGAGTTACTTTTTGGAGTCGCACCATTTTTCTGAACAGCAAAAAACATCTCTGCAGATGTCTCTGGAAGCCACACTGAGGGAGGGATAGGGCCTCACTGAAACACTAGCTCAGCTTGTAAGCTTCTTCTCTCCGCTGCCACACACAGGTGATTTCTCCCACTTCTCAGGAATTTTGTGGTATTTTGTAGTTCAGTAACAGCCATATCTGGTCATGTTTTCTAAAATATTCTTGAAGGATAAACCTAGCCCAACGTCTTTCAGGGTTAGGAAAACATCCGTTTTTCCTGCAATGCATCTGAGCAAGGAAGCTGTTGATAGAAGCAATTGAAGACTGGGGTGGACAAAGGAAGAGATCATTGCTTGGTAGACTGTTCATGTTCCTGGAAACAGGTAACCAATGGCAAATTCTGCCCGACATTGGCAACCAGAGAGAATTATAATAAGAAGAGTAAGGTAGTTCAATACTTATTTATATTTGAGTAAAACTACTGTCACCTCAAATATTTCAAATCAGTCATACCTCTTTACAGGGGCTGAAGAGAGAACACTCAGCTGAACTTAACGATGTGGATCTAGAACCCTGGCACTGGAGAAGACACAGATGGATTCCTGAAGCTCTTTGATCAGGAAGTCTAGCTAATTAGTGAGCTGCAGTCTCTGTAGGAAACTTTGGCTCAAACAATAAAGTAGTTGGTTACAGAAGAAGACATCCCTCTATCAACTACTGGCCTTCAAACACATGAACATACATGCTCATGTATAACAGTGCATACATGCAAACAATGCACACACACACACAAACACACACATACACACACATGTTTGAAAACACACAATAAGGCCTATGTAAATGATTCTTGAGAATACTAGAAAAATAGCCGTTGGACTAGGAAAAAAAGAAAGAAAAGAAAAAGAAAACATCTTTAGGGAATCCTCAGAAATACAGGGTATAGGAATATGGAAGTCACAAAACTAAATACTATATAATTTTATTGAATATGTGATGGGCAAAAAAGTTCGGGCCAAGTTCTGCCAACTCATGACTAGGGAAAATAAAGCCTCAAAAAGAGCAGCATTTTAAATAGAAGCAACTGGTTTCATATCTCTAAGATGGTCAGGTAAAAGAAAGAAAGAAAGAGAAAGAAAGAAAGAAACAAACAAACAAAGAAGAAAAAGAAAGACAGAAAACATTAATCAAGTAGTTGGGGAAAGATTATTTTTGTGTACCCAACTTTAAAAATAAAACACTGAAATGATTCTCATCTCCTTTATTTTCCCTCACATAGAAATATAGTTGGAATTGGATTCTAGTTCAGGATGAAACTCTCTCAGATACAAACACTTGCCAGTCATAACCTTACTTAAAATGGAGAGGAAGCAATAAATGGAGCAAGACCCTGGAGTACACCATTCACAACCACACCCCTGGGCATCAACCCTGGATGTGGACTGAAGTCATTACAGTCCAAGACAGAATTACTGATTCTCATAAGATGCAGATGTGGACAAGCCAGGCAACCATTATGATCATCGGAACCCTCACCTAGAATCTCAGGGTAATTATGGCTCTGTATACCTACTCACATCGCTTTAGAGGTAAGTAGAAAAGACATAGAGCATTTCAAAAGCTGCAGAATACTCCAAATGCAAAAACGTAAAACAAAATTCTCCTCACTAATGAAAGGAGGAAACAAACCATTCTGTCACATGGATTTATACCCACAAAGGCCCCAGTGTCTAACATCCCAGGAAGCACAATGAATCAAGCTGTGGTGGGTGGGATAAATTCCCACCCACGACCTAAAGCTCAGAAGGGAAGGAAGGTATTATGGCAAGGTCCCTGTGGTTTCAATCTCATCAGGGTTGTTGTGTGTTCTTTCCTGTGTTAGAGAATCTGTATTGTTTGAACATTTGGTTAGTATTCCCAAGACAAAATGAATTTAAAACCAAGATGGTTGGAAATTATTTTTATACTGAAGCAGAGTCACAAATCTACATTGGTCCCGTTTCCTCCCTCCCTCTCCCTTTCCCTCTCCCTCTCCCTCTCATTCTCCCCCTCCCCCTTCCCCTTCCTCCCTTTTACAGAAGAAGAAAGAGATGGAGACGTGGGATGATGAGGAGGAGGGTTGTAGGAAGGAGGAAGACAATGTAGAACGGACCAGCGACTCACCGACTCACCGCAGCAGTGTCAGGCACAAAAGGCGTTAGACAGATGCACCAAGGTGTTCCGAGCATTCTCCAAAGAGCCTCCGCTCCTTTTGGCTTGTCTGCATTTAACTCACTTATGGATAGAAACTTTGTTCTTACTTTATGGCCTCTGCCAATCAATGCATTTCAAATTATGTCTCCCTTTTCGTCACAGTTTCTTCTGATGGTGGATCAAAGAGGCAGACACTTCTGTTTGGAATCGGGTTTATCTGTAGACTTCTTAGACACCCAATGAGTGTTGTGTGCACAGCAAGAGAGAGAGAGAGAGAGAGAGAGAGAGAGAGAGAGAGAGAGAGAGTCAGTCAGTGGAAGGATGTTACTTAGCTAGTGACCATAAAGGCTTGTAGCAAATGTATCTTCCATTTTTACGTTGCAATATAAAAATGGTACACTGCTTGGATTTAAGTGTTTTTATCTGGCCCATAGAGAGCTGTAACTAGCCGGAATGATCCCTAGGTCTTTAATTTAACAAAGAATAGCCTAAAATAGGGCAAAAGGTGACTTCTTTATCATCAATCATGCACACTTCGGTTGTGCTACTAGAATTTCACATGCTGTCTATGGCAGCCACCGAGCCTTGGGTCACTACCTGATCTGAAGAAACAGCCAACTGCTACCATCACGGAATAGGAATGGAGCCTAATAAATGGTTGATCTACCTCAAAGCTTCTGTGTTATATTTTACTTAGACCAGCTGTATTTGGTTACATATAATTAATAAATAAACATTTTATGTCTCTGGCCAGACACAAGAATTGACTTTAGTTAAAACTTGGAGTCTCCCTTTAGTTCATCAGTTCTCAATCTGTGAGTTCTGACCCCTTGGAGGCTTGATCAGTTCCCCTAATGCCATTGGAAAAAAGCAGCTACTTACACTATGATTCATAATAGTAGCAAAGTAGTAATGAAGTAGCAACAAAAATAATTTCATCGTGGGGGGGGGTCAGTACCACATGAGGAACTGTATTAAAAAGGGTCACAGCATTAGGAAGGTTGAGAGCCACTGCTCTAGTTCAAGATCTTCCACCAACTCTGATAGGCTTGGGTTGCATAGGATTGTGACTAATACTGCAATACTTTACATGCTGCCCTGGTGACCTCTGGTGAAGGTGTCAGATAGTCAAGTCAGCTAACAGCTCTAAACAATAATGTCTTCATTCATACAGTGCCTAGGCCTCCTTTTCTGAAGTCATGCCTAAATTCTCAGAGGATCATTTTGGTTACTACTTGAAGGAAAATGTCAGATTGGCTCACATTCACTTTAACTTGAAGAGAGAAAATTTTAACGAGTACAAGCTCAAAAACAACAACAACAAACTAAAAAGAGTCAGAACAAAGTAGCCAAAAATAAATAGATATAAATAGGTAAGTAAATAAATACTCCCTTTTGCTAGTAAAATTACATTTCATAAATATTATCATGGCAATTGGGAGACCATCGTAGTGAAATACAATAAAACATAATATAACTTAATAAAGCATAGAATGAACATTTATCAGAATAGTGAATGTAGCAACAAAACATTGGATAGCATAGGTGAGTATATGTTCTGTGTGCACATATGTTCATCTATGTGCATATGCAAATGTGTATGCATACAAATAAAAGCCAGAGGACAACCTCCACAGTCCATCCACCTTTCTTGTTGTCCTTGTTAAAGACAGATTAGATGGTAGGGATGAAAAACTGAGCTTAATGCTTGCTTTATCAGCCTCTCTCCCTAGCCCACAGAGTTTTGAAACTGAATTTTATTGAAATTTCCTAAATTACCATTCTTATAAAATATAGGCAATGTAGAATATAATCTATTGTGAAGGAAAACAAAATGTCCTCACACAGGTTAAGTATTTAAAATAAAGCAAAGAGATAAAATAAATGAAACATAATGAGATTTTCAATTGGTTTTACATCTTGATCTGAAGGTAGCAGAAGGAGATTGTGCCACTTTAGGTGTAGCTTGAGCATAGAAGATCTCAAAGCCTAGTCCAGAAGTGAAGTACTTCCTGCAACAAGGGCACACCTCCTTACAGTGCCGCCCCCTAAGAGCTAAGCATTCAAACACATAAGTCTATGAGGGTCAAACCCATTCAAACCACCACAGATGTTAAAGAGTTAAAACGTTAATTGTCTTTCAAGTCAGTACTGTTATTAATTGTGAAGCAATTTTCCCAAAAAGGGTCCCAGCGTAAATCAAAAGTAGCCACATTGCACATCCCCCTCCCCCTAACACACAGCCCCCTGTTTCTGTATCATTTCTGGTTTTCTGGCTCAATATCACAGATATATAACATGAGAGGTATGTCTAGCTGCTGAAAGATATTTTAATTCTTTTATGCTAATTTGTGGTTTTTCTTTTGGAGAGAACTTGTTTGGTTTCTTTCCCAGTGAATGTTTAACAACATTTATCACAGCCACTAGCTGCTCAAAATTACCAGAGACACGTCTCAGAGGAGTTAATTTGGGAGTTCTAGGATGGAAAAAAGATACCATGGTAATTATTAGAAAAGTCTTGAACTATTCCGTGAAATACAGACCTCTATTCTCTGCATGTAACTGGAGCCGACAGCTTTGTCTTGACTAAGTGATATGCCTGTCAAATCCAAAGGAGGTAGGAGACAAATGTATTTCTAATCAGAACAGAGAGCCAGTTCTAGTCTAGACTTATACAGGTTTAATGCTCCAGCCTCAGAGGCAGTTGTGTAGTTTACCCACGTCTTTGCCTTGCATTTTCTCTCCATCAGTAGCAATGCAGAGGTGATGCAGTAAAGGATAACTAAACCATTCCAGTGTGGTCTCTCTGCTCTGAGTCAGAAATGTAAGCAAGACCAATGCATATCCATATTCCTCAATCTCAGCAATCTCAAGGAATCTTTGCAAAAGTAACTGCATTTTAATTATTTTCTAACCTTCCTAGATTGGAATAGGTGCTAGCAAATTTATCACACTATCTCATATCTCAGACCCCCAATTAAATATTTTCCTTTATAAGGGTTGTCTTGGTCATGGTAGCATGCCACAGAAATAGAAATCCTAAGACAACATCCATATGAACTTTACAAGGTAATAAGATATGTGAGCTTTACAAGGTAAGCTCGTGTGTGTGTGTGTGTGTGTGTGTAGCTTTCCCTCTTAAGATTTTCCTGCCCCATAAAAATCCCACATTTTCTAGAAGAAAATTAAATTACACGTAACCCCAGAAATCAGCTTTAGGGAGTGGGAGATCTCAGAAACCAAGAAGACAGCTTCATAAAAATTTCAGGAAGTTCACATGAAGCTTAAATCCCACTAGTGCTCTGGGGGTGGGGGTGAGGTAGGTGTAGGGATGGGATATAGCTCAAGCTTCTAGGAACAAGAACCCAAGGCCAGTATGGGATTAAAGGACAGACAGAGGGAAAACTGGCTCAAAGACCGTCTGCATTCTGCAGGAAGACCACCCAAAATGACACAGTCAGATAAAGTCCCAGTACATATGCTTCCTTTTTCCTTGCAAAAATAAGCATATGTTAGCATAGTTGCATGTCAGTTCAGCTCACTCTCCTTAAAGTATCATATCCCATGCATGCATAACCTCTGTTGCTAGAGTTTCCTTCCTTCATCTTTCCAACGGTAAGATGCTATACTCCTGTACTACTATACTACTACAGTATTTAAGTGAAAAACCATATTCTAAAGGTACATATGAATGAGCCGCCACTATTCTAACACATTAGCTACCCACAGAAACAGTTTCTTCCCATGTGTTAGGGAGAATAATCGAGACTTAATGTATTTCCTTTCTTTTCGCTGGAAACATATACTATGTGAAAGCTGTCATCACACTGGTAAAATACAAATGGAGAATCATTTATTGCCTGCCTTGCAACTCTTTACAAGGTGAGCTTTTAAAAATATCAAGTGGCTTATGAGTAATTAGGTGGAATTTTCATTTATGGAATATTTTATGGTCTTCTACTAAGCAACAACTTGCTAGGCTGGAGAAACAATGCCAGAAGGGAAAACCATGGTCTGCGCCTTCAGTAGTTTTACAGTACAGCTAAACTGATATCTTGATTTGCAATCAACTGTGCAGTTATGTCATTTGGCAAGGCCTCTTAGTAACTGAGTGCTTTTATAGCCATTTGGATGCAGCTACTAACGGGTTTTAAGATCTTAGTCAAAAACCTCTTAACGCATGAGCCTTCTATTCATCAGGTGGAATGTAAGTACAGTCAGCTACTGATCATTAGATTCTCACAACCTGTCCCTAAGATGTTTTCCTGTCATCATGTCTTTTACTTTTCATGGTCATGTTCAGTGAGAGAGGTAGGGTAGAAATCTCATGAAAGATGATGAAATAATTAGGAAAATACCCCTTGGAAATCCTAAATACCAGGTTTTCATACAGTGCTTGAGTGCAGAAAATTATAGACCTGAGCACAGAGATACTTGGAGACAGTCTTGTTGCTTGAAGTTAGTGACACTGGCCAAGTTGGTTGACGCCTTCCTTTCAGTTTCCTGGTATGTAAAACTACAATGCTTCATACACCTGTTGAGTTCTTAGCAGACAATAAAGTCTTCAAAACCAAATTTTTTCCTTTATTGCTCTATAGGTACTATATAACAATTCTCCTGTATATGGAGTAACGGGACAAGAATTATCTGTATGTTGGCACTTGATCTAGGACCTTAGAGCCCCTCATCATTGATACCTGAGTGTGTTATGCCTACATTTCTTAGAATAGGGTTGTGCTCTTGTAAAAGACAACAATTGGAGAACCAGTCTTTTAAATAGGGTCATTTTTAACCCAATGATCAACTGAGACCAGTAAGCTGGGGATTGCATGGTGTTTTGAATAGTTCTTAGATTTTTATTTTGTCCATACCTCAATAATGAAAGTAAACAAAACAAAACATTGTCATCTTTTTTGAACACAGAAAGCTAGGTAATACAGGTAATCTTTATTAATTACCATCATCATTGCTGGAAATTATTGATTACATGCTATCTCTACCTTTGATGGTTACATTCTACTCTTTTCAACCTTTCTCTTATCATGTTAAAATCCCAAAGTTTATGATAACTATGATAGTGGCTTGAGAGATTGCTCAGTGATTAAGAATGCATCTGACCTTTGATGGTTTAAATGAGAATGTCCCCACTGGCTTGCATGTTCGAATACCGAGTTCCTGGATGATTGTGCTGTCTGAGGCTGTCTAGGCATTTCAGCCTTGATGAAGAAGCACACTGGGAAAGCTTTGGCGTTTCAAAGCTTTCTGTCATTTCTAGTGTTCTCCCTCTCCGTGTCTTGCTTGTGGTTTAAGAGGTGAACTCTCAAGCTTCCTCTTCTTGCCATTACACCTTCTGCCTGTTGCCATTCACTTCACCATGATGACTTTTATCTCCTGCCTGTTGCCATTCACTTCACCATGATGACTTTTATCTCCTGCCTGTTGCTATTCACTTCACCATGATGACTTTTATCTCCTGCCTGTTGCCATTCACTTCACCATGATGACTTTCATCTCCATGGAACCAGAAGTCAAAGTGAACCCTTTCTTTTATAAGTTGCCTTGCTCAGAATGTTTTATCAAAGCAACAGAAAAGTAATAACACTACTCTTTCAAAGAATGAGTTTAGGTTCCAGCAGTAGTGTGAGGTGGCTAATATCTTTAAATACAGCTCCAGGCAATATATTATCTGTAGACTCTGGGGGTGCCTGCACTCACATGCATATATTGTCCCCCTCAAGTACACATAGTTAAAATACAACTCAGATAAACCTTTAAAAGATAAGCATGGTGGTACAAGCCACTTTGGACATTGTAGTTGTTTGAATAGGTATGGCCTTGAGACACTCAGGTGTTTGAATGCCTGGCTGATAGGAAGTGGCACTATTAGGAGGTATAGCCTTGTTGGAGTAGGTGTGGCCTTGTTGGAGGACATTATCATTGTACAAGTAGCCTTTAAGGTGTCCTATGCTCAAGCTATACCCAGTGTGATGCACAGTCTCCTGCTGCCTCTAGATCAAGATGAAGAACCCTCAGCTCCTTCTTCAGCCCCATGTCTGCCTAGAAACTGCCATGATCCCAGACATTATGATAATGGCTAAACCTCCGAAACTGTACACCAGACTGAAACAAATATTTTACTTTCTAAAAGTTGCTATGGTCATAGTGTGGAGAGTTTTTGGTGTCGTTTCTAGGAATTAGGCATTTGTCACTGGGCTTGGACAAGGAAGAAGGCTCAGGTAAGACTTTTAGCAACAGTGACCATGGGGCTTGGCTTACTATGCTGAATTACTTACTATCTTACGTGATCTTTTTGCTTACTACTTATTACCTTGTGTGATCCTTTTGCTTACCACTCTGCTTGATTAAAATCCTGTGTGATCTCCCTGTTTACTACTTCACTTGATTACTTTGTCTTTGTTCTAAGAACTGACCATGTTTTTTGGATATACCTAGAATGATATAAAAGCACGCTGGAGAGAAATAAAGCTGCTTCAGCCTCAGTATGGGCTGGAGTCATGTTATAATTTTGTCAATTTGTTTTTCTTCTTTTTCAATCCTCACTCCCTCGCTTGAGACCCTGTTGACTGACTGAGCTGGCTTGGTCACCATAGTGTCTCTTCACAGCAATAAAACCCTAAGACAGAGGTTAAAGGGATAGAATGGCTGCAAGTTTCAGATCAACCTGGTAAACTCCGTGAGACTTTGTATCACACAACACAAAACAAAATGTTGCCAGAATTTAAGTGCTCTTGCTCTAGAAAAGTTGTAAAGAAGGCCCACACAACACATTTGTTATCAATGCTTTATTGTTCAAAACAAAATTGAAATTCTCTGGCACATAAAACAATTATTTCTACAAAAGGAAAGCCTACAAATCTTGATAATTTATACAAATAACAGTTTTTCAAAAAATAAAATTTTAATTTAGTAAACTTGTCTTGTGCTCTACATTTTTAGCACTGTCTGCAATGATCCACCATAAATCCCTGAGCAGAGACATTTTGATCATGTTCTAATACCCCAGGCCCCCCCGCCCCCCCGAGTTGGTCAGTTACTAAGTCCAGCCCTGTAGTGAAAAGTGTCAGGGACATGTAGGTATTAAAGATCCATGCATTTTATGACATAGGCCCAATGATTAACACCACTTGGGAGTTGAGTCATGTGAAATGTGGCTATTGTGCATTCAGTGAACCTACAGGAAGCAAGTGTTGGAAAGAAGGAACAGTAATAAGACAGACATAAAATGTGAAGGCTAGAATGCTGCAACAACTATTTCAATAAATAAAAAAGGGTAGACACTGAATTCATCTTTATAACAGCCTTAGCTTAAATTTCTTTGTCATCCAAGTTGCCAATGCATTAGAAAATGAACTGTATACTTCAACCCACTATTTTTTGGTTTGACCATGGGTTTGTTGTTGTTAATGTGAAATATTATTCTGACAACACAGTGATTTAGTTATACGTTAACTCCTGGCCCTTGAGTGAAATGTTTACAGAGTAATATATGCTTTAAAGAGGGCCTTCTCATAAACCCCATCAAAACTCTCACTATATCTATTCTCTCATAGGAACTAATGTCATTGGAACACTACCTCAAATTCTTTATCCACTGTAGTCGATACATGACATGGTATATAATATAGAGAGAAAACCTAGTATTTTTTCATGTCCAGCTTCCCTTTAATGGAATCACTGATCATATATATATACATGGAGTATAAAAGGGAAAGAGAGAAAGCACATAACTGTCTTAACAAATCTTTTTTGTTTTGTTTTGTTATTTTGCTATGGTTGGATAATAAATAAATAAATATGGTGGGTACAGAATAGTTAATTTATCTAGAAAGATGTTGCTAATAGACTGGTATTCTGGGAATTTAATTTTTAGTAGTAAAGTTTGAGTACAAGGCAAAAATGTTAAAAAAGAATGTTTTTTCTTTGTTTCATTTATAGCTTTTTACTTATAAAATGATCACTGAAATACCTAATAGCAGGTAAGGAGACAAAACCCTCAGTTTTCTATTGGAAAATATCTTTCAACTGAGAAATGCATTTGGCAGAAGATGGTAATATATGAAGGCTGATTTTTACTCTATGGCATCTTAAAATAATTTATTTTTTGACATCTTTCAGGAAGAGCAAAATGAGACAAGGTTTTATCTGCCTTGCTCCTTAGGCATGTTAGGACCTGATGGGAATTTTATACCCAGCTCTTTCCAAAACACAAAGTCAGTGACAACAATCCTCATGTACTCACCCTGCGCTGGCTTATTATATCAACCACTGGCAAGGAAGCACCATGGACTGTGCCTTATATAGTCATGCTTAGTTAGTAGAAATGGAACACTTACAGCATCCCCATTTTTTCAGCCTTAGTGAGCAACATGTATAGTAACCAGGAATAGACATCATAGCAGATAATTTCAAAAGAATCAATACAATGAGATCTACCAAACAGCATTAGAGACAATACTGAGAATATCAACATGAAAATGCCTTTGTGACACATACCCAAGGCCACCCTAGGTCCTCTCATATCAGCTGTATGAGTGGTTAGCTCTTCTCCACACGTTCATTCTGACACAAGGTAAACAAACGATGATCAACACTAGGAAGCCTATGACATTCAAACCATAAAATGTTTCTGTGCACAAGTCAAGAAACAACTGGAGATCCTGAAAGATCCCAACACACTGTTAAAACCAAATGTTGATTAGCTTCAGCAATCAATAAGCAGGCTGTCCCATAGAGGGAAGACAGCAGCGTAAGGACAACCGGTGGCTCACTGGGATTCACACTATGTGTTAATCACCCCCTTAAGAGTTCACTGTGGCTGGGTGGGCTCTCTGACTTCCTCTCACAGTGTTTTAGGAACAATATCATTTCAAATTCTCTCTCTACTTTCTAAGAACACTCCAAAGTCTTGTTAAGTGCTCTGGTTTACAGTCTACAGGTAACAATTACACTCTCCCAGAGGTTCTGAATGTCTCCCTTTTTGGTGTTAAGGGCTGTGCCCATAGCAAAGTGGATTCTCCCAGCAGTGGCAATAACCATGATGACCTCTGTCCTGGGCTTGAAGTTGCCAGTGAGCTTAGATCACAACACTGCTGGGAAGTTCTATCTGTTAAGGAAGCCAGCTTTGACAAGCGGAGGAGGAGGAGGTTAGTTCTCATGTGTCAGGTCTTGGAGGTCTTCAAGCCTTGCTTTTCCATGATGTTCCATAGCTTGCGGAGATTGGACTGAGTGATGACATCATCTGGCTTGAGTTGCAGAGCCCTCAGGTAGTTGGCCTCAGCCTTCTGGAGTCGCCCATTGAGATGTAGAATGGCCCCTAGGTTCATGAGAGCAGCAGGGTACTGCAAGAAGAGAGGAGAAGTGAGTGATAAAGAGGCCATTTCAAGAGCTCCTTCATGGAGGAAAAATGTCCTAGCTATCTCATGCATGCTTCCCTTGTTTAGAGGCATCTGACAGAAGTAATTTACCAATTTATAGAAATAGGGACAAGAAGTATGCACATCTTTAAGCAGTAGCTATGTAGTTAAAATAGGATTGGATAAGCAGTTAGGAAATGTATCTTTTTATTTCTTTAACGGAAAAGCAAATATACCATAAAAAGACTGGCTATCCTAGACAGCCTGTTTTTCAGGGGGCGGGGAGGGACTTTTCAACTTTATCAGGTCATGGTGGTATACCTCTATAACCCTATCTGGAGTTGAAGGACATCCTCGGATATATTATGAGAGTTATAGGGCAGGCAGCACGTTTAGAATCAAATAAAACAAACAAGTTCAAAGAAAAATAATTTCAGATAGAACTAATCTTTAAAAAAAAAAAACCCTCAAATAGAGCTTAGTGACAGAGTGCTTACCTGGCATGCCTGAAACTCTGGGTTCAAGTCCCAACACCACAAAACAGAGCACAGTCATAGCATGTAAACATTGTTTATCTGAGCAAAGCAAACAATATAAAAATATACCTCAAAAAATGAGAAATTGGAGTGCAAAGGGAAAATATCTATGACCATGTCTTGTTTTCTTAGCTATATTCTAGACTTTATACGTATAAACACTAGGCTATGAGATGTGCTGATATTTTCAGAATGGAAGCCCTGAAAAAATTTAAATTTAAATTTAACATATTTCTAAAACCTAAACTAAAATATTTCCCTGGCAAGACAAGACCCTCATGTTTAAAATTTTAAAATAGGTAGATTTCTCTAATGATGAATGTTTATATACATATATCAAGGTAAACAATACCAAAACAGAGAAAACACATGGTATAGGCAAATGTAACTTAAATAAATTCATTTTCTATTACTTGTTGAAAAATACTTAAGGAAGAATGAAAAAAAAAAACTTAAATAATGCTTACATCATTTCAGTCACCATGGCAAGTAAAATATAATATAATTTAAAAAAATCAGAAAGAATTTTTTTTTAAAAAAAATATAAAGATTATGGTAACCATAGTTTACTATGAGGATTTTGTTTCCAAGTTCTCAGATATCTGTTAATGAAAGTATATTGTATTGGGAAATATATATGGGCTGCTGCCCTGTTTTGTCCGTAGGAGGCTCTTGTTCATAGGAAGCAGATTTTTTGGCAGCTACACAAATGTCTAGTTCATATTTCAGATAAACAATGTTTATATGCTATGACTGTGCTTTCCCTTTGCAGGTAGTGTCAGCCATTAATTGTCCTTCACTCTGTGCACAAGCCAAAGATAATGTCCAATCATTCTATGATTTAGTATTTTTACAATGCATGCATTTTTTAGCTGAATTTAATTGACTCTATTGTTTACTGTAAAAACAATTATTTCTGAGCCAAATCAATCCTGGAAAGAGTAGATCTGCCCAAAACAAACAAAGGGGGAAAAAAGATGATCACATTTCAATCAAGAGATCTGGGTAACCTTGGTGAAGTGGCCTAAGACCCCTGTACCCAAATTTCTCAATGTTTCTAGAAAAGCATGTGGCAGACAGAATACTGTCACAAAGTAGACACTCAGCAAACGTCATGGTCATTTTTTCCCATGTGGCAGAATATTGTCACAAAGTAGATACTCAACAAACGTCATGGACATTTTTTTTCTAGTCTATTAAATGTGTCTTAGTAATTTTCATAATTTTGAGTTCAGTGTATACACACTGAAATTCTCTTAAAGTCTAAACTGCTAGCCATTATTTTCAAATTTTCTACATTCTCTTTCTTCTACAAATAATATCATAAATATAAGCTGTACCTCACTTTCACCAGTCTTTTGGCTAGAATGACTTAATATTTATGAAGAAAAAATACAGATGGTTAGTTTCTAACTTTAAACACCAATTCAAATACACCCAGCTCTAAATTGTATGGCAGTGTGAAGCACTACACTGGAAACCAAATTAACACCACCGTCTAAAGGAATTAACCACCAATGTTACCCCAAGCTCCTCTGATGCCTGGACATATTTCTGAATTATGTCTCCTCACAGTGCTTAGCATGACTGTCACTAAACAGCTGCTAAACTTTGGTATGCATGTGTTCAGAGCCTCAACTACTAGAGATGCTAAGAGCAGGAAGGAGGATCATTGTTTTCGGCCATTCTTTGTTAACCAGAAGTAGGAGAAGCCCAGGAACTGGGCTGAGAGAAGCCAGATGGCTCTGTGGGAGAGCCTTTAGTTCCGCAATTACTGTGTTACCAGTATGTCTCTACCTATAGTGTGTATGCATCAAATTGCAATACATGAAGCTTATCCAAACACTCAGGGATTATGTATTCAAATGGTCTAGGTTCACATGGCAGAGAAATGTGTATCTGGGAAGTTGGGTGTGGTCTTGGGATCTTGATTCTTGTCCAAGTTTGACGACAGAAGTATTTGCTTCATCTAGTTACTAAAATGATTATATGAGAATGAAAGCACATTGCCCTTTCTTCCTTACTTTGCCTTATCACTTCAAAATTGCGAACCCAAATCTCCTTCAGGGTGTGAACATGCACCAGGCCTTCTGGACTGCATGTGCCTGTACTAACTCCTAGTCTTTTTCAGGCTGTTCTTCAAAGAGATGGAAATAAAAATTGGGTGGGGAAGTACACCAACCAAGTTACCCACATTACTATATTGTTGTTTTTCTAAACTAGAGCCCAAGGTTCTTCTGTCCTTAGGAATTATCTTCCTGCCACCAGTTGCTGAATAAAATATTAGTATTTAGCATTATTGTAAGAAAACACAATAAGGAAGTTACATTTGTTTGGGAGATAATTTCTAGATGCTAGTTACAAAGGTGTTTTTATAAAAAAATTAATTTTGTGAAACTGGATCATGTTACTCTTTAAATAAAAATAACCATATTTTATTATGAAGCTAATGTGGGATGGTAGCCTCAAGGAAATTTATTCCTATTTGTTAACTGCTTTCCATAAAGAATAAAAATTATGTGTAAACTAGGTATATGCATATCTTAGGGTTTCTATTCCTGCACAAACATCATGACCAAGAAGCAAGTTGGGGAGGAAAGGGTTTATTCAGTTTACACTTCCAATTGCTGTTCATCATGAAAGGAAGTCAGGACTGGAACTCAAGCAGGTCAAGGAGCAGGAGCCAATGCAGAGGCCCTGGAGGAATGCTGCTTACTGGCTTGCCTCCTCCTGGCTTCCTCAGCTGGCTTTCTTATATAGCTTAAGACTACCAGCCCACAGATGGTACCATTCACAACCCCCCCCCCCCCAATCACTAATTGAGAAAATGCCTTACCACTGATCTCATGGAGACATTTTCTCAACTGAAACTCCTTTCTCTATGATAACTCCAGCTTGTGTCAAGTTGACACACAAAACTAGCCAGTACAATGCATATTCAAGAACATCTGTATTTTAAATGGTTTCATATTTATTTATCAATATAAAATATTGTAATGAATGTAAATACCACTTTTATTAGGGAAATCACTTTAGAAATTTATAAACCTGTATAATATACTGCTTACAACACCCTATAGCTTCTGAGATAATGGCAAACAATGAAATGTACAAACAGTTCTGCTAAAATATCACTGATGTAATGGATATTGGCACCTTAAGTAACTGCTTTGAAAGTGTCAACAGTGACTTGGACATAAATTTAAGTTGTTGCTTAAAAAAACAAAAACAACAAAAAAACCCCATATTTTAACAGACCTGGTTTATTTTCCCAAGCCTGTCACATACACCTGCCAGAGCAGTGATTGCTGAGGATTAATACACGCCCACCGTCCTGAGAACTCCTGGCCTTCGAGCCACACAGCTGAGTTCAGAGAATAGTCCTGGCAGCACCTCAATGCAGGACAGAAGATGAGAATTTCAGGCCCCACCCATCAACTCAGAATGTGAATTTTCACTAGATCCTCAGGTTATTTTTACTCCCATCAAAATGCTAGAAGTGCTGTCGTCAAGGTCGCTTCTAGATCAAAGATGTTATCATCTTACAGCTTTTACCAAGAAATTGCTTAGAATAGGTAGAGCCTGTAGAACAAAGTATGTCAGATCATGTCATCTATCCCCTTGTAAAGTAGAAGTTTCCTTTTGGTCATATAATTACTTAAGACAGTAAATGTCAAATGAAATTTTATTAACAAAGCTGTAAATGATTGAATGCTAGGAGACAGAAAGTCAGTCTGTGGGGACAATGTGTGACACATGTCTAAACAGCCTGCAAGCCTCTTTAGCTATGGAAGTGAATGCAAGAACTTAGAATGGAAATCCATCCTATTACATACTGGTGGCTTTGCTCTCTGCCAGCTGCAACCCATGGGTTGGGATGAGACCCATAAACACAAGTGCCAATGTCTTCCCTCACACACACACATGGTCTTTATTGAAGACAGCTGATGAAATTTTCAGCGTGTTAACCATGGCAGGCAGCAGCTTACAGCCCTTTAACACAGGGCTCCTGGTTTAATACAACAAAATGAGGTCACCTCCTTCTTTACAGGCTAGAACAGAGAACCAGACGTTGATTGTTTCCTTGAAGATGACAGATGTGTTACATCAATTGGGATGACTGGCAGCCATGTGGAGGCAGCATATGACGTCTTTCTCAAGTCTCTAGAGAGTCGTACCTTGTTATTTTACTGTGGACTTTGGCTTGATTCTCTAATGTTGGAGGAGGAAATTAAAATGATGGACATCTACTGGGGTAGGACAGAGCAACCGCAGCAAGATTGTGGAGGTCTGATTACAGTCCAGGATCCTTAAGGCCCTCAAAAAACTTATAGTTATTTGGGAGCAGGAGCTGACTTTTTCTGTCATATCTCATAATGTTGGAAAGAAACTTCTAAAGGAAAAATGGTGGTGTTGTGAATGGATACAGACTTGGGAATTCTGGATTCTCTTGGGAACAGGGCTAAAATATAGAAGTTTGGAGGGCCCTTGGACGTTCCAGAGGAAGAAAAACACTAGGTGGTGTATATTCCATTAGACCGTGTGGTTCTTCCTCTCGTAGGAGCAACTATGGGAAGGGGAAAATAGAACATAGTAACCAATATTTCTACCTATTATATGCCTTTATTTCCAATCTGTTTTCTTGACTCCTTTCTAAAGAATCTGCTCATGTTGTTGAAACTATTTATAGAGTGGTCTCTTACTGTTGTGGGAACCAGATACCATTTGAAAGAGAAAGCCCGCCAGGGGAATGGTCTCCTCCTAGCTCAAATATACTGTGCATCGGAAGAATATAACTTTCCTTCTGAATATAATTTTCAAATGAATAAATTTACATAGTTAAAAACTTTTAGTGGAAACTCAGTCCTTTTAAAAATAGTTACCAAATAACTGAGTGAGGGCCACAGGGTGCCGTTCAAAATGTATTGGGCTGAAATTGCTTACCCAACAAAATTAACAAGAAAAATGACTGTGACATTATGTTAAAAAATTAGTGGCATAAACAGTTTAAGAAACAATAATGAAAAGAACATTTTTGCATATATATATGATATAATTACTAGTGAGTTTAATATAGGTCTTACATAAAAACATAATGTGGACTGAAATAATACCAGATACACTATATTCTTCAGTCTAAGAGTTATTGTTACACCTGTCTTGCCCAACTGGTGTGCTTAAAGGTTTAGCCCTAAACCACAATCCTAGATACAGCAGCCTTGGTCCCAACCTCCTATACATTCAAACACATCATATTCAATTGTTAAATTTGTATAACTGGACCTTAAAAATCTCTCTGAAATCTTTTCCCTGAGAAGCTGGACGTGTAGGCCAACAGTATTTCATCTGCCTAGCCTAGGTGAGGCCTTGAATCTGATGCCAGAAACCACAAAAAAAAAAAAAGAAAGAAAGAAAGAAAGAAAAATAAAAAAATAAAAAAGAAAGAAAGAAAGAAAAAGAAAAGGCCAGGAAAACAAGGGAGAATCTTCCACCTACACTTTTTTCTCTTTCTTGGTTGTAATCCTTAATTCCTTAAAAAACCTTCTATATTATACAATTATTCTGACAGAAAAAATAGCTAATTAAACAGATAATGAGTGGCAGAGTCAAATAAAGAGGAATCAAGTCCTATGCCTTTTGTAAAAAAATATATATATTAAGTGTACAAAAATTTCAAAGGCCATAACAAATACCATTAACTCACACTTAACCAATGGAACCTTCTTGACATGACAGAAGGCCCCGGCTGCCTCAGTGCTTTATTCCTGAACACCTCCAAAATAGAAGCACTATCTTGAAATGGACAGTTCTCCTCCAAGGGCACATTATATCCATTTGAGTGTGCACACCCACAACAAATGCAAACCTTTTATACGTTGTATAGCCCAGCCACTCATCATTCAACACGGAACGCCATTCTGCCGTGTGTGTACCTGCAGCTTGCAGCTTTTGCCCATGCGTACATCTCTTTGATTGTTTAGTCTTTGAGGGTTAGTCCCCTCACGTGTACTGCACTGCATGCCTTCCATCTCTTCCTGCTGGGAATCAGAACTCTTTATATAAGAGCACTTGTCTCTTTCCTGTGTATCTCTACACACATAGGTGTGGAGTGGCCTCTAGGAGTGGAGTTGCTGGATCACAGAGGAGTACTGCTTTGCCAGATCTTAGGATGTCATCAACATATTGTAGTCGGTCCACATATCATAGCCTTAATAATAGTCACTACCTTCTAACTCATCTATAATAAGCTGAAAGTTATAGCCTAGTCTGTACTTAATTTCAATGATTACTAGAGAAGTAACATTTTCATTTGTTTATGATCTTTCTAGAATATACCTTCAGTAACATATCTGTTCTGGTCTATCTGTGGACAAAGTGAGTTTGTGGAGAGTTCTCAGCAACACAGAAATATCTGAAAGATAAGAGCATGGGCCCTTACTAACCCAAAACCCAGCCTAAACAGAAAAGATTTAAGAGATATTTAAGGTCACAAGCATCTAGCAATTGAATCTGATGTGCTTGAGTACATAGGAGGGAGGGATCAAGGGTCCTCTGATCTTCCCCAAGCCTGTGAAGCAGATAACCACTCTTTATTTTTGTCTCTTTATCCCCTACTTTCCTTTTCTTCTCCCATGGCATCATTTTTGTCTCATTTTAAAATTGTTTATTTGAAAATTACATACAAAGTGTTTTGATTATATTTATGTCTTCCTTTCTTAACTGCTCCCAGAGCCTTCTCCTTTTTTCTACCAACACAACTTTGTGTTCTTTTTAATCCATTGACTCCAATTTGTGCTTCCGATCAATCTTGGATGTGTGGCCTTCTCTGGAAGTGTGAGCTATCCCTTAAGAACTATACTTATAAAAAACCAAAACAGGCTCTTCCTCTCCCAGTAGCTATCAACTGTCAATACTTCCTGAACTAGAGAGAGAACTTTGTGCTGACTTCCATTATCTATGCTGGGATTCTTGTCTGGTTTGAACCTGCACAGGTCATATTATACATGCTGTCATAAGTGCTGTGAGTGTGAGCCCACATGTGAAACTGCACTAATATGTCTGAAAACCAAGATTTCATTGTAGTCACCTACCTCTGTATTTTATCATCTTTTTAATAACATATTCTATAATGACTTTTGAGCCTGGGAATGAAGAGGTATAACACAGAATGTTCATGAAGCACTGAGCAGTTTACAATCTCTTATTCTCTGAATCTTGATTCATTGTGGGAATCCGTGGGAATCATCATGCTATTCCAAATCGCAGTTTGTTTTTGTTTTTTGTTTTTGTTTTGGGTGAAGGAGTGAAATATGTGTTATTTTGTGTGTATAATAACTCATTAGGAGTTGATTTTATATGTTCAATTAGCAAAATAGTAACATATTCTACTGTAGTGTCTATGACCTGTCTAGATATGGTTCATGACTCACCAATGATGCCAGGTGTATGTTTCATCTTGTGGAGTGAGCTCAAAATCCAGTCGGTAAGTGGTTGGTTATTCCCATGTTGTTCATGCCACTAATGCACAAGTAGTCATATCTTTTCAGGCAACTACAATAACAACTAATATATCTGAATAATTATTGTAGTTTTCAGAGCTTATGGATGGATAAGATTGCTAGCATGCAAGCACATTCTAGATTCATGAAAGCTAGCTAGTATTGATGAAGCTTGCAAGTGAGTACCAGCTTGATCTCTCCATGTTTTATAACAAAAATATGTATTATATTCAGCAGTAGGGCCTTCTGTCTAGTTTTGGAAGGTAACCAATAACTTTGGCAATATACCATCTTTGGTAATTTACTCAAAGAACTCTATGTGCTACTATGGAGATACTTTGTTATCCATGTTCATTTCTGCTCTGTTCACAATAAGCTGAGAAATAAAAACAGCCCAGTTCTCCATCAAACAACAGACAATGAAAATGTAGTATGCTTCCCACAACAGAATTTTATTATCCAGCCCTTAAAGGAAATTATAAAATTCCCAGGTAAATAGATGAAGCTGGAAAGCATCATTCTGGGTGAGGTAACCTTGACCCAGTCTAACAAGTACTGCATGTTTTCTCTTATCTGAGGATTTTAGCCTTGAATCTTCAGATATGTATGTTTTATTTGGAATACCCAGGAAGATTGAGAAATTAGTAAGGAGCCATGAGTGGAGTGGAGTGGAAGAGAAACAGAATACAAACACTTACAGGCTTAAGTGGGAATAATAGACTAGGAAGGGATAAACTGGGCTTTGTGGGAGAGCAAAACAGAGGTGAGAACTCAGAGAGGGATGAATACCTCTATAAACCTTTGCAAAAAGTTATGTAGGAACCAAGATACTCTCTCATTTTTTTCTTTTCTTTACTTTTTTTTTTTTGAGTTGGTGTTTTTCAGGTTCCAGGTTATCCTAAAACTCCCTATGTAGCCATGGCTGGTGCTGAAACCACATTTCTCTAGCTTCTGCCCTCCAAATGCTGAGATTACAGCTGTACACCATCACATTCTGCTAGCCATGTTTCTCAACAAAAAAGTGTGTTCAGGAGTGGTGGCCAAAGTTTGTATACCCAGCATTTGGCAGATTGAGGAAAATATATTTGAAGTTTGCCTGAGCTACAGAATGAGTTCTTGTCTCAGAAATCAAAACAATATAGTTTTTAAAAAATGTTAAGAAATATCTGTCATAAACAAAACAGAGACTCTTTGAAACAGGTTCACCTTTCCTGTGTGGGGACATTTGAGTGATAAGAGCCATATGATTCTGTAATCATGTAAAATCCAAGATCACTGTAGCAGGAGAACACTGGCATCTACTAGTCAGCCAGCACACAGAATAATCTTTACTTATAGCCTTTGTCCAGATGCCTTCCTCGATGGCTTCCCTTTCAGATCCATAAAAAAAATAACAAGAAAAAAAATTAAGGTTTAGGATGATAAATAATCTTGCTCTTTCTTCCTCTGAAGAGCTTATGTTTCTACTGGCATCCTGTCCCATTTCTAAACCATAGCCTCATACGCTTCTCTTCCGTTCAGTTTCTTCTGTACTCTCACATGTCTCCCACTTAAATTTTCATACTTTTAATAAAAGGGGTGATGAATGGTGTCTCAGAGATTTCAAGCTGTGACTATAAGAAAGTATCCAGAACCTTCGGCCTTGGTTCTAAGCAGTCTTTTATTTTTTGATACTTTACTTACATTTCAAATGTTTCCCCCTTTCCAGATCTCCCCTTTGGAACCTCCTTATTCCCTAACCCCTCTCCCTGCCTCTATGGGGGTATTTCCCCACCCAGCCACTCTCGTCTTCCCTCCTTGGCATTCTCCTATACTGGGGCATTTAACACCCTCAGGCCCAAGGGCCCCTCCTCCCCCTGATGGCTAACAAGACCCTCCTCTGCCACATATGTGGCCAGCACCATGGGTCCCTCCTTATGTATTCTTTGGTTGGTGATCCAGTCTCCAGAAGCATCGGGAGGTCAGGCCAGTGGACACTGTTGTTTCCTCCATGGGGCTGCCAACTCCTTCAGCTCTTTCAGTCCCTTCTCCAACTCCTCCATCTGGGACCTCAATCTCAGCCCAAAGGTTGCTGTGAAGTGACTCTTGGATATTCTGAATTTTTGGGCTAATAACCACTTATCATTGATTACATACCGTGTTTATTCTTTTGTGACTGAGTTACCTCACTCAGGATGGTATTTTCAAGTTCAATCCATTTGCCTAAGAATTGCATGAAGTCATTATTTTTAATAGCTGAGTAGTATTCCATTGTGTAAATGTACCACATTTTCTGTATCCATTCCTCTGTTGAGGGACATCTGGGTTGTTCCCAGTTTCTGGCTATTATAAATATGGCTGCTATGAACATAGTGGAGCATGTGTCCTTATTACATGTTGCAGCATCTTCTGGGTATATGCCCAGGAGTGGAAGAGCTGGGTCCTCAGGTAGTATTATGTTCACTTTTCTGAGGGTCCACCAAACTAATTTCTAGAGAGGTTGTATCAGCTTGCAATGCCACCAGCAATGGAGGAGTGTTCCTCTTTCTCCACATCCTCACCGACATCTGTCTAAGCAGTCTTTTAAAATTTGTCATTCACAACAAATCTCCCCAGTTCTGTCTGGGCTTCCTAGATGTCTGTTTCTGTCATGCTCCCCTTAAAGCATCCATTTCCCCCATAGAGGACGCTTCTAACAATGGCCTTCTTCCTTTCTCTCAGACAAACTCTTCATTAAAGCAAACAATATGAAGCCAGAGTGGACAGCAATCTCTATTCACTGCTGACTTCCAGTGTTCACATGGCGTGGCCCGCATACATTAACTGCAACATTTACCACAATGAATCATAGCTGCTTGTTATACACGTCTGTCTTCTTCATTGAAGGGTGGAAAAACTCATTGAGTTTACTTCAATTGTTTTTATTGTGCTCGAGGTAGACACTGGCATAAGAATGAAACACTCAATGAATGCTTGCTGAAATTCTGTATGCATAGACCAGGGAAAGAAATTGGCCAAGCAACTGTCAATTCTCAACCAGTATCAGTTTAATTTGAAATGCATTTTTTGTTCACCTTTAGGTCAAGTACTCGGCTATGCACTAGATAAGTAACGGGCAAAAAGCTTTTATTTTAAAATAGATGTGGAATTAGTTCATTTTAAATGTATCCTGCTATTACCTCAAGCACATATTGATATATATATGCTTAATATATATATTAAACATATCAATATATAAAATCTCAATGCTGTCCCTCAAACTTAGGAGGTAGATAAAACTGCCATCTATGCATTACAGTAAGTGCTAACAGGGACCACATGGGAAGGACTCACTGTCCTCAGTTTTTAGGCCTGCTCATGATGACAAATGCATCCCTTGGAAGGTAAAGAAAGATGTGTCTAACTGGAACACAGTAAGAGCTGTGAGGTAAGTGGGGTGAAAGCTTTTATATCTGGGTAGAAGGCTATGAGACAAGATACACCAACCAGTTGCTGCAAGACTTTATATATCCAAAATGAGAGTGTACATAAATTTTTGTAATTAATAGATGGCATCAAAATCCCCACCTTCTTTTTTTATTTTAAAAGCATTTTTGGCAGACTGCTGAGAGTAGAGCTAAAGGTAATGGGCAGTAATCCTAATATATAAGGGTCTGAATTTCAATTAAGATTAAGCTGAAGATTAAGCTGATAATAGTGACAGCCATGATGTTAACCCTTCTGTGACCCAACCAACTTCAGGAGGAAATCCATACTTAACAATATACTATTAATGCAATGCACAGAAGGCTCTTCACAGAAGAGTATGGTGAAATGAAAATTCATAAGCAACATAGTGCTCTCAATGCAAAGGACACAGTTCTCTAAAGTCAAATTTTGATGAAAGCATCACTACAAAAGAAAAGATTTATGAAGTCATAGATGGAACAAAATAAAATAGCAGTGCAATCCAGCAATGGTAAGGCAGATCCTGACAGATGATATAAATGATTCTTAGTGTCAATGTAGTGTTTGTATTTGTGAAATAGCTTTTGAATAAAACAAAACACAGATGGGTAACAAGGAAGACATGATATTGTATTAAGGGAGTAGTTTCAATCTGTCAGTGACACATTTTATCCTGTGTACGCAATCCTTGCTTTCTACATCTGCCAGGTCCCACGGGGCATACCAGGAATGTTCATTTAACTTTTATGACTGGAGTGATTGTCACAATGTGGAGCGCTATTCATTTTCATGGCAGTCAAAATGTCAGCAGCTGTGGCGTGGCGGGTGAGCAAACAGTCATTGTAATGGGACCATCTTCAAGGTGATAGTTATCTCTAACAGACTTTAAAGTGCATCCCTTAAATTAAGAACCTGACCTCAGAAGTTACTTTTCACTGAAAATGATGCTACTTCAAAGTTGTGTTTCCTAATGCTCTCCATTTTATAGGGATGTCTTTCCTAGCTCACAAATGGAAAGCCTGGGACCCAGACTTCCTAAGCAGCCTTTGTAAAATGTAACCAGTATACTGTTCATTTTGAATTACAGCAAAAATGATGCTCATCCTATGAAGTGAACCATCACACTTTTGCTCTTCACCACTGAAAATCATCAGGGCAGACAAGCATTGTCTATATGTCAAAAAGAAACAGAAAACCAAGCTCTGTCTGCCCCCATTTACTTAGATAGGTGCCACAAGATTCCAGGAAATCTTTGAAACAAATGTTTTGCCTATTAATCCAAGCAATATAATTGACTCTACACTGCATTTAATAGCTTTAGCATGAAGATGAAGAAGGAGCATGTGCAGACATTCTCAACCACAGTCACATTTCTGAGAATGGACTTCAGCTGTCCAGATTGTGTGAAAATGAATTTGAATATATGTGATAAAGGACTATTTATTCTGAGTAGCTGGAACAAGTCACCACCATTTCATTAAATCATATATCAGAAATATGTTGGAAATTAATATTAGTACCTAAAATATTAAGGAACCCAATCACCGTGAATGGCAGGAGTAGAATCTCACTTTCGTGTCCTTTTTCTATGAAAATTGATCATCTTTACATATATAAGAAATCGGGAAGTATATGTTTATCATAAGGTTCAGACATATCATACTGACATAACCAAAGATATGCAGGAGCAGGAATCAAAAGACGCCAAACAGTCAAATATGGGCAATTATTTCAACTAATGTAGATCACTTCTCTAGTTTACTTTTATGCTTTCAATTCACTGATACTTTGGGGGTTGGCTGAGCTATGATGGTTGTGTAATGCAGAAAAGACAGATTTGTTCCCAAACAAGACTTACTGTAAATATTCCCTGCTTATAAGTATAAAAATGAGCATGTCAGCGATTTCAAAGCAGTAGATTAAAATGATTAACCTAATACATTCTGAACCTTCACTAAACTGCTGTAATGGAGTCCCCATTAATGTAGTGGCCCAGTGTATTGCTCCCGTTAGTAATCAGACTCTAGAAGTGTGACAACAGATAATCAGTGAGGGTCTCACTCCTGGATCTACAGTCCCCTGGCCTTCCTCAGTGTGTACACGAAGAGCAGACATGGGGACATTCCTCATGGTTCCACTGTTTTAGAAGGGTTTCAGTCCCATTGTAAGGATTCTACTCTCCAGGCCTAATCAATCAAGCCGTTCAGATTCTCTGAGAGGCTCCATCTCCAATCACTTTAGGAGAAGGGTGTCAGCCTATGTATCCTGGAGATAATCAGTTATTCAATTCATAAGAGGCAGGCCACATCACCTGTGTTCTGTGTTACAGAGCAGACAGGATGTGAGCACACAGGATTAATTAGGGATGAGGTTCAGTGAGAACAATCACATTTCATCATGATGTACGAAGGCAGCAAGTGGAAGACAAACACAGACACACAGACACACACAGACACACACACAGACACACACACAGACACACACACAGACACACACACACACATACACTTTCCTGAGCAAACCTTTATGCACACAGCACGTGGAAAGGAAAGTATCTGTCACGCTCTAAGCAATCATGACCAGACCAAACATGAGCAAACAGGAGTAAAGCAATTCTTCCAAATGCTATAAATCGTCCAGGGGTTAAAAGTAAAACGTGGACACTGCCTGATGCATGTGTATTCCATTTGCACATCTATAGGGCGTGCGGGGGGGGGGGGTTTGTTGAAATCTTCTGGTAAAAATGGTGATACAAGGTCTTTATACATCATTTCAGAAACTATCCCACCAGGATACACCAACCAAGGGGAAGCCATGCTACACTCTGAGCTGTTACACTTGCCAAAGTTTCACACCTGCTGCAAATGTAAAATAAATAAATGTAGCTGTGGGTCTACACTCACGGCAAGCTAAGGGGTGCTGAGTGGCAGAATTTCTCCCATGCGTGATCCAGACTCAGGTACCGCCTAAGGAGCTCTTCAGCCTGTGAATGTTCTGCAAAGTTAGTATCTGGAATAGCTCTAACCAGGCAGGATCAATCATCTCGTAAATAAGGCATGTCCAGCCAGCATTGCTTTTATATCTCTAAGATTTTAATAACTGTCCTGATGACATATTTTTCTTTTGTGTTCTTACATAATACAGATTTTGCCATGCTTCCACAGAGTCAACCTATCCATGTCTTATCGCTTCCTTATTTTTAGAAACCCATGACTCTTTCCATTAGCTTTCCCTTCCTTGGTGTAGAATGCCAGTACAAGAAAGGAAACAAGCAGGCAAGGAACAATCACGCATGCCCAAAGTCCTAACACTGCTAGCAGCAAACACATGGGCTGGATATTTTCTCAGCAATCTCTCAAATGACAACCAAAATGAACATTGGAATGAAAGCCTGAGACAAGTAAATCAATTCAGACTCAATTAGTAATTTTTCTACGGTAACTCTGACTTCCTTCAGACTCTATACCAAGTTAGGGAGCCTTAAGGGCTCTAAAAATGTGTGTCGAATACACTGCATGCAATACACTGCCACCCCTCTGAAAGAAGTAATTTTGTATGCACTGTGTAACAACCTGAGATTTGATATTTGACTGTGAAAACACTAGGCTACTTCTCATTGCTACCTGGGATTCACGCCTGAACAACCAGGACAAAATGCTCTTCTCTAGAACTATAAGAAGGCGTATCTTTCCAGTTCTTTTATGTAAGAAACAAGAGACATGATCCTTTCTTCCTACTACATATTATTCTTGAAACGAAGTACCTTATGAACGCTCCACTAACTATCTAATTAAATTGTAAGCCCTTTATGTCATAAATGGTTAACGTCCATTCTATATAATACTTAAATCCAATTTTGCTGTCTTGAAATGACTCATAGAAATTAAGCTATGTTCTAATGCCTGAAATTTGATACTTTAATTTAGTAAAAAATACAAGCTTAAAAACATTGCTAACTTCTTGGTTCACCCAAGAGAATAATTAAATGATAATTATAAAAGAAACATTCTTAGAAAATCAATTCTGTGTGCTTGTTCTATTACATAAGTGACTACCAGCAGATAGTCAGGGTGTGGGTGGGTGTGGATCAGCTCAGCTCCAAAATTTGTTCACAGGGGAACAGGTACCATGGACATCTCAAGAAATAGAGAAACAAAGCACCCCGGCATCTCTTACTGCATACATAAGAACTAGAAAGAAAAAAAGAAATTTTATACTGATAAAAAATTTTAAGAAAAAAAGTACTGAAAAAATTTTAAGTCTAAACATAGTTAAAATCAACTATGTCCATCATTTCCCTGATTATGAGTTTTAAAATTATGAGTTTCGTGTTGGACATGGTACTGCATGCTTTTAATCTCGAAGAGGCAGAGAAGTAAGTGGATCTCTGTGAATTCTAGGTCAGTGTGGCCTACCTAATTACTGAGCAGTTTCTACGTGATGAAGCCCAAACAATACAGATAACGGTCCAAGTATCAGGTCTGATAGAGTTTACATTCTATTGAATACACAAATAATATGTGTGAGCTCCATCAATACTATATTATGTACTAAGATTAAAAAGTGAATCAAGATATGTGCTTAAGGAATAAATTAGAGGAAAGACCATAAATTACTCTGTAAATCTTGTCTGATTTAATTTTTAACCCCCTGCCTTCCCAAGACTCAAAAGAAGACACATGTACAGCACATCCATACATGGGAAGGAACTCCCACAGGCTGAAGGCAAGAAGGGCCTGGGCTGGAATCCATTGGAAATATGGGAAGAATAGGTTTCCAGGAGGAATGAGTGACTATCTGTCAAATGGGTTTCCACAGGACAACAAAGAACTCAGAACAGAGAACAAATGCACGGTTGATTGGCGTAAATGGGTGATGGAGTAGGTTCAGCTGAAAACATAAAGTTTTGTTTTAATATGGAGGTGAGGAATTGTGTGGTGGTTAGCTAAAGAGAAGAGGTTATGAGCTTTTCTTACTGCTTTTACAAATTTGTAGGAAGAACATTCTTTAATGGTAATGGGGAACTTGTTATCATAGGAGAGACAGAGAGAATAAGAAAGGGGAGAAGCCAGTAGCTTTGGGGGCATTGTCCATTATCATCCAGAGCAGAGGTATCTATTAGTGAAGAGTTTCATTTGAATCAAGAGCATGAGCTCTTTCTCTGCAATAGCAGGGGGAACATGGCATTAAGGGTACAGATGACAATGAATGTCAGATGTGGTAACCGAAGTCTGGGGAGGCTCTCTGATGATCTCTAAATTTACAGTTAGAGAGAAAATAGAGTAGTAAACTCTAGCATGACCCTGATGGAATCAGGAGAGATTCTGGGAATTTTAGTTATGAGAATAAGGTATAAATAGTTGTATGAGAAACTATGAGAAAACTCTAGCAAACTCTAGATCAGTGGTTCTCTACCTTCCTAATGCAGCAACCCTTTAATACAGTTTCTCGTGCTGTGGTGACCTCCAAGCATACAATTATTTGTTGATGCTTCATAACTTCAATTTTGTTACCGTTCCAAATAATGCAAATATCTATGTTTCCAATGGTCCTAAGTGAATGCTTAACACCACCTCCAAGGGGTGCCAAACCACTTTCTAGAATGGTTTCCCTAGAATAGAAGACACCTGATGTTACTGATATTCATTTTAAAGGCATATATTTTTATTTACTTATATTTAGCTTTAAGGTGCAGGCATGGACCACACAGAGATGGTAATGTCTTGAACAACATGTATGATTATGTGAGAGTCAGCAGAGAAGAGAGAACAAGTAATGTATCATTATAAATGACTTAGCATGGAACATAATGCAAGCATGAAGAGATGGAGGGAATGTTGTGGTGAAGCAGACATAATACTAGCAATTTCCTTGTACTGTTGGTTGTGAGTGTCTGTGTTAGGTCAGGTGGTACCCAAAGTGAAGATGGTAAGTAAGTAACCAGAAAAGATGGACCACTGGGAAGAACAAAGCTTGGCAAACATTGCCGAGTTGAGCAGTGCTGAAAGATGCAGGCAGAACAGAGATACAGTCACACGGGCAACACAACATGAGGGATGATCTGAGAACACTGGGACCTTTGGGGTAACTTCTATAAGAAAGATAAAGAACATGAGGAAGACAAGTCCTGTTGTATGAAGGAAGAAAATATCCATCAATTCCGTTCATTGATAACTGTAAATTATGTTAATTGAGATTCATTCATTTTGATAAAGTTAATTCCTTAAGCGTAGTGGCCACTTGTTGATACTTAACTTTAAGCACCAAAGAGCTGATACTTATGCCTTGGGAATCTTCACCTAGAAGGATACTGTGATATCTAAAGTATGTCCTAAGATGCTTCTAAATACTGATGAATACATACATTGAATCATATTTGGCCTCATCTCTTCCCTTAAGTCCTCTCAGATATATCCCTATGTCCCTCTCTCTCAACTTCATGTCCTCATTTTTGGCCTTTTTAAAAAAGAAGATCTTGATTCCAATTATCCTTTCTATATACTCTGAGGTGTGAGGACAGCCAGTGGAGCATGGTCAACCTACCAGAAGTCTTACCTTCAAAGAAAACTGACTTTTCCTTTCCCCAGATCCATTAACTGTCCATTGCCCCTCAGTTAGGGGTGGAAGATAATGGTCCCCTTTCCTTCCCATGTTAGGATGCTGGCTGATACATGCAGGCAACTACAGCTGCTGCAAGTTAATGAGGACAGCAGATAATGCACTTCCTAGTGTTATTTTTGGATAGCTCTAGCAGTCTTCTGGTCCCTGTTTTATACTGTTAATTTCCTTTGTAATGTGGCAGTTGGCTTAAAACAACACAGATTGCATTTTTACTTTGTGTCCATTCAATAGCACGTAATAAATAAAAAAATACATTTATAAATCAAGTAAGACAAGAATATATTCAACTTGGGAACGAATGATATTACATTCAGTAAAGAATATACTACAATATTTAGTGCAATGATTCAGACAGTAGTTACTAACTACGGGAAAGGAAGAAATAAGATGAAACAAGTTAAGACACAAACAAAGTACTTGGAACGTACTTTGGAGGTTAGATGATATATTCATGGTAAGGCTCTTCTTATTAAGCATATTGCTTATACATATTAATATGTTTTGTGAGTTATAGATTACACTTTATAACATAAGTATCTGATTTTACAATTATCCTCTAGGATCACACTTCCACGGCTCTTCCTTGGCAACAAGAACCCCAAAGGCAGCCCTCTATAGTAATATAAAATGTTCCCTTGCATATTGTTGACTGAGTCCAAAGTGTGGCAGTTGTGAAGAACACTAAAGACTGCATTTCTGGTAATATTCCTAGACTGTTTGCTTGATTAACATAAACAGCCCTTCCTGGTCCATGTATGCCACAATGTTCATCTGTGCTTGTGTCGTGCTTACTGTTTGGTTCACTCTCCATCTTAGATCATCCTTCTAGAATGGTTTCTATTCTGCCCAAGGCATGTGTTTTAAACATCTCTTCACTGAAGGGCTACTGGTGGCAATATTATTCAGTTTTTGATTATCTAAGCTGTTGCTTCACTATCATTTTGAAAAATAATTCTAACTGCCAGGAGTATTCCTGAAAGTTTTAATGCTCATTCCATAGTATGGGGAGTCTTAGTGCCTTTCTTATTGATTATTGATTTGGTTAAATTAGCATGCTTTACAGTCCATTCCTTCCAACTGCTTTTAGATTCCCAATTCTGTGTTTGGTATTCTACAAAAATCAACAGTGATAGGTGAAAACAGATTTCTATCTATTCACCCTGTAGCACATTATGCTGTATATCTTATGGTTCTAAGCAGTTTATTGCCCAATTATATACTTTAGGTCTCTGAATAGATGTTGTTCAGACAATGTTGTGTTGGTTTAGTTTTTTCTTTATATTTTCAGTGCTGGGGATCACAATGGATCCCAGAGCCTTACACATGCAACTGCTGTGTCACTGTGTGTCTCCGAGCTCTTTCCCCTCAACGTTTTTACCTTCTCTTTATATGCTGATTTTTCCTTTCTTGTGTAGACAACTAGATATATTGCTTACACATATCTTAAATTTGCTGGTGTTCACAGAACTGTCTGACTACTTCTAACAACTAAGCTTTGGTATCATGGCTTTTCAGGCCCCACCCTAAGACTACCTTTTCTATTTCCAGCCCATCAAGACACAGGTGGCTACAGACTGAAAACAAAACAAAACAACAACAACAACAAAAACCAAAGAAACAAAAAATAAACACCCCCCCCCCAAGATCGAGGCACAGAATCCCACCAATCCCAAACCACCCTGGAATGCCCCGCTCCCCAACAAACTCTATATAAGCTTCCTGCTCAGTTTACTTCTCTCCTGAGCTGAGGCAGCCACCCTCTTGTACCTTTCCCAATAAATCTTTTGTGTAATGTTTGTTGTAGAGTGTGACTTTGTGGTATTCCTTGGCTCCCAAATGCCAGGATATCTTTCCCTTCACAGCTGTAATACACTTTTCATGATCAATATTTTCAACCTAGTCACACACAGCTGTATGTTTCTGATTTCTCTTTCTGTAGTCCTTAGGAATGTGCATATTTTATTTCTACTGACTCTTGGGAGAATGCTGATTATATCCATCTTTAAAGTGGAAAAGATTTCCAGAGGAGAATAATATTCTGTCTTCTACCCAGGACTTAGAAAGAAAGAACCTGTGCTCTCCTGACTAAAGTAATTGAAAAGGTCATAACATTTTGACAAGTAAAAGAGTTGGCTGTAGGAGAATTTTAGGGTGGTTGGCATAATGGTGAAGAATTAGTCAACAACCATGGAGGAGTTGTGTCTAAACAAAGGTGAGGTTCAAAGGGAATTGGTCTTAAAACATTTTCTAACCTGCAGGAAGACTTGGGTAGCAAATACAGATAAGCAATACTAATGAAAACACGCAGACAGCTAATAACATGCTTTGACATCCTCCTGGAATGAAGTCCACTTTTGGAAGAATGCTCTTTTGTTTAGATTACAACTGAGAGGCATCGTAAACCCACAGTTCATTTATCAGAAGTATCAAGTGCCAGTTATTTTCTCCCAACAGAGAAAGCTTATCCTATGCACTACTGTGTAGCATTTTGACAAAACTGCCTTGCGATAATACAGAGCAATTTCAACTCGATGCTATAATTTTTGCAGAGCTAGTCCACTTCTTGCCAAGACAAAGTTTAATTCCATCTTCACAAAATGAGAAGGGATTTGCCTTCCTTCATCTAGCTTCCTCCTTTATCATTTAGCAGTAAAATTATAGAGCAAGTCCGACTGAGCCCAAACCCTGATATTTAACAGACTAAATATATTTGTGTCTTATTTTACTTATGGGAAGAGCAAAAATATCCTACCTTCCCTGCTGCCAATATTGATGTTTACAGGAAGGATAAGGGACTGGTGTGATTATGTTCCTTGGTATCTAGCCAAAAGAAAACGTTTCCTACAATGTCACAATTATACAGCAAGGGTCTGAAACTGTAAACATTTATCCAAGAGCAAAGAGCTATGGCCAACAAGAGAGCAAATCACGGATATATATATCTGTCACTTACAACATTCTTGGAGCAACTTTATAGTATTTGTTACGTCCTTTTTGCATGCAATTTATCTAGTGAGATCACCATTATCCTTAAGCATGGCAAATCATTTTACTTCTCAGGCAATTATTTATTCAAAATTCTTATATGTTCTCCTTTTTCAATGGGCCCTAAAGTTATCTTCTACTAAATTAATCAATAACTATCGTATATTTGCCTGTTACTTTTATATTTTCAAATTATATGTGCTTTTATGACTGAATCTCATGATTGAACCAGAGAGACACAGGCCTTGTGAGGGATTAAGTAAACTATTCAAGATTAACTAATGAGAAGTAAGCCAAGTCTGGTGCTCAGCTCTTCCAAAGTATCTCATTGCTTCTTTCTTCTCTATGATAAGTATTCTAATTTATTAAGATACTGAGAGAGTCATGACTTGCATCTTGTCAAGAACTGGTGCTGGTTCAGAATATCTGGTCCAGCACTCTGGACTATTTGAACCTATAATACCTTACAAGCATAATTTGGGGGCAGAGGCTAACAGACAAAGAGAATGACAGAATCATTAAGTTTTCTTGTGGCTATGACGACATATCTGACAGGAAGTAATTTGGAAGGGTTTGTTCTGGCTTCCAGTTTAAGGCCATAAATTGCACTGGGGCAGGAACGTCATGACAATGGAAAGGGAGCCTCAGCTGGTCATTGCATCACGCAACTCCAGTGACCAGCTGTGTCTAGGAACTTTTGATCCCTTAGAGGTTCTACAATCTTCCTAAACAGCGCCACTGCAAGGGACCAGCTTTTAAGCACATGAGCCAATGCGGAGCCACATTTAAATCTCAACAATGAGGAAAAAGTATTGAAAGATAGTGAAAATTTGTACCTACACAATGTTTTCATGATTTTTCTCAAAAGAAACTAAACAGCATTTGACCTCCACAGACTTATTTCCATTTTATCGAGTACTGCCTGCTTTGTGTACCAAAATGCAAAAATAAATCACCATCTATGGAAAGAAAAACAAAAGGAATTTTACAAGTGGCTCACTGCTTACCAATAACAGCCTTAAAATAAAAGTGCTTAGTTATGTAGGAAGAACAGAGCAGCGCCCAAGTATAATGTAAAATAAGATCACAGACCATCAGGCTAACCACTTGGTGCTGTATTTCACTTCTCTTAAAGCTGTATTTCTCATTCATCAAGTTAAACAAAGCAGAGATTGTTTTAAAATGTGATCAATGTTGTTTGTAGTTTGCTGTCGAACTCAGAAGAAAACTAAGATTATAAAACATGAAACGGTGCAGCTCAGACACTCCAATCTCACAATTAAGACACTGTTAAGTAATTGGAGACTTCCAAAGTGTGTTGGTAGGATGGGTACACCTGCTGGACGGGTTCAGAGGGTTTCTATAGCAACTTCGGTGTTCCTGAAGTCTTATGAGTTTTAATTGCAGGCTAGTGTTGTTAATAATTTTAATGAAAAAAAAAAAAAAAAAACCACTGTTCCATATAGCTGAGAGACAGAACAAGCCCACATTCATCTGTTTAGAAATGCTGCAAGATTCCTTCCAAATTGTTTCATATACATGTTACCTTTGTTCTAACAGAGTGTTCTTGCAAAAATTAAAAAAAACAAAACAAAACAAAAGAAGACCTCAGAGTATAAGGAGGTTAATACACTTATATAAAAGTTTTAAAAAACAATAGAGAAACACTACAACCATGCATTTGAACACACGGGCAATAACCGCGAGAAGGAAGAGCTGGGTTCAAGAGGTCCTGCGCTTCCTTGCTCACTATCGCCTTGGCAATCACATTATCAAGTCAGCTCCCGAATAGAAAAACAAAGCAAAGTAAGGCTGTGAAGACACCTGTCCAGCTTTCTTTGACATTATGAGGAATTGAAGAGTAAGTCATAGTGTGGATATAATCTTAAAAACTACAGAAAATGGAATTGAGGAGTAAGTCATAGCGTAGAGATACATAATTTTAAAAACTACAGAGAATACATGACACCATTTTATAACACATATATCAAGAGAGCGGGTACACCCTTTCAGCTGACACGCATAAGCTTCCAGGTGATGTTTCTTTATGGGAACAAAATCAGAAGGTGCAAATATCAAAGGTGTAAATAAGAGCAAGATAATTGGAAAACTGGGAAAAGACCAATATTTATTTTTCTGTTTAATTTATTTGTATATATGTACATATACATTATATATCCTTATTACATATAGTATATGCAATAAAATGTATATGTATTGTATATATTACACATATGTCAAATAATATATAATATACATATGTTTATATTATATGTGTTTATATATTGTATTACACATATATATTACACACATACACACACACACACACACATCATTTGGTAGGGGTAAAGTGTGTAGAGTCAGAGAAGAACTTCTGGAAGTTAGTGCTTTCCTTCTGTCATGGGGGGCTCCAGAGATTGATCTCAGGTCATCAGGCTTGGCAGCAAAAGTGCCCTTACTCAATGAGCTATCTCACAACATCTGAGTGTGTGTGTGTGTGTGTGTTGTGTGTGTGTGTGTGTGTGTATGCACCCGTGCATGTGTTTGTATATATGTGGGTTTTAGCTGAAAAGTCTGGTTAGGCTAGAAGTTGCTACAGTTAAAGGCCATCTTGAATATTTGATCATCCTGCCCCCACTTGCCATGTTATGGGGATGAGGTGATGCACCACTATGCCTAGCATGACATTTACTTAAATGTGTGCAATACAGTTTAATTTTATGAGCAGTTAAGTTGAAGAAGACCAGGAAGGCCACTTGAGGAATCTTTTGAGTAGTCTTCTTTACTGAAGAAATAGAAATGGTCATAACCACCGTCGCCTATAACTCCCTTCCCCCGGTACACACACGCAGAGGGGTGGGAAGAACATCCAACATCGTGATTTGTAAATTAAAATGTCCATCCTGATGCTAGAGGAACTCAGAATCTGGGAGAAAATAAAATATATCAATAATAGCATGAAGATATTGAAAACATCGTATGTTTAGACTTTAGATCTAAATTCCCTTTATACCTGTAAAGTACAAAGGAAGGCATGCACTCTTAGGATCTGTAAGAGTTAAAGCCTGTTTATTTACTTATTGCCTGTGGGGGTGCTTTTCTTTAGTCCAAACTATGCATTTTGTTAAAAATCTTTAGCATAAATGCTAAAGAATAACATCCATTGTGTTGGTAGAAGGGAATTGGGCTTTTAATCAAGAAGTTAGGGACTCTCCTGGAAACGGCTGGGAAAGGAGGATAGAAAGTATTTTATTCTCTTTCAAAGTAGAAAACTCTGAGAAAAACTCCAGTCTTTTTAAAAGGATCTTGGCAGCAAGAAAATGCAATGATTATGAGAAAAAAATTCTGTTTTATTTTTGTTCCCTTCAGTAATGGGAATGGATTCTTCCTTTTGCTGGGGAACTGAGGGTCCTCAATGCCTAAAGAACTTCTCAGCAGGCTCTGCTGCCCTGCCATTAGAAGCAGGGCTGATGTGCCCAGGGAAGACAAGTGACAAAGAAATCCCAGGATGACATCATTAAGCCATGGTGGAGGGTAGGGTATCTGGGCAGAGAAAGAATTGACAGAATAAAGGGCTGAGTGCATGAAATTCCAGAGCATCGTGCACTCAGTGTGGACCATGAGTGGTGCTGGGAAGGTGAGGCTGGAGGTAGGGATGGTAGTGGGAGACACGAAGACAGACAGAGGGACAGTGACAGAGACTGACTGATTTCAGAAAGTTGCAGGGTTTTTTGGTTTGTTTGTTTTTTCGAAACAGGGTTTCTCTGCGTAGCTGTTGCTGTCCTGAAACTCACTCTGGAGACCAGACTGGCCTCGAACTCAGAAATCCACCTGCCTCTGCCTCCCTAGTGCTGGGATTAAAGGCGTGGGCCACCACTGCCTGGTGAAACTTGCAGTTTTAATGCCAGGACAGAGAACAGAGTTGACACAGACAAGATTTGGAAGCTTCCTTAAAAATTGCTAGGCAACATTAAGCTAAGATGATAAAAGGGCAGACTACAACAGATATTAGTGCTTGCTGCTTTCTGAATTTTCAGTCAGACAGAATTTTCTGACAAACTGCTGAAGGGGGATGAAGGGAAGAAAGGTACAGGTAAGAGCAAGAGGGAAGGAGTGGCCACTTGAGTGGAGGGCACCTGTGATCCCTGCTGTACAGGATCAGAAGGAAGAGATGCTCAGAGGCAGGGGAGGGGTGAATTTGCTCATTCTGAATATATTCATGTCTTTTCATAGAAGGCCAAACCACTTGCCTCAACAACATAGATAACAGTGGCTCCCTGTTCTTTTCTTTTCCAGAGGTGTCACTGACATCTTCGAAAATTAAGCATTTCCTCTTAAAATCACTCAAGAAGTGTCTCTCCATAATCACAATAAAACCTAAAGGAATTCTGGTCCTCCATCATCATCATCATCATCATCATCATCATCATCATCATCATCATCACCATCACCATCATCACCATCATCATTACTATCACCACCACCACCACCACCACGACCACCACCACCACCACCACCTTCATCATAATTATCTATCTATCTATCTATCTATCTATCTTCTATCTACCTATCATATCCCTCTCTCCCTCAGTTTCTGCCTTGAGTTTTTAGGGTACTTTCCCTGCATGGTCCTGCTTTCTGCTCCAAACGGCTTTTGATCTTGTCTTCAGAACTCCATTATATATGACTAGAACCTGGTATTTTCTAATTTTGATTAAGTCTCTCCTTTTATAGAGTCCAAAATTGATTATTCTATCGAAACTAAAACTCCCCCTTTATTGTACGTATGTACATACATCTCGATAGATGTATGTTTGCAATGGGTATGTGGACATTCGTGCGTGCATATACTTATTTTGAAATAGAGTCTCCTGTATCCCAGAGTGGCCCTGAACCTGCTATGAAGCAAAGGCTGATCTTGAACTTCCGATCCTTTCGCCTAGACTTCTGGAGGCTGGAATTAGAGGTATATGTAACCATGTTTGGATTTTACGCAATGCTGGAGATGAAATCTGGGGCTTCAGGGATGCTAAGCAAGTATTTTACAAGCTAAGTAATCTACATTACCAGATCCATGTCTTACTACTTGTGGCTTGCATTTTAGATTCCTAAGCAGTATACATTATAATTCCCTGCAAATACCTTCTTTATATCTTTCAGGACACATCTCTGGTCTCACTGTAAAGGATCTCAATGAGCTGTTACCATCATGATGGAAGGAGACCATAGAAATGGGACATTCAGTGGTGCCTTCCTATCTTACACTGATAATACTACATGTACGTTGGTAAACTGCCTGAATGTGGCAGAAATATATTGATAATGAGGACCTTGGCTCTTCAAACTTGAACATATGTTTCCTTTAAGATGTATAGGAGGTACTTGACTGACTTGTGAAGTGCCTGTAAGACCAACAGCAGTGAACTAAAAGCAGCAATTCAACACCAACAATGCTTGTTTATGTTGGCTCAAAGAGCATACCTTGGACGTGTGCAAGGTTGTCCTGAGTCCCACTGATGCCAATGTCAAACTGCCGGGATAGTAAGAGAGCATCAGTTCTGACTAAAGATTTCAAAGCAGTCTTCTTCCAGTTTTGATTTCTACTGAGAAAAGAGATCTTGTTCAACAAGATTGTGAAGAGGCCTTCATGCCTCTTCCTGCACAATATTTAACCTTCTTGGAAGGCCAACTACTTTAAAATGCACACCTTACATGCAGATGGAATGTATGAAATGTAAGTTAATTTGTTCATTAAAATAGTTTATTAAGCCTTCCAAATACGGTAGCATTTGTAAAGTCATTGTGACAAAGCTACTTCGCTTACAAACTACACCCCTTCACTTGCTCACTAGAAACCTTGCTTTATACTAATGCCCAGCATCCAGGTAGTCATGGTGCTGAGAGTTCTTCATCATGTTCTGAAGTAAAACAGGAGAAGACTGGCTCCACATGGCTCAGAGGAGGGTCTCAAAGCCGACTCCACAGTGACATACTTCCTCCACCAAGGCCACACCTACTGCAACAAGGCTATAACCCCTAATAGTACCACTCCCTGGGCCATGCATATTCAAACTACTACAGCATCTAAGATGTTAACTCTACCTTGTCAAGGATGCTTAGGCTACCACACATGGATCTGTTTGACTCTTCCTTTTGTCATATACTCTAGCCCAAACCTTCCTCTACCAATAGGACAGGCTTTTCCTTAACACAGAGATAAACACTCAGCTCTCCACCCTCTTGAAAATCTCATTTAGTCACCCATAAGCCTCTCTTCTCACTGGTACTCACACCTCACTTTTGGTTTTGCTTTACGTTTGAGGATCACAGAATGTCCTATTACAGCTCCATGGACTCTAGGTTTTAACAACATACTCTATCTCTTCTGAGTTCTATCCTATGGCTTAAGAACCTGTTCTCCCATTTTGACATCACTTCTAATCTTTAGCTTCACACTCAGTTTCCCAGCAGGCTTCTAGCATATCAAATAGTCAATTTCAGTACCTTTTCACTCTTAGGAGACACAGTTGTCCTTGAACTAGTAGCAGAGTCATTTTTAAGCACAAACTTCTCTTTTCCTCATTTTATTTTCTCTGTTAAGGAATAACCACACACGCCTATTTCATCTTCCAAACAGTTTTCTGATATACGACGTCTCTCTGAAACTCAGTTCTGCCCTAGAAGAGATCTTCATAATTTCAAAAATAGATTGCTACAATAGTTCTGCACTTTCTGCTCTCACCTCTTCTTCCAGGAAAGATTATCTCCACAATAGTACTGGGGAAAGTTTCTGTAAAGTGCCTTAGTTCCTTCATGTCCTTGAATGTGCCACTTGACTATGGCAGGCGAGGCCTTCAATACATTGTTGTTAACCTGCATGAGCCATCTCTATGAATCTCCCAACTCTATGTTCTTGAACTAAGAGCTGATGTTACTTCTGAAATATATAATACTATTGTCTACATCTTTCAAATATGAAAATACTCTCAACCCTAAAAGTCCTTTGCTAAATACTCCTTTTTCTTCAAAATGAAAGGAGGAATATCCTTGTAGAGGAATTTTAGTCCAGCAACATGGCTGCTCTGATTTCATCCAAAGACCGACCATCTGGGTATGCATGATCTGGTTGGCATGCAGTCATACCCTTAGTGCACACCTTTAATCCCGAACAATGACATCTAATTGAGGGGCAGACAAAGTGATGAATGAGAGAAAGACCTGCCGAAGAGGTCAGAGACAGGATATACCTGATGCTCAGGAGAAAGCTATTTAAGAGCAGTACAGGGAGAATGAAGCAGCTCAGTCAGTTCAGTCAGTCAGTTGGGAGTCAGTGCAGTGAATGCAGTGCAGTGGAGTTGAGTTCCTTAGTGAGTTCATGCAGTTCAGTGCAGGTCAGCAGAGGTAGACGAAGCCACAGAAAAAGAAGGAGCCAAAAGATTATAACAAATTGCGGAGTTAGTTTGAGGCCAAGAAGAGCAGTTCAGTGAGAAGCTGAAAGAAGCCAGATTGAATTAGTCAGCATGCCAGAGTTTGAGCCAGAACAGCTGAGTTGAACCAGCCAGCCAGAGCTCAGGAAGACCTAGAAAGGATGAGCTTATTCAGCAGTAAATCTTGGAGACAACAATTACATCAGGCAAATAAGTTACATTTATACATCCTCTTCCCAAAGAGTACGTTCCCTAGACTTCAAACTCCTCATACCCAAATAGATCTAGGTGTACCCAATGTTCCCTCTGCATATGAGGAATAGCATGGAACCACACATCTTGTGTTAGATTGGCATAGGTAGTAAAGGGTTTCTTCTTCTAAACTGCATGCTCTCTAAGCAGAGAAGCCACAGCTCCCAGACCACGGATCATTTTCAACAAATGGTTGGCAAGTGACATTCCCACCTAAGCTCAGAAACAGAAGCTCCTTCCTTAGGACTATTGACCCTGCTCACATTAAGTGGACTCTCTCATCCCAATCCACCAAAGGCATTCACACTCACCCTTTAGGCAGGAGAAAATTAGCTTCAGGGAAGTCTTGCCTCATACCACAGAGCCTCATTTAAATGTGTCCACTCAATATTCTCATAGCATCATGGACATGCTTTTAGCATTTACCATAATTCATACTTTGGGGATTATTCATCTTGTTTCCTTCTCCATCACTAGGCTCGTTAAGTACACTAAGGCAAGTAAACTTTCCTTGTTCTGTCCTTAAATAGTAACTATCATAAAGAGGAGATACCATATAACTGGTACCCAGAATGTATTTATTAGAGAAAAGAAGAAACTTTCCATCTGTCTTTAAAGTTTGAGAAGATGTAATTCTTTTCTCTCTAAAACTTTTTAGTTTCAGGGAGCTTTTCAGTATCTTCTACTTCCCATCCATCTTAATTTCCCTCCTCTTCTCTTCCGCTGAAAGGAATACAATGATAGTTTTTGTTATGGAAACTCAGCAAGAAAGAGCTTGGCATAAACTCTTCTATCATGAGCCTTTGCTACCTTCTAGACTCTCCCAGAAACAAGCTGACAACTTATCTAATAGAGAAAAAGTTTGGAGTAAGAGTTATAAAACTACTTCATATCTTTTCTTCCCTGTTGTTTGATACATCTGGGGATTCATTGGAAATAATATTTTGCTCACTGAACCTGACAGCTTGAGGGCACAAAAGAATTGAAAATTTCTAGAAACATCTTGAGGTTTGTATTATACTTTCTTCTCGTTTTTTTCTTTGCTCTCCACCCCCTTGCCCCTTCCTTTGGTCAAGTTCAGAAAGGGGGGGGGGCAGAAAATGTAAGAATACAGTTGTTTAAAATGCCACTTCATTGTATTAATTTACTAGTGCCAAGAAATTTAGCTGTGCATCTTATGTTGGGAAAGATTTTTTTCTTTAGTATTTCATTGTCCATTATCTTCTTGAATTGTTCTCCTTGTAGTTAAGGCAGAACACAGCCCCAGAGAGCAACACAGGGATGTGTGAGTAAATAAAATCCTGAACAGACCAAGAATACTGAATGGGCAGCAGACTTACTTGTACATCTCCCAAGGGAGGAGATGGGCTCTTTCAGAAAAAGTCTTTGGTATATTTGCAGACTGAATATGTACCTCAAGATTGTCTATACCAGTTTTAAATAAGCATAGAGAAAGGAATGCCTGAGGAGGAATTCTTTCTTTTCTTTTCTTTTCTTTTCTTTCTTTCTTTCTTTCTTTCTTTCTTTCTTTCTTTCTTTCTTTCTCTCTCTCTCTCTTTCTTTGGACTACAATGCAGGTATTATACTTGCTAGCCCAGCAGTCTACCATTGAGCTACATCTCTAGCTCTTGGCTTTTGAAACAACATCCCATATGCAGCTTAGGCTGGCTTTAAACTTTCTATGAAGCCCAGGTTGGCCTGCAGTTCTTTTTTAGGATGTAATTTTGCTACATGTTTATTTGTCAAGACAAGAAACCTTCAATGTTATGTCATATTTAGTTATCTTTATTTAGTATAATTAGATGCTATTTGATACAGGGATGACTGATAAGGACTGCATGACAATATATATGGTTTTAATCCTGGTTACAGCAAAGATGTAAGTGCAATATCTACTTGGCTGTGCAAAATAATGTTATAGATAGAAACCTGCATCTAGGCAGCAAGGAAAACAAAGGAATGTGGTAGAGATTGCTGTTGGTCCCCTAATCAAGTATGATTTTTACCTTTTTCCTGGCCACATGCCTAACATTGAGATGCAATATTCCTTAGTGTCTATTGTGGTTAGATTTGGCTATTGTTTCGGTTGGCTTTGTAGCAGTAAAACAAAACACCTGACACAGATTACTTCTGACGCTAACGATAGTTGGCTTTGACTCACGGTATAGGAAATACAAGTTCATGATCTGGTGGCTCTATCTCTGGGAAGATTTGCATCTCTGGGAAAGATAATATGTGGCAGAAGCATGTGCCAGTTGCAAGTACTATCAACCAGAGTAACCGAGAATCTTCCATAACTGCTGTACTCTTAGGAGTTCTTTACTTTTAACATATAGTCTTCCTATGTAGCTGAGGCTCACCTGAGTGCTGAGATTACAGACATGTGCTTTTTTATTATTAGCACCCTTATTCTTCAAGGCATGTAGCATCATTTCCCATTATGATAGACTGGGAACCAAGCTGTCACTTGTGGACTCTCAGGGACACGCATCCAAACCATATAAGCTATGTGCTATGGTGTTCACTGTCTTTGTTTGGACTTTATTGCTATGATATGATAAGACACCACGGCCATGGCCACTCTTATGAAGCAAATCACTTAAGTGGTGCTGGCTTAGAGTGAAGAGGTTCAGTCCATTATTACCATGGCGGGAAGCGTGATGTCAGTGCTGTAGTGACAGCTGAGAGTTCTACAACTGGATCCATAATCAGCAAGAGGACAGAGTGAGTCACTAAGCCTGGCTTGAGCTTCGGAAACTTCAAAGCCACCCTACCCCCAGTAACTCACTTCCTTCAACAAGGTCACAGCTACTCCAACAAGGTGACACCTTCAATAATGCCATTCCCTATGAGTCTATAGGGGCCATTTTCCTTCACCAAGTTGAAAATTATAATTCACCCAGAAAGCATGAATTGGGTGTTTATAATGATTCGACATTTACACTTGCATAAAGGAAATCTTTATCTGGTAGGATAAATCATGACCACAGTTGGCAATGTTCATGTCAAAGACTCTAGTGAGCAAGTACAGAAGTACCCATCAGAGGAAAGAGCACATAGGCTCCAGTGTGAGTGAACTAATGGGGTCTGGCCTCTGTATAGGTTCAAACACTGTATAAGGGTAAGACAGAGACCATGAAGAGAGTTGGTAAGTTAGTGGTATCCCAGGAGGAAAAAAAAACCATGCCTCTAATTTAAAAAGAAGTATGATTTCCAGTTCTGTATGTTGTGCAAGATGCTATGTACATGTACATAGTTATCCTGTAGTTGTTACCCAGTCACCCTGAATGTACTTATAAGCCATCACAAGCATCACACCAAAGTGACACACCATGCACTTTCATTTTTGTTAACTAAATACCATGTATTTTTTAGTGAAAGCTTAAGAACAATATGAATGATTCTCATACAGTTGCTCAATGACTTAAATGGAATTCACAGAGAAATGGTTTTTAAAAGGTCATAGGAATTTTAATTTTTAAGCTGAAAATTAAAAACAAAATCCTTTGGATACGTCTTCTAATTTCATTTCTTTAATGTTGAAATGAAAAGAGAAAGACATCTTGAAAATAAAAGAATGATACAGAGAAATAGTAAGCATCAGGAAAGACCAGCCTCCTAGAAGAGAAATGAGGAATACACACACATGAATAGTCAAGCTGTCACATGTTGCATGAAATATTAAAAATCAAACAATCCACGCTACGCCTAGACCCCTTCTCAGCAGACTCTCTGACCTGGAGCCCTGGAATCTCTCCAATAGGCTTGGCATTATACATCAGCAGGTCGCTGCCATGCCAGCCCCACGCTTCCAAATTACCACCACCTTTTGGGGTGTACTTCTCACAAACCCATGCTTTGCCACTGTACCTTTCTCTCTGGAACCAAGTTGAGTCGCCATGTGAAGGAAAACACCACAAAAACTTAGTTCAGAATCAACAGGTAACTCAATTACTGGGTGCAACAACTAGCATCCTAATCTTGTAAGTCCATACTAAGTTAAATCCTCTGGAAACCAATGGATCCATACCTGAACCAGGGCCACTATCTACATATTGGCCTCCATCAACTCCCTGTCCAAAAGCAAGACATTTTTTTTCTGCCTCTCCTCTTCCCTCTCCAACCTGGAAGTCTCGCCTACTCCTCACCCAGTGATTAGTCCCCTGAAATCTTTATTCATTAGGAGAAGGTTCTGCCCCAGTCACAGAAGCACCCAAAGATGCAATCTGAAATAAGAAGCAAGCATTTTTGCAATTTAGATTGATAATAAATGATGAACATTATTCATATGCAGTAATCATTCTGGAGGGATTATAAATATTTTTTAAAGTAAATTTGTAGCATAGCAATTATTCAGATTAAAATATTCATCTTTTCCTTAAAAATCATTAATTTAATTTTTTTCTTAGAAAACCTGCAGAAAATATATTATAGGAAGCTTTTTGCAGCACTGTGAAAACAGTCAAGAAAACAATTAAATAAATTTTTTTCGAAAAATATCGACAAAATGATAGAAATATCTCAATTATCTTACTGTTCTCTAAACAGGCCTTTGGTTGTGTTCTATTATCTTTAAAAGCTTATGTAAATGTTATCTGTACATAGGGGGGGGTTAAATAAGGCAAGCTAGGTTTTAGGACAGGTCAGGTTGGACACCGGTATATATTAGTGACAAGCCAACAACCTAGATACTTAAGTTGAACATGGAAGCTTGCTATAAAGCCTCCCTCATATTTATGGACATGACCAAGTTTTGTCAGTTGACATTGGCATATGAAAAGCAATAGGAACCGGATAGTCTTAGTCTGTTGAAGTCTTGGGGTATCTGCCTTGTATCTGAGATATTTGATGCAATAGCTGGAATATTAGGTGGGAAAACAACGTGAACTTAATGTGAGTGAGAGCTGTGGACGAGAGTTACCTCCTCAAACATCTCTGTGCAGCATAGCATGCTTGACAATGGACCTTAGAAGGAGGGGACAACTTGTGTGATGTCAGTTTCTTTCTAAGGATCAGGAAAGGGTGGGGGCAACTGGGATGGAGGGGGGAGCTCTAAGACACAGATAAAAGACAAAGATAAGAAGGAACTAAGGTGGCTTCTTGTTTCAGTGCCCTCTTGGATTACGGTCAGGAACTTCTGACAAACAAGATCAAGTTTAGAGGTTAACTCTCTGAAATGGCTTGCACTAAGTTAGCTGTAGGGCTTTAAATGCAAAGCAGTAGAATCAGCGCTTTCAATATTAAATTACAGCAAATGGGTTTTCTTTCTAAAGGGTATAAACGTGACACTCATACCAGAATATGATGTTAGAAATAAGATCTTTTACCAGTATATTTCTCTATGTGCAATTGTCTTCTTTCTTTTCTCCTTCAGCCAGCACATGGATTTAAGCAATATCTCTGTAATACAAACTACATCTAGGAAAGTTGGACTAGATACAATTTTACTTTTCTAATGTTTCTGAATATTAGATATCTTATGTCACACTTAAAACACCCAGGCCACAGTAACAATCTTCTGGAATATTAAGATTGTTCAATGCCTTTCTGATTACATTATTAATGTGCTGTGAAAATGAAGACAGAAAAAATTGCAGGTAGAGAGGGAAAGATGCTATTTCTCACTAATTCTATCACAATTCAAGTCGGGGGGGCGCTGCCAACTGCAATCTTAGCATGTGTGCATTGGATCTTGGGAAGGTGGGGTGAGAAGTGATCATAGACAGACCCCACACACACCCAAAATAAGATAAAAGGCCAGTTTGGTTGCTCTTTCTCAGTCCCCAACTGTAGCATGCTCCCCTGCTAATCCACAAGCCAGGCCTGCCAGAGAACCAGGTAGGCTGCCTGCAAACCTTCTCTCTCTGCCCCTGACCGAAGTTTCAAGCCCCCAACTCTCATCCCTAGCTCTGTAGCAGGACACCCATGTCAGGCAGCTCAGCCCAATTCTTCTATCTCCTGAGGATTTACAGATCTTCCTTCCCTTTTAACTTTTCTCTTGCTTTGTTCCAGATTCCAAGACCAGGAGGTTCCGCCTACTTACCCAAGGACCATGCCTCCCAGGGCAATAAGTAGGCTAAAGGTGGACCCACACCTACCCTGTTGCTCCTGAGGCATGCCCCACCCCCGGTCTCATCTTTGAGAGTGTCCCTTTGAGACAACGTTGGAAGTGAGCACTTACTGTACATTATCTTGCAGAAACTATATCTTTACTATCCATCTTTCATTTCTTTGGATTTTCAGAATGATCCTTTGATTCAGGTTCTATTAATGGCTAATTGAGTGATGAGCAAATCAAAACACAAGGGACTTTAAGAGTTCCAAAGTCACATAGCAAATAGTTAAATCAGAACTGGGTGGTGGCCGTAGAGTCAAGCAAAAACCAATGGTCCTCAAGCTTAACCATCCATTAAATGCACCCAGGCTTCCCTGAATTTGGGATTTCTTAATGTGAAAAATTAAACTCAAATGTTTGGTTATAACTTAAGATATTGGCATATTGCAGACATTCCAAGGTGATTCTAACGTCCATTAAGTAGAAAGTGATTATGTCACATAAAGCTCAAAGTACTTTTTCAATTCCTCACACATAGCATTTGTTCTCAAGGTTACTAACATAGGTTAGATCTGAAAATCAATAGTGAATAACAAGACTTCACTGTTGCCAATTTTGCTTGTGGAAAAAAAAATATCAGCACTGATTGTAAGGAAGAAATTATAGATAAGTTAAAACAAAGAGTCCCAGTGTGGATGTAACGTCTTGGGTTTATCTAATCAACATCAAAGCCCACTTCCTTGTCAGTTTTAATTGGGTAGTAAATTCTCCATATTATTTCTAGAAATCACTGAGGAATTCTATGAGAGATCTTATAGGATTTTTGCAAAATGAAGCTCAAAAGATAAGGTTAATTGCTAAAATGTTAGTTGAGAGGGGGCAGGGCTATGAAATGCTTCACCAAGCATAAGTGTTTCTTTCTCTCACACCTGATGATGCAACAGGCAGATGTAATGGCTCACGTCTGTAATCCGAGGACTACTACTGCAAGATGGGGTCTGGAGACAGGAAAGTCAACTCTGGTGTCTGTGGGCCAGCTAGCTGGAGGAAACAAGAAGGGAGATTCATCCTCAACATGATGGAAGGCAAGAACTGATTCTTGAAAACTGCCCTCTTGGCTCCCTACCCACACCATTTATGTACCCAGGCTCTCACACACATATCATACACACATACATTAAAATTAATCAATAAAATGATTTTAAATGCCAATTCCTGTCCTATTTTTCATGGAGCTTTATTTTTGATAGACATATAGGGAATGCTTTCAAGAAATAAGAGTCATTACTCTTCAAACAGGTGAACGACACCATTATTTCCAACATAATTTTACAAATCTGTATTTAGAAAACAAAAAAGAAACAAAGAAAATAATACGAAAAGAAAAGAAGTCCCAAAGAGAACCTTCAGAAATGAAATGATCTGTAAAGCTATGGAAATGGACTGCAAATTAAATTAAAAAAAATAAAATAAAAATATCTTTGCTGTTTCTCCAGGGCAAATAAAAATCTATTAGAAAAAGGTTAGGCAGATAAAAGAGAATGCTTCGTAAACACGATCGATGAGAGGAGTGAGAACAAATGTCTTTTATAAAGATGTTTTCTCTAAGGCAGGGTTAACAAGATGCCATTATATTCTGGGATTTTTCTCACCACTTCTTTCTTCAAGGTTCTTCCACCAAGCAACTCACAGAAAAGTCCTCGTATATGTAAATTGGGCAGGGGATTGAAACATAGCCCATTTTCAAAGCACAACTGCTGGTTCAGTGGCCCTACTAAGAAAGCATGCATGGAGCCCCCAGCTTTCATCCCTAGCAGCTAAGAAACTTGTCAGGGTGTATTCTAGTATTTAGGGGTGGACACAGGAGGATTAGATGTCCCTTAGGTCCATACAGAAGGACATCCTGGGTTAGGCTCTGTTTCAAAAGAAAAGAAGAAGGAGAAAAAAAGAAAAGAAACAGAAGAGAACACAATAAATGATAGACCCACAACTCAGTACAGGCCCTGGTTTCCATTGCAGTCGCAAACACCACATATAATCAGGCATGGGAGTGGGCATGTAATCATAGCTCTCTGGAAGTACAGGAGGAAGGATATTTTTCAGATTTGATGTCAGCTTGGTCTTCGTCGTGAGTTCCATGGTTCCTATGATTTAGCAAACTAAGACCTCACTGTCAGTCCCCTCCATCCGCAAATAACACCCTGGTCCCTGAAATCCTACCTAACAGATGCACTGATTGGCCAGCCACACACAAAGCTAAGGCTAGCTTACAAGTATTCCCACAGAAGGTAAGCACGATTGATTAGTCAGCCTGCTACTTTAATGTCGATAGTTCCTTCTTCCCTTCCTCTCTCTCCCTCCTTCCTTCTCCGATTTTAAATTATAACCGAGGTTGGCCTTGAACTCACAAAAAGCCAAGATTAGTGTTCAGTGTGTGATCTTTCTGTATCAGGCTCTCCAGGTGCTCAGACACAGGTGTAAAGCACCTCAAGTAGCTCACAGTCAGGTTATTTCTCCTGTAGCATACAGAATTTTCTCTCCTTCCTCCAGCTGTCAGGAAGATGCTGATGTTCATTCAGGGCTATCAACTGGGATTTAGGTCCCTGGCATACTTTCCTTCTCAGGCCCGTGTCTTATGGCATCACTCATTTTTGTCATTTCCTCCTTACCTGGAGTTTTCCTTATTGTGGCCACAAATTTCAAAATAGGTCATGCACTGACATTTTCAAAGGGAAATAAACTATGATTTCTAGACTTTTTCTCTCTCATAAAGCTGACTAATAAATATTAAAAGAGTTGGATCATTTTCCTATCCTAATTTTCATATATATAAATATTTCATATAATATATATTTCATATTATATATATTTCATATAATATATATTTCATATTATATAT
>JADRCH010000124.1:2444854-2461260 GCA_019843965.1 Rhynchomys soricoides
TTTCATATTATATATATTTCATATAATATATATTTCATATTATATATTTTATATAATATATTTCATATAATATATTATATATTTACTGCACTAGAATGCTTCTGTGTTTTTAAGAGTAAAGAATCTTGTATAAAGTAAATTGTCTACTGACCTGCAGAACCATATGGGGTTAATTGTTTTTTTAAAAAAAAATCACTGCACAATTTAAAGTCATCTATGAGAATAATAAAATCAACTTCATTGTAAGAAACTATTTTTTCAAGAGTGGTATGAGATTTCTAAAGCATGTTTCCCATCAGACCATGCTGTTCTAGATAATAAAAGTATATTCTGTTATGTATACATAGTCCTACAGATGACACCTAAAGACTTCTGCTCTTTTTGTAAGATTTGTTATGGTTTCTGCTATGGACTGAGTTCCAGAAATGGGATCTGTGAACATCAAGCAGGAGACCAATCCACGTGAATAAAGCTAGATCTCATGAGGATGAGTTCATTTGAAATCACCTGGGTTGGGTGGTGTGGCTCCCTCATTCCAGCACTTGAAAGGCAGAGACAAGAGGATCACACTTTAAGGCTATTCAGAGACCCTTGGGGTGGGGGTGGGGAACACTTACAATGAGCAATAATTCCACATTCAATTTACCATGATAGCTCCTGATGGTGAAAGACAGAGAAAGGCCAAAGACTCAGAGGAAACATACCATGGATAAGGAGAGAGATCCTCAAGTTTCTACATTCAGCGAGAGTTAAAAGTCGTCTCATTTTTGAGATCCTCTTAAAAATCACTTGACGTTCCCTTGGAGCACACGGTGAAGTCCCTCATCTCAGTGTGCTCTTGGCAGTCGGTTTTGTTATGTTGTGGTTTAATTGCCAGCTCTGTAAACGATCACCATGCTGGAGCTGAGCATCTCAGGCTGTGGTTGGCTTCTACTTCCCAGGCCAGGTTTTATTGAGGGATAAGAGGATATGTGTGGCATGTTTACAACATTACAACTACGCTCCACTGCACAAGATGTCTATACTACGAAACAGGAAACACGCCACAGTGGAGAGCGTTCTCCTAGTGTGGTGGTTTAAATATGCTTGACCTAGGGAGTGGCAATATTTGGAGGGGTGGCCTTGTTGGAGTAGGTGTGATTTTGTTGGAGGAAGTGTGTCACTGTGGGCATGGGTTTTAAGACCCTTTTCCTAGCTGCCTGAAAGCCAGTTTTCTCCTAGCTGCCTTCAGTTGTAGATATAGAGCTTGCAGATCCTCCTGCGCCAAGCCTGCCTGGATGCTCTCATGCTCCCACCTTGATGACACTGGACTAAATCTCCAGACCTGTAAGCCAGCCCCAATTAAATGTTGTCCTTATAAGAGTTGCCTTGGTCATTGTGTCTGTTCACAGCAGTACAACCCTAACAAAGACACCTATGAATACCTCCGCAGTGATAACAAAGGACCTACAGGATTCCAGGTCTGTGCTGGGAAATGCAGTAGAGAGAACCAGCTCAGTCATGAGCTCATGACTGAGAGAGAAGAGGGGGAGCCCACAAAGATACAAGGACTCCACATGGTAATGGTGATATGCAGCATGAAAACAGAAAGGATCTGAAGACTAAAGATGCAAAGATTGACTGGTATGAGGTACTATTTGAACAAGCACTGAAGACAATTCCTGGGCAAACCAACTGATCTTTGAATGGAAGTATGGAAATTGGAAGAAAGGGTGAGTTTCAGTGTCTAGATAAGTGGTTCTCAGCTTATGGGCCATGGCCCTTTTGTGGGGTTGCTTATCAGATAAAAAGATAAGATAAAAGTGATTTTATTTAGGCTATTGATTGTGAGACCGAAATAGGAAAAATATACCTTGCAGGTTAAGAGTTCTGTTTACAGTTAAGAATAAGTTCCTGTTTATCCTATGCTTATTTGACCCGTCTGCACAAGATGTGTTTGATCACATGTGGGCAGGAGGTCCATTGGCAAGAAAGATGTCAGGATGTATGCTTGGCCCTGATTGGATGTAGGCAGGAGGTATGCAAGCAGGAAGTACATCAGGATATATACTTGTTCCTGATTGGACCTGATGGGAAATATGGTCTCCTTGTGGGTTTGTCTTTTAAAGCCTCTGCAAGGTATGACCCATGGCCATTTTCCTGGGAAGTCAGGGGTGAACCTGGCCAAAGTCCATCTCCTGGCCTGTATTTAATTAAAGCTTGCTTCTAATTTGAGTTTATAAATTGGGGTAGTAGTCTTATTCTGTACTGGTGGGATTAACACTATAGTGTAATAGATATATAATAGATGTATAATAGATAATAGTCTCTAGAAAGATAACCTTATATGCTGTACATTCAGACAGAAAAAAAAAATCATGTGGGATGTCATGCCAGAGGTGGACAGCTTTCACAATGACCTCATATGTAAACAATGCAATAGTTTTCAATATTTCATAAACAAGATGTCATTTGTGCATATGAAAAAACATAAAGACTGACTTTTTGACACATAATATATCCAGAGTGAAGCATGCCTATTCCTCAAAGTATCTAAAAGTTAATCTGTACAGATGGCAAGGTTCACATCACTTTATGTACTACTACTGTGTCAAAATATTTAGCTCAAAATAGCTCTGATGCATTTGATCCCTGGCCAGGCCCACCGAACAAGGAAGAGAAAACCAAAATAGGTTTTGACAGCTTGAAGTGATGAATTGCTCTTTGATGGTCAAACTTCAGTGATGGAGTGTGTTATAATGCCTGGCATTTATTTGGCTTACACTCTTGACCCTGGCTTGTTCTGAAGCCATCAGTCACATATGCTCGTCTGGCAGAGCTTTGGGACTTTTATCTACTGTCACATTTTTTAGCACATCTTAAGTGATCAGCATACATTTGAAGAGTACATTTCCCTTGAAACTCGAGATGGAAATTCAGACCAAGCTTTAAAAGAATTAAGTTGGCTGACATCTTCCTGCTCAAGTACTGAGTACTTAAGTAATTATCATACAGTGAAGGGAAACTCAAGCTGCTGAGTTTGCTGGAGAGTTTATATGCAGGAACCAGAGGTACATATCATGAAGATGTCAGACAGCTTAATTCTTTTCATCTGAGTGAAAGCATGCGGTGTCAATTCTGACTCAGTGAAATTTTTAGATTCTCGTGACAAATTAAACTTCATTAAAATGATTTAAAAAACCTATAACCGGTTCACCATATTTTAGTGGTGGAATGATAGCATGGGGATAGAGCATTTATCTGGAATATACTAAGTTCTGGTTTCAATCTTCAACACTGTGAAAAAAAAAAAAAAAGAGGCACAGCATGACATAACCCTGGCACATTGGTTGATGCTGTCCTTCATAGGCCAAATTTTAAAAAGGTAAATGCATACTACTCTATATGCATCGAAGGGATATTTGGATTATTGTGTATTTAAATATTTTATTCTATATATGAAATCATAAATGTTTAATAAATAAACTTATTCTAAAATGTATCTCTTGGTTTATCATAATAAACATATGGCAGAAATGTGATATCATAGGGTCAAATAATTCTATCACACTACCAAAATAACAAGCAAAAATAGAGCAAAAAAGAAATAAAAACAACAAAAAAAACCAAATCCAGTAACCATCTTTCCAAAGAAACATCTAGTTAAGAATCCCTTTTACAAAGTTCCTGCCCTTCCAAACACTATACCAACATATTAAACCATTCAGTCAACTTCAGATTTTTCTGAAGGTTTAGCAAGGAAAAAGGAAATAAATTCTTTCTAAGGATTCTTGTGAGAAGCATATTTCCTATGATTGCATGAGTCATTCTAAGGGAAAATAAGCAATATGTTTCAAGCAATTCAAAATAACTTGACTGCTAGATCTCTTGATGTCCCTGTTCTTTGAAGATGCAATATAGAAAATTGAGTTCTTTCATTTTTTTATGTAGCATACAAGTTGCTGAAGATCCAGTGTTTCCACATTTAAATGTGAAAAAAATAATTGTTATTAAAAAAAACAATTAAATGCCAAGCCTTTTGACAATGGCAGATATGCCCTTTTTACATAAAGGAGTGCAATGGTCTCATTAGATCTCCCAGATCTATCTTAGAAACTGACATATAGGAGATACAATGATAGATACTACTTTCTGCCATGAAATCTCTGCCCTTTCTTTTTCCAATGTTATTCTGAGTAGGATCCAGGAACCTTGTGCTGTGGAGGTGCAGTTAAGGTTTCCACTTGAAATGGTCCTAGAGAAGGATCACCAGGATGAAAACTTAGTCCCCAGCTGTACCCAATATTGAAGGATGACTGGATGAATCATAAAGGTGCTAACTCCACATGTGATGAGTACATGCTAAATAGCGTAGGAAATGGGCCTGGTTAGAAGTGAGTTGATTGGGGAATATTTTTGCTTGTCTCTTTCTCTTCTTCCTGGCTACAGTGAGATACGCAGCTTTCCTCCTCCATATCTTACAGCTATGATACGCTTTACTACCTCAGGCCCGCCACAATGGAGCCAGGAAACTATAGACTATAACCTCTTTAAAGGGGATCACAGTAAATATTGCTACATTCAAACTACTTTTCTCAGGGAGTTGTCACAAACTGTCTAACGAAGTTGGAGATAGGAATATGCTAAAGACACTCTAAATTAATCTCAAGAATCCACCCGTTAGCTCATTTGCACCCCCCCCCAAATGGTTAATACACAATTATTGTCAAAACTTGGATCATCACATTTAAACAGATATTGGCTCGCTATTTCTTTGCCTTGGGTTTTGTGAGAGCCGTTGAATTTTTCATGAGTACTTACATAAAGAACTAAGGAGTTTAGAGTACACATGCTGAAGCTAGGTTATCTAGATTTTCAGGCTGGCTTTTCCTGTAGAACTGCCAGGCAAGTTACTCTGCCCCATCTCCCCCATATGAAAAAAAAAATGGGACATAAACATTTTCTAGGATAAGATTCCTCTTATAGCCTGCGCCGGCTTGAAACTCGCTGTGATTGTATAGTTCAAACTGCCCTTGAACTCCAGATTTATACTACATCAGATGACTGAGAATTTAAATTTTAATCCTTGATCAGCACAGATGTTAGGGTTGTTTTTTATTTTTATTTTTTATTTTTGAGATATGAGCTCATTATATATCTTTGTATGGTCTGGAAGTCAGACCTTCCCGTGCCTCTGGCTCCTTAGGCATTAGGCTTGTGCTATTATACCTGGTCTGAAATTTATTAACGAAAAAAAAAATAATGGTAATTTTCTGCTTTTATGTAATAATTCATAATGTACATGAAATATAGATCTATAATTCTTGGATTAGACAACTTTTCCTTTTCTGGTTTTGAGTCAGGACGTGGCTATAACGATGAGCTGGCCTTGAAGTCACAGTTTGCCTGCCTCAGCTTCCTGGGTGAGGAGATACTGGCTCTATGCTCTCACGCTCAGCTTGCAACGTCCTTATTCTTGTTTAGGCGAATGTTCCCCTCCTTTTCATCATTCGGTGTTCATGGTTTAGACGAATTCAGATATAATGATAACACGTTAAAAGCAATGATATGGTGTTGCACTGAGCAGGGTTATAACCCATCATCTGTTCTTCATAAGCGTTCCCTAGATATAGGAAATGTTTGGGAGTTATGGTGCCAATTAGCATACTGGAAAATAAAATGATAATGTCCTATTATGCGATGAAGGAAGCACTCAGCAGACACATATGTTTCTTGTAAAGATTTCCTAGACTGATTAAAGAGTACAATCCTGTTTGAGTAGCAAAACAATTCCTTCGTCAAGACCCGAGGAATTTGCCATTCCCAAGGCTAGCTTAAGAAAACTGTACAAAGAAATGAGAGAGTTGCCCAAGGAAGGACAACTGAATACAGGTGAGAAATTAGAAATTCTAAGTATAAATCTCTTTTCCCATAACAAAGCTGATAACATAAGATAGCCATATTTCTCAGGTTTATTGCCTAAGGAGGTTGAGCCATATAAATTCATTTTAAAATGCTTCAGTCCTTTACTGTGTGTGTATTAATACCTTTGACATATAATTTTTTATTATTTCTGGCATTATGTAAAAATATATCCATTAATAGAAAGAAGTGTCACTAATAACTAGGGAGTATATACTATTATAATTCTGATTTGTTAACAGTTTGCTACATGTGGTTAAAAATAAAGAGCTCAGTAGAAGGGCCCCAAAAAGAGAAAGGGTACAGGCAATTATGGCAGATAGAACTTAAACACAAACAACTGAACACTGTTCAAAGAGAGAAACCACCCCCTTCTTTGAATACATAGAGTTAAAAATGTACCAAATACATAAAATAACTTTTCTCAAAGGGAATGACATTAGTGTCTGGTAGACAGATGCCCACTTTCATATGTCTGAGAAAGTTTCACATTAATGAAATGAAACACAAACTAGGACAAGAAAAGATTGCATAAAGACAATCCACCTATCTCTTACATGCTTTGAGTCTTCAGCAGCAAGGGCAGAATAACTTAAACTGATGAGAAAGAGAAGAATTTTTATTTTACATCTATGTCTCCTAGAACTTGCAAAGGTCGGTTACATCACAATTGCAAAAGCAATGCTCACTGTCTCCCCATGTGATTTAAGCAATTAATGTTTTATAGTTATGAATTTGTGAGAGTGCTCATACCTATCATCTGGTAAACCACTGTAACCCTTCTTTTCAAAATTGCTCCTCTTCTACAATTTCGTATTACTAAACTCAGAGAGTTATTTTCGAATGAAAGCAATTTAGTGATCAGGAGACCATTTCAAATTCTTTCTTGTCACAGGATCGTTAACGGCATCACATTTGCTCTTTTTAACTTACCATTTATACTTCAAAACGGAAATGCACATATGTGGTAAAGCTGCATTCCTAGGAGCTATTTTAGTAAAGATCACTTAAGAAAGTGACACACTCACAAACTAGAGATGAAAACCCCATAGAAATAATGGGAGCTGCTCAGCACAGATATTCAACAAGATGCTGAATTCCCTATAGTTTTAACTTTGTGATATAAATAATACACAACTTCCTGAACACGTTTTTCTTTTCTTCTGGGTGTGTGATGTTTGGTATAAGTACTTGTCAAGTATCAATGTGGGAGTGTATGCACATTTACATGCATGTTGAAGTCAGTGTGCAGGTTTAAGTATTTTTCCTCACTGGACCTCCATTTTTATGTTTTGAGTCAGCATCAATCCCTGGACCTAGAGGTTCAGCTAGATTTGAGCAGCTACTGAGCTTCGGTGATTTGTCATTTGTCTGCCCCTACTTCACAAGCTCTGGAGTGCTGTACATCACCATAAGCCAACTGTGTTCTGGGGAGTTGAACTCAGATCTTAGTGCCAGCGATGTAGGAAATTTATTGACTGAGCCATCTCCCTAGCTCCTTACTACAGCTTTTTTTTGTTTTTTTCCACTGCAGTCATTTGCTGGATTGATGTCAAAGGGAATAACAGTTGTGTACAGGTCAAGGATAAAACAGTTTACATAACATGCAAGTTTAATCCTTCCTAAAAGAAGTAGCTCTCCTTTCTCTTCTAGGACTAATCAAGACTGTTACTTCTATGCACATTACCAATTCAAGTAAGAAATGACAAATATTTGATTCTGAGATTGTCCAAGTACAAAGGACTTTAACATCTCAGTCTGGAAAAATGGTCATCTAGGAGGATGATGAAGATTTTCTCAGACAAAACTTTTTCTTTTCTTTCTTTCTTTCTTTTTTTTTTTTGATACTTTATTTACATTTCAAATGTTTCCCCCTTTCCAGATCTACCCTTTGTAACCTCCCTCTTTCCTCCCTCTCCCCCTGCCTCTATGGGGGTATTCCCCCACCCACCCACCCACTCTCATCTTCCCTCCTTGGCATTCTCCTATATTGGGGCGTCTAACACCCTCAGGCTCATGGGCCTCTCATGGCCCTGATGTCTAACAAGACCCTCCTCTGTCGCATATGTGGCCAGCACCATGGGTCCCTCCATGTGTATTCTCAAACTTTCGATAGGCTCCTCTAAGCTCCTTTTGGACTAAGTCTCATCTTTCCCTGTTAACTTTTGTTTGCTCACTCTAGTTGATAAATTCACACAGTAGGAATCCATACAGTAAAATAGCCCTTACATCGGATCCCTCCAGTGCCTGATTAAATTCCTGCCCTTCTGTTAGGTACCTGGCCATCTGAACTGCTTTAAGCAAAAATCCCATGTCAGATGCAGGAATTCTCTGGCCTTGTACTTTTCTAGTGATCTCCCACCCACTCCCATCCCACTCGCACAGCTACTGTAGGAGGAGAAGGCTATTTTTCCTTTTTAGCTATCTTAACTCACTAGGAGGGACACAGTGATACTAGTACACTAGTAGGATGCTAGGATACTAGTAGGCAAGACAAGGTAAATTAACCAGAAAATCCACATACATTGGTTTGGCCCAAGCTTTATGTGGCAATTATAACTACAGTGTTTTTAATGGTAGATTTGATAAAGTGTGAAAAATGGAAAGTAAAGGAAAGGGGGATTTTCACCAATTACAACAGTCTGTGATAGGGGAAGCACTGAAGGCCTCTTTGTCCAGATTCTTCTCCATATTGCTTTCTCTTTGGAGACTGGGGTGCTCACTGTTCTTTGATAGGGAAGGTTCCTCATGTTAAAATCTGATAAACTCAAGACGATGTCAGGAAGTTCCCTTCTGCACATTCCATTTCTCATATCCCTTCAGTACAATGTATTCAGTATGACAAACTGCTTTATGCTGGGAAATGACTTCTGGAACCATGCTGTAAGAAGTCCTGGAATGTCTTGGTTAAGCTTGAGTTGAGTTTGCTCGCTCTTGTCTACCTCCCATAGTCTTGACACCCATCAAAATAGTCTTAAATAAAGACTTTCTTTCATTAAAGTCAGCTTGCCATATGGAAACAAAGTCTACTTCCAGAAAGCTTGCTAAACTATGAAATCATCCTTAATGTTGACCAGTAGATTCTTGGATAAAACAACAACAACAAAACAAACAAAAAACCAAAGCAACAAACAAACAAACAAACAAACATGGCCTAGATACACAATGACAAATTACTCAATCATAGGGGAAGACAAAGTTATGTTTGCAGCAAAACTGGATAGAACTAAGGATCATCATGTAAAGTGAAATAAGCCAGATCATAAAGACAGTATCACATATTGCTCTCCTATGCAGAATCTATATTAAATGACCAGAGACATGAGAGCACGGGAGTTCATTTGGGAAGAGGAAAGAGATTAACTAGAAGAGGGGTCCGAGGTAAAAGAGAATTATAGGATGACTATGGTCAAAATACATTGGGTACATGCCCGAAAACATCAATGACACCCATTATTCCCTGCAATTAGTAAATGCTAACAAAAAGTCTCCTTTTACATTTTATAATATATGCATTTATTTTCTTTATCAAGGACATAGGACTGAATGGAAATGAACTTACCAATCTACAAATTTTCTTGACTCTGCTGAACCTACTGGTTTTTGGAGGAAGTATGATTTTTCTAGATTAGGGCTCATGTCACTAAGGGAGAATGATAGACGACTCAGAACTACAGAGTAACCTGTAGCTATAAAATTATAAGGGGGAATAAAGTCTTACTAGCAGCTATTCATTCCTGTTTTAGCATACATTTTGGGGAAAGGCTCTCTGTGACTAATCAAGGATCCGAAGTATAAATACCTATAATGACATCACAAAGAGAGGAGGCAGCTGTGGAGATGACCGAGGGGGATTGTGAAGAGAGTGAGGGCCCTCTGCAGATAGTAGCCAGAATCCTCTCTCATACTCCCAGGTGGGAACATTGGCCAGTGTGGTTAGGACTTTTGAATTTTCAGAGAAACCAAGAGTCGAGTTTCTCAGAGGAGAAGGGACTGGATGTAATTTTAGTGTGTGGTCCCATGACTCACAGTTACAGCAACAACACCATACCCAGGGTACCACCACGAAGAAATGGCAGTAAAAATAAACACGCTTAGAGAACAGAATTAAATGAAATCCCCCAAGGCTTGATATTCCTTAAACCAGAATATTCAAGTTGATTTTCTTTATAAGAAAAGAGCTACTTAAGCTCCTACCCACCTCTTATCTCCACTGAAGAGTCTTTTCTGTTGTGAATCTAGCAATAGACACACACGGACAGATGTACATAATTTTCAAATTGGGTTTGAAATAGATTGCATGTGGACTGTGAAAGACAGCAATACCTCCTGAACTGTAAAGTTGGCTTAGGTCACCAGAGTGGGCTGCATATTGCCTACACCAACAGCAAGAAAATGAACTGCACTTACCCCCAGTGTCTTCTAATTATCTGACTTGGAAAATCAGATAAACAAGAAAAGAGCTGTAGCCACTTCAGAGGTACATTTTTGTTCTGGTTTATCTAACGTTTGCAAAATAGCATACAACCAAGAGAAAGTAAAATGTAAGCAGAAAGAAATGAGTGCATCAGAAGCTAGACTCTGTAACTTGTCGAATAAAGGAATAGGAAAGTAAAATCTGGAAAAGAGATCTCCAGAGACAAGCGTCTCCATGGAAATATGGGTGGAGGGAGATTAAAATTGATCCCTGCATAAACTACAGGTCTCAGAGAAAAGAGCATCAATCTTGATCCTGCTGAAGTCAGACAAGAATTAGTTATTTGATTTCTAAAATGTATAACCATACAAATACAATGAAAGGTATTTATGAACTGAACAGAATAAAAATTTGGTGACTATATTTGAGAAATGAATGTAAGTCTATCTAAGACCTTATTTTATAATATCTCTGGTCAACTGAATGTAACTATAAAGACACAGTAATAAATTCTTCTTTGAATGTAATTTGCAATTTTACTGCCAGTGACTTAAACATCATTCATATTCTAACTATAAAATGTAGATATGTTTGAAACTGATAGAAAAGTTGTGACAGTGACAGATTTATGTGCAGCATTGAAATACTTTTTTCTTACACAATTGATTTGGTGATTTTCACACACACACATTTGTTTTCTGTTGGGAATTCTATATCTCACATACACACATACACACAAACATTATATATATAATGCCTAAAAAGCCAGGGATGCAGGATATATATTTTTTCTACATCACAGCAACTTTTGGAACGTTTCAGGAGAAGCCAGACAGATCCTCCCCCTCTCAGGAGCATAGATGTGGTTTAACTGCTTCCCAAGCAAATTATTATTAACCCTGTCATTTTTCCCCTAACAAAATGGTGATCTCAATAATTTTCTGGAAAAAAAAAAATCCCTTATATAGTCAAATCTGAATCTGTCTAGCTTAACCTAATTTCATGGTCTCTTGTTCTAATTATGGTTGAGAAATAGAATTCCCACCAGAAAACAACTCTATGCTCAGGGTATTTTTTACTCCTTATGTCAGAACAGCCCAAATAATTCCAATTTTCTGCCTGGACTTCCCATACTGGTGCTTCATTCTGCCCTGCCTACTCCTTCTATCAGAACTTTTACTATATAAAGGTATCATAAATTATAAGTAATATATTACAGAATAGGAACACTATTCAACCAGATGCACTTTGTCATAGTAAACTCGTATTTTATAAAAACAAATTCCCATATATTTCATTTTGAACTTGTGACATATAACACTGAGAGAGAGGCAGGAGGTTAGCACCAGATTTTGCTCATAAATCCAGGAATCAATTAAAAATTTAAGTGCCTGGGAAAGAAAAAGGTCAGACGTGAAATTTTAATTAAATAATCCAGGGGATATGTTTTCCTCTTAATTTTTGTACCATGAATACAGGTCTAAAGTATTAGTGAAATAGAACACCAATGAGAAAATGTAAGGTATGAATAAAACATGTGCCACATGTCAGAAGTCTGAACCAAAAGTGTAATCTATAAGTGATTGCAGAAATCCATTTGTAGGTATAAAATGACTCACTGCTTAAAAACACACCTCAACAGGCACCTATTTGTTCTGAGAGACCTCCAAGAGATATTCTTGTGCATCTCAAAGCTCTAAGGAACCCAGGAGTATTTAATCTCAAAGTCAGTCCTTTCTTCCTTAGGATTAAAGGATCGCTAAATGACAAGTGTACTAATGTACTCTGTACCTCCTCCCTTACTACATGAACTCAGTCCCATGCCCATTCGGTTTTGTCGCTTATGTTACTTCAACACATCGCATTCGTTTTCTTCCATCTCCCAGTGTGAGATCAATTCTTTAAGACTTCAATATTGTCGTCATAGATTCATGCATTTGGACAGATTTTTTGTATCACATTTAGATGTGTGTACATCTTACAATTACCTTTATTTTTAAGTTTATAAGTTTATGTCCTTGCTATTTATTTATTGATTTATTTACTTATTTATTAATTATTGGATATTTACTTAATTTACATTTCAAATGTTTTCTCCTTTTCAGGTCTCCCTTTCAGAAATCCCCTATGCCATTCCCCTCCCCCTACCTCTATGAGGGTTTTTCCCCACCCACCCACCCACCCACTCCTGCCTTCCCTCCCTAGCATTCCCCTACACTGGGGCATCGAACACTCTCAGGCCCAAGGGCCTCTCCTCCCACTGATGTCCAATGAGATGCTCCTCTGCCACATATGTGGCCAGCACCATGGGTCCCTCCATGTGTATTCTTTGGTTTGTGGTTCAGTCTCTGGGAGCTCCTAGGAGTCTGGTCAGTTGACACTGTTGCTCCCTCCATGGGGCTGCAAACCCCCTCTGCTCCTTCAGTCCTTCTCCAACTCCTCCATCCGGAATCCCACGTTCAATCCAATGGTTGGCTGCGAGCATCAGTCTCTGTATTTGTCAGGCTCTGCTTGAGCCTCTCAGGATACAGCTGATCATGCTTCCATCAGCAAGCACTTCCCAGCATCCACAATAACATCCAGGTTTGGTGGCTGTATATGGGATGGATCCCCAGGTGGGGCAGTCTCTGGATGGCCTTTCCTTCAGTCTCTGCTCCACACTTTGTCTCCATATTTCTTCTATATATAATATGACGCCACTGCTCAAATTCTCTTCCTTCCCTTCCTCTTCTTGCTGAAATTTCCTATACAATTCTATCATTTCAAGGATCTTTTAGCTTTCCTACTCTAACTGCCTTTTAAGATCAACCCAGATGAAAGTAATTTCCCCTATCCATTTATTTTGCACCTAATTTATATCCCCCACAAACTCTTATTAGATCGCATTATTTACTGCTCTGATATTTGAGGACTGAGACTCACATTCCTGTTCTTGTCCCCTTTCTTACATTATATTGTATGGTTCTCAAGGTCAGAGTTAAATTTTCACAACTGTGAAACTCTATTCCATTAGACATAAGAGTCGTATATAATGTTGGCACTTGAATTAAAAATGGCTGCGATGACTATACACCATAAACAAGTCTGCCCTGAAAACCCGAATACCGGTAATTTTGCCCTCTGGACTCCAGAGTGAATAAGAAGTTAAGTAAAGGTAGGTGACTTTGTACCATGCAAATTCCCCATTCATCACATTAAATCTTTTATCCCTAAGATAATGCAGACTTTGGCGTCATTCCCAAAGAACAAAGTAATTTCCTTTAAATATTCCCTAGTTCTCAGGAGTCAGCAGTTTTTGATGTGTTTAAGTGGATGGTGAGGTAGACAGAAAAGGATCATCACAGAGTTAATTCCGCACAAAGCTCAACTTACTTATAAAAAGAAAAGCTAATAAACCCTGTGTTGCTAAAACCTTTTCTTATTGAAAAAAAAAAAAGTTTTAGTGGAATAAGAGATACACTTTTAGAGCAATTTCCTCGCAATATGTGCTAAAGAAGAATTTAAGATGGAATATAACATGCTATAGCAAACATACCAATGACACGTGCTGGGAATGATCATAATCCTCCAGTTGCGCACTCCACATACTGGGCACTGCAGTGGCAGACAAAGCTAAATCTAAAACTGTTCTGTGTTACTAATCATCTAGACTGATTTCAACATTTTATCGCTACAAAAGGTCAATCCATTTCAACATAAATTCTGTGGATAATATGCTTTGGGAGAATAAAAATACAGGGTATATTAAAATGAATGAAATCAGTACTTTACTAAGAAATAAGTATATCTCAGAAATAACAATCGTTTAAAAAGAGACTTTATTTTAAATTATGCTTATGTGTGTGTATCAGTGGGAGTGGGAGTGGGAGTTGTGCACATAAGCACAGCGGCCTTGGAGGCCAGTGAGGGTATCCCAGGCACTGGAGTTAGAGGGGGTTGTGCTGAAGTGGCTGATGGGAAGCAAGGCGAACCCATCCTTAACCACTGATCCATCTCTCCATTCCCATCGATAACATAATCAATATGGTGGTAATCAGAGGTATCACACAAGCCACCCATTTTACATTACACAGTACGGCCCCACATAAGCACTGTTAGACTTTTAGTTACCCATATACAGCACCCTGATGACCACAGTGGAAATGGTATTTATTTCCTCAAACGGGAGAGAAACTTTATGAAAAGCAAAAAGCTTTTTGTACATTTGTACACAATCAGTACATTTGGCTGATTGTGTAGATGAACAAGATTAAAAAAAAAAAAAAAAGAACAGGAAATGAATCTATTTAAACAGACCAGGAGAACTGATATCTGTTAGGTCTCCTCTCTCATATAGTCAAGTAACTGATGATGGCATTTGTTAAATTAACAGCAGCAAGAACAAAAATGCTTTTACAAACAAAGGGAATGAGCAGCAAGATACATGTTGGGCAGGTGCTTCTATTTAGATCAAATGCAGGGTCCCAATAAATTCTAGCTGCTGCTCAAATAGTTCTCTATTTCAGAAGAAAAATGACGAGTGACATGGTTTGTAATTCCATCATTCTGGCCTCGGTGACACTTTATGTACACTAGAGTATCAACTGAAAACCCAAGCCAATAGAAAATTAATTGGGAGAAATGCATACCTGCTGGTCTAGTAATTAAAACACCATTTACTTTTTGTTAAATATAAACTTTATAACAAAGTCAATAAAAAAACAATCTTACCAGATATGGAAAGTATCGTTAGAATAAATGCATTTTCAAAAGCAACTTGATGAGGAAATATTTTAGGGTCTCTTAGGAAACAGGCACTGCATTGGAGATGAGATATTGATTTTATGATTCCAGAAGTCAGGCCTGAACTCTGCGGTACCTAGAGATCTTTTGTTGTTCAAGGCCAGACAGCTCAGACACTTGTTTTGCCCTATGCTGTGATAAAGATCATCCTTAAACCAATCACACAGCAATATTAAATATGACATTCAGACGACCTGATTTGCAATGAATAGAAGCTCATCTTAATTATCATGTAGTTTACATATGTTTAGAACATATGTCGATCAACAACCATGAAAGGAAAGCAGACCCCTCCATTGCCTGCCTTCAGTGTGACTGCAAGTGTAAGACTTCTTTAAAGTCTTTAAAAACTGCTTGAAAAACGATACAAAGTGTCAAACTTGAAAATTTACAGGGTTTTGTGTGTGTGTGTTTTGCATTCCTAACTTCTGTACTACTTCATTTTTCTGCAAACATGCAGCACTGTCTGAGATATTAGGAAGCTGCCTCTTTTCTTCCCTCTTTCCAGCCCTGTTTTAAGTTCCTGACAGAGATGCTCTGTCCCCAGTGCCTACAATAGGACCTGGTTCTCACCAAATATACAAAATGAGTAAACAGACGGACTATTATGCTAGCTTACCAATAGATAATGCATATGTCCTCTTGTTGCTTGGCCTCCCCATTCCCTTTAAACCGTGCTAAGCTTTCTTTTTTTCTTTTAAATGACAAAGTGACTCTATAAAGTTGTGCTGTACAGGCATTAGCTGCTCTACCCTGCAGCACTATCTAGGCCACAAAAGCAGCAGTGAGTTGCAATAAGCAAATTCTCACAAAGTACCTAGCAAAGTCAGTGACAGGTGAGCATGCAATAAACTTTAGTGGTCACCGTGCTTGCCATTAGGATTATTTTCTCCTGTTGCAAACAGCTTGTCAGTTCCTCAGTAGTCTCCTAAGTATGGGAAGTGGTTCAGGACAGCTGTTGCAGAACATGGCATCTTGGAAAACTGAATACATGGAGATAAAGGGGACGGAGTAGACAATACAGGCACAGTGGTTCCAAGGCCTTTCTGTGTTCTCTCCTGTAAAGGAGGTACTAAGGTAGGACATCTTTATTTTTGGTGATGGGACAGAGAAGAATCTGAGCAACTGAGCCTTGCTGCAGTCTCCTCCATCTATAATATCTGTACCTGCTTGGTCCCCTCTGTCTACAACATCTGAACCTCCTGGTCCTCTCGGACTATTACATATGCACCTGTCTGGTCTCCTTGGTCTATTACATCTGCACCTGCCTGGTCCCTTCTGTCTATAACATCTGAACCTGCCTGGT
>JADRCH010000124.1:2461270-2512118 GCA_019843965.1 Rhynchomys soricoides
TGCACCTGCCTGGTCCCTTCTGTCTATAACATCTGAACCTGCCTGGTCCCCTTGGACTATTACATATGCACCTGTCTGGTCTCCTTGGTCTATTACATCTGCACCTGCCTGGTCCCTTTATAACATCTGAACCTGCCTGGTCCCCTTGGATTATTACATCTGCACCTGCCTGGTCCCCTCAGTCTTTAACATCTGCACTGGCCTGTTCCACTCCATCTATTATATCTGAATCTGTTTGGTCCCCTCAGTCTATAACATCTGCATCTGTCTGGTCCCCTTGGTCTATTATATCTGAACCTGCCTGATCCCCTCCGTCTATAACTTCCGAACCTGCTTGGTCCCCTCCATCTATAAACATCTGAACCTGCCTGGTCCCCTTGGTCTATTACATCTGCGCCTGCCTGGTCCCTCCATTTATAACATCTGAATCTTCTCCATCCTTTATTACTGCATTGTACTCCAATGGCCATAAAAACAAACAAACAAACCAAAACCAAAATAATCTTCCATTTCCTTCTTTGGGTCTGAAGATTCCTTTGTCCTAAAATCATAAATGAATGTGCATGGTTTTGTTACGTTGATCCATCTTTTGTTATGAGGCCTTGACATATTTCGTGGTGTTTATAACATAACATATTACTACAAATCAAACTTGAGATTTATATTCATGGTTAAATCTTAAGGGGAAAACAAAGAAAGAAACCAACACACACAAGTTCCCCACAGGTCTCCACTCTCGCTGCATGCACTAAACCTCCACAGGAGTCACGATACTGTATCAATTGCTTGAGTATACTGTTTCCCTAATTCACTGTATGATCTGGAATCTGCCTCCGTCTCAACATAGCCCCTGTATTTGTATTGGCCCAATAGATGCGGCACTACAAAGCAACAAGACCGATTCCATTCTTTGTACTACGCCCACACAGGCATTTTCATTATTGTTTGCAAATTGCATTTCTCAAATGCATGGTCTACATTTGGAGAGCCTGGGAGAAGGTTTCACTGTTCTACAGTGGTGCAGAGTGCATATATGAGAATAAATGTTCAGGAGAGAAATTTGGTGCTGTGTAAAAAACCTGCTTGTCAGGCTGCTATACAAGCAGCTCTTGCCTTCTTATAAATAGTCATTTGATTCCAACAGTAATGATCTAATTTATATCCATCATACTTTCTCCAAGTAAGACTACCCAGGGAAAACATGTAATGAAAACATTATCAATAAATTTGCAAAGTCGAGTTATTAAAAATGAGGAGTTTTAGAAAGTGAAACGGGTACAAGGCTGAAGGCTTAAATGCGGCGAAAGACAAACAATAAGGATTTATCACTAGAGAATAAAAGCTTTCACAGAATTGGAAGATTCACCCAAATAACAGGCACTTAGCAATGATCAAACCTGTCTTCAGATAATGAACGCTAATGGTGATTTACACAGGGGGAAAGAGAAATTTCTGGGGAAGACGAAGAAACTGGAATGGTGCTTAGGTGACAGGAGAGCTGTGCAGTGGGTGTTCAAACAGAGAAACCAGGAAGGAAAAGAGGAAACAAGGCCGTGTCAATAAAGAACACCACTGCAGGCCCAGGGAGCGTGACTTCAATAATGGTGCACATTCGAAAGTACTTACATTAGGTCTCAGTCGTGCAGCCAGATCGTAATACTTCTCAGCAGCTTCATTGAGGCTAGCTTGTCTGTAAAAAAATAAAATAAAATAAAATTATGCCATATATTTTAAAATTGAAGCACTGTAGCCAGGTAGTGTTGGTGGTGCAACCTTTAATCCCAGCACTCATGAGGCAGAGACAGGAGGATCTCTGAATTTGACACCAGCCTGGTCTATAGAGAGAGTTTCCAGGACAGCTAGCGTTACAATGAGAAACTCTGTCTTGAAAAAAACAAGCAAACAAAATCAAACAATCAAAGATTGAAGGATGGTGAAGAGGAATTACATTAACTTAAAAAATTTACAATTACATGTCTACACAGTAATTCCTCAAAAAGAAAACTTAGGTTGAACTTGCTATTACATTTAAGCTCTGCAAATAGTATTCTATCAGAATCCCATCTGAGTTGGTATTGGTGATTTACATTCACCTGTTTGCTGAAGAAAAAGGTATTATCCTTTTTAAAGTATCACAGATAGTAGGTTTAGATTCTCCAGTTTCAAACTGATAACCCAGAAAATATGTTTAAAAATCAATCATCCAAATATTTAGCTATGATTTTAAAAATATGTTTATATCCATGTATGTGTATCTGCATGAGTTAATGTGCACCATGCGCAGAGAGGTTTTCCCAGAAGCCAAACAAGGATAGATGTCTTTGAACTGGTTTTAAGGCAGTAATAAGCTATTGGAAATTAGTGTTGGAACCTTAATTTTGGAACTTTTGTAAAAGCAATAAACACCTAAAATAACCATCTCTTCAGCTCCTAGCTGTACATTTTCAAGATAAACGTAGTGAACATTTGCAAGATTTAAGAAATTAATATATTCACACACACACACACACACACACGTGTGTGTGTGTATATGAGACACAGAAGCAGAGAGTTACACAGGGAGAGAGATGAGGAGTGACATAGGGAATGAATATGAACAAAATATGAGGATAAATATATGTGAGGGAGTCAAATCCCCTGGAACTGGAGTTACAGATGGTTGTGAGCTGCCATGTGGGCACGGGGAATTAAATCTGAGTCCTCTGGAAGAGCAGCCAATGCTTTTAAACATTGAGCCGTGTCTTCAGGGCCCACCCAAAATTGTTTTAATGCTAACTTCATACTAATTACAATTTTAGAAACAGAATAACTGGGTTTTGTAGATGGCTCCAAATCCATGTACCTAGCACCCACAATCCAACATGGTGTGCCAGTGCATGTTGATATTCTAAGCACTGGGAGGCAGGCACAGGAGGTTCCTCAGTGCTTGCTGACCAGCCAGTCTAGCTAAGAGTTGAACTCTGGGTTTGGTAAAAGACCCTGTCACAAACACTAAAGTAGAAAGTGTTAAAGGAAGATGTCTACCTCAGGCTTCTGCCTGTGTGCACAAGGGTACTTGCATATGCACACCTGTGGATATATTTCTGTGTAGAAAGTCATTCTGTTTCTCTCTCTCTCTCTCTCTCTCTCTCTCTCTCTCTCTCCATACAAACACACACACACACACACACACACACACACACACACACACGCACGCACACGCACGTACTGTGGTCATCTCACAATATTTCTTTTCTTGCTGTTTGGTAACCAGTGCAGGCATTTGATCTAATCTCAGGTAACTGGATGCTCCCACTTGGCATTTTAACTGAGAGGGATAAAGATGAAAATATAAAAATAAAGAGAAAAATGAAGGTATAGGCAGAATTCACTCACAATGGTACAAGAACCGAGGCTGTATCTAGACCGGACTATTCTTGAAAACAATGACAAGAGTATAATCATTTATATAGGGCTTAGCCACTAGGTTTAGACTGTATTGTGCTAATTCAAACCTTCCAGTCTACACATGTATTATTATTTGGGGTGACATGGTATTTGATATTGGACCAGTGCCTACTCCATGCTAGGCAGAAACTCTCTCCAGCCCCAGGAGTCTCCTCTATAACCAGAGACAGTTTTCGTGCTTGTGGTAAAGTCCAGGAATGGCACAGCTGCCTTATAAAAGGAGAATTCACAATGAATCTAATGAAAAAACTTGTACTGACCATCACCAAAGACTAGGTTCAGTCAACCTGTCAGCAGATGACACTAAATGTCAGTGATTCATCAACATGTAATGTTCTTTTTCTGACTGTCCTGCTTCACAAGACCTTTCCAAATGGCAGATAACAAGATATAATAAGATCTCACAAGTGAACTACTGTCTAGTAAATATGTATGAGGACCGAAGAATAAAAGGTATGGGAAAAAAGCCAAGTTTAATTTCAGATGACATGAACAGTATTAACTATGATATGGAAGAACACTAAATGGCTACAGGGTAGGCTTTAATAGGGAACAGTGTTCTCAGGGGAAAGGCGCAGGTGGTAAAGGCTTACAACAGAAGCACAAGGACATGAGACTGGATTCCCAGAGCTCACGTGAATGCTAGGTGAACATGGCAGTCTGCTTGCAACCTCATCTAGAAAAAAAACAAAAAGTAGGAGATGAGGGTATCCCCCAGAATAGGCTGGCTGACTGCAATAGTCAAATTAGTGAGCTCTGGGTTCAAGTGAGATACCTTGCCTCAATAGAAAGAAATCAATTGGGAAAGGCATCTCAATGTTAGCCTCTGTCCTTCATATATGTATGCATATATACATATACAAATATATACACACACACGTGCACCTGCATACACACATGTGCCCATACACATGCAACATCATGCCTATCTATATAAGCACACAGACTTATCGCAAGAAAGGGTGGTGGAAGAGTGTTCTCTTAAAGCTGTAATTTAGGAGATTTTGGCATCAATGAGAAAACAAAGAAAGTAGAAAGAAATAGAACGAATGAGTTAAGTCTCTCAATTAGAGAACCATAGTCAGGTTTTTAAAAGAGAAGAAAAGCCAGCTTCCCTTAGTAAATTGAATTTGCACTTTGGTCAAGAGAAATAAAAAGTATAAAGCCACACCCCATGTAGACATAAAAGTATAGTAATGACTGAAGATATCATCTCTCTGGAGAACCAGGTATATCTTGCTAATGTTTGAAGGAAAAGTAATCAGAAACACTACTGTTTTTAACAGAAGTTATAAAGTAAGTAAAGAAGAATGCAAAACCCAAAATATAAAACCAAACCTTAAGCCAAGGCTCTGCTAGATTCATGGTATGTTACAATGTGTCACTGCTGTTTATGTTCTCATAAACGTCAAAGTTCAACCTCAACATGTCAAGAAAAGTACTCACGCTTGGCATGAAATAGTAAAACTTCCCTCGCTAGGTATTTAAGGAAGGTGCCCTCCACCAAATTACAGATTCTTTTTGGTTCAGATTCATCTGGAAATCTTTAGGTCATGCCCTTGAAAAGTTTTCTCCAGAGGAATAGGTAGGAAGTTAGAGTTATTTGATGCTAGAAGAAAGTAAGTTGCCTTGAAGTAAGATCAGACATTAGACATCAAGTGTTATAAGTATGGCCACTACTAATGGTTCTTTATAAGCACCAATTCATAAAGCACACACTGATCAAAAGAGAAACCGGGATCTGCATTAGACAAAATGTTTTGAAGATACCAAGTAACTGAATTTTAGAAACACATTTTTAAGTCATTAGATTCTTCAATGGGAACTGTGTGTAAATGTGAAATGCTCACATGTATGATTACTTGGTTCTTCCAGTGGTACAGTAGGTTGAGGGCCTTTAGAAGGAGGATCTTGGCTGGAGGTTGGAAGTCCTAGGAAGGACCTTGAACTTTCTTATTATGGTAGAACTTCCTGTCGGTTCTTCATTTCCCCACTGCAGAGGTAGTGTGTCTATCACCATGAACCCCCTCCAGCCTATGCCTTCCCACCATGATGGATGGCAATGCCTAAGACTGCAAGCTAAAATGAACCTTACCTCCTTTGAGTTGTTTTAGTCAGGGATTTTATCACAGCAATAAAAAAAGTAACTAAGACAGTGGTTTAATGCTCAAAGGAAATATTCAGAAGAGTTAATTTCAGCTAGAATTACAACTGATAACATTCTAAGGGAAATAGAAAAAAACAGGATTTATTATGTATGTCATATATGTATAAAATTAATTTCCACTGCAGAATTTTGTTTGTATTATTAAAAACTCCTTCCATTTCTAATCAGAAGATATTGTTGACAGCACAGGGGAAGGAATATGCAGTTTCTAGCCTCAGAGTGGTTATTTATATTCTTGATTTATTCTCTGGACAAGAGAGAAAACTCATGAGGAAGTGGTCAAAGTCCATTTAATTGTGTAGGTTATATTTGATACTCCCCTTCAGAAAGAGCAGTCCTTGGAATACTTATCAAGTCTTAATTCAAAAAATGACTAAATCATTAATCATCATTTGAAAAAGCAAAGAAATAAGCAGTTTTCTGCTCTGTGCTTTTGGGATTTTATTAAATACTGTCAAACATCTCCCAAGTCAGAATTTTAGGGACGAAGTGCAATACCTCAGGACTGCTGGTATACGCATGTTTAAAGTAGCTGAAAATCCATACCTTTCTTACATGTTATAATCATTTCTTTCATGTGATGTATGGTAAATCCTAAAATAGCAAAACCAGAGTCTCCCATATATAAAACAATGACAAAGCATGGTCCATGTAATGAAACATCAGAAATAAACTGTATATAAACTCCTTGAAGAAAACCTCTGTGCAGACATCAAAAATAATTCTAAGACCCATAAGTCTTTGTCTTCATTTTAAAGAAGGCAACAATGAAGAGGAAATATCTCAAGAGGCCATATGTACTTTTAAAAATGATGTAATTTTAATTATTTTACATTACTTCTCTATGTCTCTCTGTGTGTATGAAAGAGAGAGAGAGGATCATTCTCTCCTGTTATGTGAGTTCCAGGGACTGAACTCAGGTCAACACCTTGGGCATCAATAGCCTTTACCTGCTGAGCCTTCCTGCTAATTCTAAGGATCTAATTTTAGAATTAGTTCCTGTGGGTCACACATTATCATGTCCCATAAGCATGTGAGTCCAATTTTTTGTTCATGGTCACAAACCTTTCAAGGGTTTCTAAAGAGAAATATAAAACCGAGATATAGGAAGATTAAATGATGTTTTATATTGAAAAATTAAAAGGGAAGGACTGTCTGGTAATGTGAATTATTATATTCATGCATAGTAAATTGTCACTTGTGTTCAAGGTGGATTGTAGGTAGGAGAGAAATTACTGAGAGAATGAATATATAAGAGGGTGGGCAAACTGCCTGCAGTTGTGACTGATGAACTAGCTTTCTAAGCAGCAGCATCTTGAACATGCTACAGGTATAAAAACTCAGGTACCAACTAAACCCACTAGGGCAGAACATGTCTCTGGGTGATTTCTTCACTCACTGATATTAAAGCAGCATTGAGTTGGAAGGTACCACCAATATCAGCTTCCTCTGTCAAATGCCGTAAATGTCTTACAGCCCATAATAATCTGCCTTAAATAGGATTCTACTGAAAAAACAAAACAAACAAACAAAAGAACAGTACAGTGGCACAAGCCTGAATCCAGCACAGGTGAACCACATGCAAGAGGGTAAGGGGTTCACAGTTAATTCCTGCTACTTAGAGACTTCGAGTAGCAGAATTCAAACTGCATGCAGCCACAAGAGAAGGAAGCTACCTCAAAGTGCTGAACCTATAGTTTGAAAAGTGATGGAACCTTATGCTGTTTTTCATCTCCTCAAAACATTTAAAGGAGGAACATCCTAACCGAGACAACCTTGTCTTGAGGACGGATTAAAGTTGTCTCCTTCAGACAGCAAAATCTCTGGGTATTTAATCTCGTCATATACAAAGAAGCTATGCAGAAACATTCCGCATCCTTTAAACAAGCACTATATCAGTCTTAACATGTACTGCATCATAAGTGCAATCAAAGGTGCTTTGCTGCACCTTTGGGTCATCATTTTCTAAACAAATCAGTATACATACAAACATATTACCCTCCCTTCAAGTTTTCTCTCTGTAGTTACTAGAGTTTACAGATGCAAAACCAAGAAATGGTAAAGGCTAAGTTTGTATTTACTCTGAACACACGTGCGCACACACACACACACATACACACACACACACACCAAGAGAGACACAGACAGAGAGAGAGAGAGAGAGAGAGAGAGAGAGAGAGAGAATGAGAATACCCTGATTCTATTTCTTTTTTATCCAAAGATTTAAATTTTGGGTCACCTCCAGTAGAGCTAATAAGTTATTACTTTTAAATGCTATGTTTGTATAGCACATAATCATTTAACACTGTGCTGCCTGAGTGGAGAAATTACACTATAATGATTCGTGCTCATACACGCATTCTGTCCTAGAAATTAGGAAAGCAATCAGAACCAGGTGGCATGGAAGAGTAGGATATTTCTCACTACACTGGAGGCAGTGAGAACTTGACTCATCGTGCCTGAAATAAAGAAAAAATAACAAGAGCACACTTGTCCAAGCTGTGTGATTGAAAACAGACATAGTCCATGATGATGTTTCTGTAAGTTGTGTATCCTGATGATACAAGGTTGGAGCAAACATTCCAGTGAAAATAGAAACCTACTTTCTAAGATTTACCATAAAAGAATTCATTTGAAGACCCCATGGAGGCCTTATCATTTAGGATTTACATCATATGTGACAACCTGTCATCATTGCTAAGTCATCTTCCTTTAGTAAGAATCATAGTTTCTGGGCAGTCACATGGAGTCACGTAGCTATAAAGATGAAGGGAGCCTGGGATAATGAAAAGACATTTATACGTAGCCAGCACACACTGCCTTCTGATTCCATCTCTGCCAACTTTGAGAAGCAATGATGGGACTCTCAGGATCTGTAGCTATACAATAAGAATATCAATGTCCCCTTCGAAGATGCATGGTAGAATGAGGAGAGGGTCAGGTATGCATGCAAAACACAGTGCCAAAAAGACAGAAGACATCAGCATAAATGTTGTTTTTATCCCTCACCAAGTTAGTTCAATAATAAGGGGGGGGGGACAACAAAATTCTCATACCAAAGTCTATGAACCAGGTAAAATGTGTGTTTCTTCCCTCTTGACTTCTTCTCAGTTACCAAATAAATTCATACTATCATTCCAACTTCTAGTTGGAGGGGAAAAACTGAATGTATCCCGTCCTACAGAATGCTTTCAACAAAAGAGCTGATTCAATTGTTTCCTCTCCCAACTATGTAGACATGATTCTACTGAGTTCAAACATTTTTAAGTTCCTTTGATATTTTCCTTTGATGATAATCAATCTGCCTTAAAAACAAAAAGCAAAAGGTCTCATCTGGAAGCATCTAGTACTTTAAAAGTTTTATTTGAAGTCCTAAAAGCGTCACCGTGGATCCTCAACGCACATTAGTGAGACTTAGCATTGGTGATTGCCATCCCTGTAAACATACTTGGTGATTAGCCACAATGTGAATCTCACATTCCCAACCAAAGCAGGGGCCCCATATTCTTTCATCTAGTAACTTTCTTCCACTCAGGTTTTACCAACGAGATGTAGTCCTAAGAAATTCTAAACTCAGCGCAACAGGAGGCAGCTGTGGTCCAGAGACTGTTCTTCCAGCTCTGAGCAATGGTGGTCCAGGCCCTAGCAAGGTAAAATTTGCTGAGCCTCAGGGCAAACAGGGTCAGCAAGTATTACTCCTGGCACTAAACAGTAGTGCTCACCAAAACACAAAGCTCCTGAAAAAGGTTAGAACGTGGAACTCCATTAGAATACTTCAAGTAATTACAATAACCACAATATTGATCACTTATGACATTTTTTTTCTACAAAATTGTACTCAAGAGGAAAGCAAAGGCATTTCTGAGTACTTTTAACAAATCTCTGAATAGCCTTGGATACTAAAAAAGAGATTTGAAATCAGTTTGTACAGTAAGTGTTTGTGATGGCTATCTTGGTTGTCAACTAGACTGCATCTGGAATTAACTAAAACCTAAGAGGCTGGGAACACCTGCAAGGGATTATTTCTTAATTAAATCATTGGAATTGGAAAAATCCACTTTAACTGAGACCTTTTGAGGTGGGAAGATCCACCTTTAATCTGGGCCAGGCTTTGTGCTGGCTGCCCATATAAGGGGCATGGAAGGAGGAAGCAGGTTCTCTTTGCCTGCTTGCTATGGAGACTAGAAAGTCCATCCCTGCACTGGCATTAGAGCCTACTTTTTTGAGATTCTGCTGTGTACTGAAGACCAGCTTGGATATCCGGTTGCCTGAACTGAACAAATACTGGATCCATGGATTCTCTGTTGGGAGACAGCCATTACTGGAGTAGATGGACCACAGCCTTTAAGCCACTCTAACAAAACTCGTGTGTGTGTGTGTGTGTGTGTGTGTGTGTGTGTGTAAAACCTGGCGGTTTCTCTTTGTTGTTGTAATGTTAGAACCAGTGGAAACTTTTCCGTACACATCAGCATTGTGGAAATTTTGAGGTTTGTCTCCAGCTTCTTCTCAACTGTTTTCTGCAATCTGTACTCCTCATTAAGTTACAGTCCCTCCGAACCTTCTTGGACTGACTACAAGTAAGACTGTAGCAGCCTCATCGTAACCTTCTCAACTGGTAGCAGTTTCCCGGAATTTATGTAGCTTTCTGCTTTACAACGTGATGAGATACAAGTATTTGTTATGTGTTGTGTTAACCAGTGTGTGTGTGTGTGTTCTAACAGTCTTACAATGGGCTTCCATGGACAGATCTTGAATTTCAGGTAGTGATTTTCTATGTAGAGAAATGTCTTGTTGGTGAAACCATTTATGATGATTAAGATGAATCAGCCTATAGACGCACACTCTCTTATCCTCAGAGTTGCTTATTGTGACTAAGAGTTGCTTATTGTGGCTAAGAGTTGCTTATTGTGACTAAAAAGTCATCATTATCCTTACATGGAAGACACTTTCTTTGGGTATACTCTATATTGTAAGCATACTGACAACAAATTGATTCTTGGCTCCTGTTTGTACATGTCTTTTTCATTGTTTCTTTTCCAAACTGAGTCTTGTCTGGCCTAGGCTAGCTTTGAACTCTAAATGAAGGCAAGAATGACCTTCAGCTTCAGATCTCCCTGTCTCCAACTCCAGAATGTTGGGATTACAGTCACTGACCAGTATACCATGCTTTTATGAGATCCTGGTATTGAACCAGAGTCTTTGTGCATGCTAAACAAGTACACTATCAACTGAACCACATCCACCAGACCTAGATATCACATTTCTTGGGTTCACTAAACATACAGTACTTTAGGACTGCTAACATTAATGTATACAAACCCAATCATATCTACATAACTCTTGAACCAATGTACTTAAAAAGTATTAAAAACCCAAGGAAGAGGACACTAAGATATAGTTTTCATACAACACAAGAAAAATCTTAACTGATAACTGAAAATTATTTCAAATATTTGCTTTAGGTATTTGTTGCTTGGAGGTCAGTGATAAACAGATTAGGTGGTCATAAAATTGCCACTTGAATGAAAATGTTGAGGATGAGACTGATGAACTGTATCTTGATTCCAATGATGGGCACACAAACCTACCCATGACAAATTTATAGACACATACACACACACACACACACACACACACACACAGAGAGAGAGAGAGAGAGAGAGAGAGAGAGAGAGAGAGAGAGAGGTACAAGTGTATAGCATGACTAGTAGACTCTACCAATGTCAACATACTGACTGAATAGGTACCATAATTTTGGAAGGCATCACCATTGGGGCAACTGGATAAATGATATAGGATATTTCTTTATATTCATTCTTACTGTTTCATGTTAATCTATGAAGTTTTCAATAAGAACTTAATGGCAAGTTAATGGTACTCCTCATTTCATATGTGCATATATTTATTTGTGGTGAAGATTGTTCATGGAAACCTTACCTGTGGACATCATTCAACGAATCATGTTTGTGGTGATTGAATGGGGAGAAATTCAGTGAACATATGGACAAAAGCCACATATATTAATTAACAAATACTATTCTTTAAATTGTTTGAGTCTCTGAGTTTCCTCCTTTCATAGAAAACTGCCCTTTTGGAGTTACTGACCCCTTTTTAATCTTAATGTTTGCAACAAAGATAGTTGCCTTTTTTTTTTTTTTAAATTCAAGTTTTGCTGTTGGTGTAATTAGCTTTTGAAATACCTCTTCTGAAATGCAAGCTTTAATGGCCTAACAATGTATCTCTTCAAGACATCAATAGTGCTGATTACAGAGTCATTTTAAGTATTTCATGTATCTGAAGTATATTTGTATTTGATAATTGCTCCCACTATCAAACACATTAAGCGGTATCCCCATGTGCCATTCAGTAACGCATATTATAATAACACAAATACATGGATATATTTGATTAATTGATATAATGTTTATATTTGGGGAACATTTAATTAGACAGCAATTAAATTTACATTTACAATTTTCCTTTTGTAATAACCTTTGGAGTGAAGGGAAAAAGGTGGGTAGGAACATCTCAATAATTTTGTGGACCCTGAGAGCTCATCTTCCCTGCACAATGGGCACATACATTATAATGAATCAAGTAGTTCTTATTAACGTTTAGCTGGTTATGTAGTATGATTCATTTTCTAAAATACAGGCTATGATGGTGAAGTAGGGAAATTAACATAATGAATTGCTCTCTTCAAGCCAGAGCATCATTCCTGGAAGCTACAGAAACAAAACCCAACCTTAGCATGTGGGCAGCGTTGAAGACAACATCAAACTCTGTGCTGTCCAGCTCAGCTGCTTTTTTTGCCATCTCAGCTGCTTCTATGAGGCGAGATTCTTCCAGGAGAAACTGACCTGCAAAGTAAAGTAAGCGACTGTCACTCAAAAAAGTAGTAACTATTTGCAATAAAGAAGACGCATGGCAGAAACAGTGATCTGAAGCCAAGTTTTAATGCATGTTTTATTTAGGCATATTTTACATGCCTTTCCCATAATTATAGGGTATTGTGAAGAGTCTAAATTTCCATGTGCTAAAATTATTTTTCTTAAACAGGAACCTTCTATAATCTATTCAAGCCGGAAGCAAAATAAGGAAAAGAGGAAGGCTGAATGGAGGGGGAGGGGAGAGGAGAAGGACCAACTAAGAGGAGAGAAGGGAAGAGAAGCTGTGATCAGAATGTAAAGTATATACATAGCTTTATTAGTAAAAAAAAAAAAAACCAAAACAAATAAAAATCATTCGTATATGTGTGTTTGTGTATGAACTGTTAGTACTTTAAAATAATACCCATCACAGATATAGACAAGCAAACAGGTATATCTATTATGAGATAATGATTTTGTTAAAAGGACATAAGAAGGTAGACTTGGCAATAAACCACTCTGAATTACACTGAGCAATGAAAGGCAGCTAAATATTAAGAAGCTCACATTTTTGAGGCTATTTAAGATCAGCGCTGCAAGATTGGACTGTTGCAGCAACTACCACACATTTCATTAAAACTATATCTCAAGAATTGTTGTGGATAGCCTTGGTGTTGCTTGTATTTTGATGTTAATTCTGCTTTCCCAAAAGGGACTGTGGACAAGGAGTGAATCACATACACAGGTGACTTCTTGTGAACCTTCTCCCCACCTTAACTTGTAAAATAAAGGCTAGAGCCTGTGATTGGGCAGAAGAAGGGAAGGTAGAGCTGACAAGTTTCAGGGAGAAAGAAGAGAGGAGAGGAGGGAGGACAACGGAAGAGGAGGTGGAAGGAAATGGAGCAGAAGCACCTGGCCTGGAGAAACCGCAAGTTATAATGGATCTCATAGATGGGGAAGAGGGTAGTGTAGTGGTGCATCTGTCCAAGCTAAGCAGGCAGTTTGTATTCATATTGATTGAGTTGTGTTTTCTTTGCCCGGGTTTATTTGGGTTAGAGATTTAATACAACAAAGAATTATGTAAGGAAAGCCAAAAAATTGCTATACTGGTAAAAAAAACTTGCTAAAACTTAAGTCTATCTATATGTAAATGGAGAAAAGAAACTTTTTTAAAGGTGAGTATTTCTCAACAGAACTACTAACTTAAGCATTGCTTTAGACAGATTAAAGTTAAAATGAAGTCAAAGGATGGACCAGGTATGTTCAAGCCATCCATGTACCTTAAGACTTGTGAGTTTATGCAATAGGGATCATTTGCTTGTTGTAGTTTCCTGTTTGCTGGCAGGTCAAAAAAAAATTGATACTATTAACTAATTATAGACATTATTAGAAAGTGAGGAACTGGAAATAAAATCAGAAAAACATTTAAAAGTGCAAATGCCCACTGTCAAGGGTTTAATAATGATTACTGATGTTAACCTCAAACATCTGTCATCAAAACAAAACAAAACGAAAATTAAAACAACAGGATAAGTAAGTTTTCATACAACTTACAATGAAAACAGCAATTACTTGGTTGAAGTATTTTATAAAGTTCAACTATTAAAAATAAACCAACATTTGAGTAATGGTAAATTTAGCTGCTGGCTGTGGTGGTTGGACACCTGGATGTCTCAGCACTTTGGAGGGTGAGGTAGGAGGATTATCAGCTTAAGCTTATGTGGCAAGACAATGCTTTAAAGTCATTAAGGAGAGTTCAAAAATCATACATACAAATATATTACTCAAAAATTCCCTGTATATACTAACCTCATAGAGGGAAAGAACAGAGGAGATTTAAGAGCATCAAAAACCACAAAATGAGAATTACATAATCTGCAGATAATGAAAAATACCTCCTCATATATGTCATTAACAAGGAACCAGGCTTAATAACTTTCACTTAGTTATGGGTATTAGAGTTCGTTTTTAAAGATAAAGTATTTAAGATGAAGTATTAATTGCTATCTACCCTCAATGCAATATTTAGATAAATGCATAATGGATATATTAATTATTTATGTAATATTTACACTATGTACAAGGTAGATAACTGCTAAATTTTATTCTTCCAGGCAATCAACTCTGAACTATAGAATGCATTAATATATAGGAAAACATAGCTATTAATTGAACCCTGAAAGATACTTTCTTACAGTTCATTACTCTAAATGGGAGAGAAATGAAAGGGAGTACATTAACCCTGCTGAAAAACAGAAAGGAAAGAAAGAAACAGAAAGGTTCACAGCCAGATTTGATAAACACAGTGAAATTCAATAACACAAAGGCTTAGTTCATGAACCATGCTGTTGACAAAGCCCTTCGAGCTTCATGAACACACACAATGTTAATGTACACCAACCACAAATCAAAACAACATCCAATTGTGTGAATTCAGTTATGCATTTTACTGTTATGTAATAATATTCAGCTTCAAATTATTTTGTCATACAAATTTGTGCTTTGTAAACTATTAACAAAGTCCAAAAACTAACTGAAATGCACAATCTTAGCCATATAAATGGTTGTTTTTAAAATCCCCATTTGAACATTTCATGCTAGAATATATTCACATTAACATTCAGAAATAGTATCACAAACTACTAGCTATGTATTTTTATAATTCTGCCCATTCTTTTCTCCACAGACCACAGATCCCAAAAGTCCACCATTAGTAGTCTGCTAATATAGAAGCATAAATTATTTAATATGAATAATTGGAATTTTCAATTTAATTTGAATACCTGAAGTGAAATGAGTCTGTTATGTGACACAAAGATCGCTTCGTTGGGTTACTGCCCAGAATTCATGGAGAGTCAGGTAGCAAACATTTCAAACACACACACACACACACACACACACACACACACACTACCACAAAAAAGAAATAAAGTTATAGCAGGCTGCCATCAAATAATTTTGCAAGCAATCTCAAATGGCATGTGTTTCAGGGCATAATAGTAAAATTCCTTGGTATCACTTATGGATCCTTCACCATCAGTTGTGACCCAGATAGGCAGCTTTCATTATTACTGCTCCTACCAAACTAAGAACCACATACTCCAAATTGCTTCAGCTGTTATCTGCTGCTTCTAAGCTCCTTTTCTTCCCCAGAATATCCCACCTCTAAGCTTTCTTGACTGCTAAGGCTATCTCACAAAAATCTCTAGTGTTCTGCCTTGCTTACTTACTATACTTAAATTTCTTTCATTTTATGGTCTAAATGTGTTTTTCTCATTGAAGCCTTCTTTGACAAGTTTCCAGTGGTTGCCAGCATTTCTTATGATTTATGTTCACATAATCTAATTTGCCATCAAAACCAAAGCATTTCAAAGAGTATAAGGGACTGATATTAATTATCCTGAGACAACAGTGAATACCGGAATTGTCCCCATATGGCCGACCCAGTTATGAGGGGAGAATATCCCAACTCTCTCATCTTCAGCACAACTGGGAAGGGAAGCAGTAGCAAACACTGTTCTGGATCACACTCCAGGCACAGGAGTGACGGCAGCAGTGGGAGAGGCCTAGGTGCTCTTCTCTGAAGAACTTCTCTTGAGTCCACCAAGATGGCTACTGGAGCTTAAATTTAATGAGGAAGGCAGTCATTCCAATGGGACTGTCTACCATGGTAAATTCTGCAAAGACTGGAAAGTATACATTTCCACCTGCTCTCTATCTCTAGTGCATATCAGAACCATCACCACCCACATCCCCCATCCTCAACAGCTTCATATGTATGAGGCTGAGACAGTGCTTGACATCATCTCCATTAGCAATAGGTCCACAATTGATGTTGATGCGACCAGGGCATGTACAGACCTTGAGAACCGGCATGTTATGGTAAAACAAAGTATTTTCCATCATACTATGGATTGCAATTATACATTGGATCAGCTGGCTGTTAGCTTGAAATAGTCCGAAAGTAACCTATACTTGGCAATAATCCCTCTATTATGGAACATAATGACCAGCTCTTACATACAAGAACAAATAGAAAGATACGGATGTATGAACACCATAGGCAATAAAAGTATGCTTACTTTCAATAAGAACAAAGGCAACAAATTCTAATAAGTCATATTTTGTCTATATATAGTATGTATACTATATATGTGTATGTATATTTTACTCTACATATACACATATATGTATACTGTATATATGCACATGCTTTGCATTTGGTAATTGAGTAGAAATGCAAACAAAATATACACACACACACACATACATACATACATACACACACGCAAAACCCACACAGAAAATGTATGCTATTCTCATGTGTGTATTCTTGCTAACACATTTTTACTTATTTGGTTTGTAAGTTGCCTTCCCGAGGTTAACCATTCTCATTTTCCATCACTGTCTAAAATCAAAGGAAGAGGAGACAAAGGAAAATGCAAAACCAAGTTGAGAAAAAGTCGTTGTGTACGGGAAAACAGAAGATGATTGGAGAGGAAGTAGTCACTAGAGATCCCGAGACAGAGACCATAAGTCACCACACTGACTAACATAAGATGAAAGAACATAAGCCACTGACGGCCCAAGTTTCAATGACTTTAGTATAGGAATTGCCCTATTTCCTCTTTGAATATTTCTCTCATGTGCTGAACCATTTAAACTACTTGATAGATTTTCACCAAATTTTTAATATGACAAGCTTACGAAGATCAATTCTTCATTAATTCCTGGATTTCAAAAGCTCCTGTGAAGTAGAAATTGGTAAAAAATAAAAGCTAGCTGTAAGGTTCATGATCAAATGCTGCTTTGTGTAACCTCTACGTTCAGACTCCCTAAATTAATTGGAACTAGCATTCCTTACTAAATTGCCACAGAAAATTTACTGTTAAGATCAATTTAACTAAAGACCTAAAACAATATGTACTAGGCATCACGATGCTACAATTAGTTTTAGAAAAGAACAATATAGCTTTCAGATATGTTCTGAAGGAAATGAAAATTTTTATTTACTAAACTAAATTACAGCATTTCATTAAAGGAATTTTTTTTTGTGGAAGCAGGCATATGGTCCTTGAAATATACACAGAATCATCTAATCTTAGCTGATACCACCCTGTATCAAAGCATGAGCTCATTGTGAATTAGTGTACTAACCACTGAGGTGGTACCCAAGTTTCCGCCCCTAACTCTACAGAGAGAGGGTTCTTTAAACAGCAGTCAAAGCAGTATTGATTAAATGAAGACTCAATTGTATCATTTCATAGCTGACTAGGAATGCTTAAACTGTCCTACACATTTTAGTATTGCCATCTCTACCCTCCTTTGCCTTACTATGCATTTAACAAAACAGGAAGATAAAGTTGGCTGCTCACGAATCTTTCCTATACCATTTCCTCCAGCAGAATCCTATTATGTCATCGATAACCCTTGGCTCAGCTTACCTCCTAGAAGAGGAGTATTTAGATGACGGCATGTTCAATGACATGACTAAATGAATGAATGGCAGGCCTTTGTGACAAAGGCTTTATCTTCAATAATAGTTTTGAAAGGTTGTCAATGGTAAATGGATTCAGACTTGGCCATAGCACATCAATGGTGAGGGTTTATGAATATTCAATGTTGAATTTAGGCAAGGATCTCTGAAGTTTCCTCTAGGTTATAACAATGTAGTCTAGGCTTGGTTATGACTTGAAATATATCTTAGATCCAAAAAATATTAAACTATGCAATGTATCTTACATTTAGTGCTGTATTAGAAAAAAAAAATTCAATAGCCTGGGAACAGAAAGAAAATAATCTGAAAATACAAGAAGTTCTCTCTGGTAGGTTGGTTTGTCCAAGACACCTACAGGGTGCCTACTGCACGTAGGATGCACAGCAGTACTTAGAGAAGAGGGGTTGTCTGTTCAAAGGTAAACATCTACTAGAGGAGGGAGGGGAATGAGCAGACAGTATAACATGTAAATAGGAAGGGGAGGGGCAACGTAGGAAAGACTCAATGCATAATCTTTGGTTGGAGCCTATTATTTTACTTTTTGTTCAACTATTAATCTTAAAAGAGTAAACAAAGAGGAAAGGAAAAAAAGTAATAATACTGACTGATTTCACCAAGAGATTAGAGTGTTACCACCATCATCCCACTGGCAGCCACGTGCACCTTGGGAATTCTTTTTAAAAATTCAGATGACTGGAAACAGGAGAGAACAGGTGTGAATATTCAGGTTCACTGGTTTTGCTCACATCTAGCGGTAATACGATGAGTGGGCAGAGGGAACCGAGGCAAGGAAGATTTCAAGGTGATCTTTCTATTAGGAAAGGAAAGCAATGCAGTTCTGCTGAGATGGTTGATGCTGACATAGGGCTAGTGATTTAGATTAACTGTCCAAAGGAGAAGTGGCTACAAACTGTGTTAATAGTGCATGTTAATTACGCCAACCAAAAATGTGGAGAGTTTTCCTCTTTTGGAGCCTTGCTGAGCATTTTTCTAAGACACCAGTTACCCTTTCCTTTTTGATATGCCGTCTCTCTTTAAAACCATCTGAACTATCCATCTCTTTACTAGTTGTTTGCTTTGTTTGTATGCTCTTGGCAGCCTGACTTTACAAAAGATGTGTTTACAGAAATGTGATCAATGTGGCGTCGTCACTGGCCAGGTAACGAGGAAAAGATGCCCAGGAGAACAATCTGGACACCATATCATGAGGTTGAGAGTGTCTAGATTTGTCCCTAGGGTAACATGCAGCCAGAAATCTGTCCTAAATTGGACATGTAACAAGCATAGTGTCCAGTGCAAGAGATTAGAGAATTGGCAGGCCAGGGTCTTGTGCTCAAGTGGAAAGAAGGTCAGGAATGTGAAATACATTGCTGGATTAATGTCTCCCATAACTTGTTCCAAAAAAGTTATAGCATGTCCAAAAACTAGTCATGTAGTTATGACTGTCTGGTGTGAAGTGGGGAGCTGAGTTTAAGTGGCACAGGGAGATGAGAAGAGTTGAGAAGAATGACAAATGGCAAGTGAGAGGAAAGGGAGAGATTCCTAAAATATGTTTAACCGGATCCAATAGGGATGAGTTGGACATAAAAAAAAAAAAGAAAGAAATAGAAACAAAAAGTATAGGTCCATGAAGAGCTTTTTTGATAATCTATCATGCTTTATCTTTAGAAGATGGATAAAAAGGAATTACTAGATAAGGGGCCTAGATTAAGCAAGGAATACCAGTTGTGAGTAGCCTGATTTTGTTATACAATATTTTGTGCATTAATCCAGGGAGTTGGGAGGTAAAAATTGAGGAGGACAAGGGGATCCAAAGGCACCTGCTACAGTCACCAAGAAAGTGACCAGACAATTCACTTTTCCAGAAAATTAGTTTTTAGCCTTTGGCAATACAGTTGCATGTTTATGACTTGTTGAGCAGGTCATATGCTACTCACTTATTGACAGAATAAGTGAATCTACATAATGGGCAGAGGCAGCCATCTTCAGTTATTCACTAGAATAGAGCCAGGTCCTAGTGGTGCACGTCTTTAATCCCAGAACATGGGAGGCAGAGGCAGGTTGGATCTCTGAAATAGAGGCCAGTCTGGTCTACAGAGTATGCTCTAGGCCTGATAGGGCTACACAGGAAAACCCGGTCTCAAAAATCCCAAACCAAATCCAAACCAAACCAAAAATCAAACCAACCAAAACCAACCAACCAACCAAACAACCAAACTAAACCAAACCAAATAAAACCAAACAAAACTAAACCAAACCAAAGAAAGAGACTAGAACAGAATCTAGGATAGCCTGGACCATGCTCAGGAAAATCACCCTCAGACTGCTGTTGAATCTCGTACCCAACTCCTTCAATCACTGTCTCAGATCCACTGCTCTTCTTGCTTCCTTTCCAAAGCTTATCTTGCTTTTCTTGTTTCCTCCATCCCAATACAAAGGCAGATTCAAAGGGATGCCCATATATAGTGCTTAACTACAGCCCTTAGCAAAGCTTGACCTGATAAAGCCTTTCAGCTACACAAGATCACAATGGATCATCCACTAAGGGGGAAATGTAAATAAAGAAGATTAAAAGCAAACACAAAACTGACTAAAGTCCAGTCTAGACTTCCTCATTCATTCATGTACTGGGTGACGTTGACTGACCCTGCATGTGCTGCTGTGGATAGGGCTGAAATCTTGAGCTGGGACAAAGACGGATATAGTCAAGATTCTTTGGTTATGAGACACAGTTTCATCCTTTTACAAAAAAAGGGTTCCTCTTGCTGTGTTATTAGATTCTGTGAGATGCTTGTTTGCTCTTCCATGGTTGTGACTAAACACCATGACCAGAAGCAACCTGGGGTGGGCAGGGTTTCCTTAGCTTCTATATCCAAAATGTCACAGTCTATCAAGGCAAGTTAAGGCAGGAACTGAAGCAGAGCTGCAACCTGGAGGCAGGAACTGAAGCAGAGACCATGGAGAAATGCTGCTGAGCCAGTCAATTTTCTATGGCGCGCTCATCACTCTTTTCTACACACCCCAGGACCATCATTGCACGGATGGTATCACTCACAGTAAGTGACAGAGAACTACATAAATACTTTTTGGTGTAGTTTGTCCTGAGATAGTCTCATGTAAGATCTCTTTTAGTCCCTCAAAAGCCAGATACACCATGGAGCTGATTCTATCCACTGTACAAATAGAAAATGAAGTCACTAAGCTATTTGGAAGTTTCCCTGCCACCTCCACGTCAATCACCAATCAAGAAAACGCCCCACCAGCATGCCTACAAGATGAATCTAATAGGGGCATTTTCTTAAGTGGCATTTCTTTTCTCAAACGACTACCTTCTGATAATCTGATAAAAAAAAAAAAAAAAACCCTAAACAATACACTCAGAAAGTAATGTATTGTGAGTATGTATACAATTATTATATATGATAAATGATAACATACAATGTTAGTTAAATACACATCTGAGGAACTGATCATATAAACAGCATTCAAAAGAGAATTCAATTAATAGCCTTGCTGTTATCCTTACTCTTAATGCTGCAGCTTACAATTCATCTCCATTAAATACTTAAAAACTGTTTGGTTGCTGTAACTTTTCTGCTGTCTTTTCAATATAATACCAGAAAAACAGACAAAGGTGGTTATGCTGATATTTCATTGCATATTCCTTCACAAATGTAACATACCTATTTTAGAAAAATTGAAAGAGATGTTACAAATGAATCTCTGTAGGGCACCTGCCTAGAGCCTGTCTGTTTTCCTTTTCATGTCTTTTGTCCCTCTCCCTCTCCAGACAGGTCAGGTTCTCCCCTCCCACGATGACCGCAGATATGTGATCTCCCCTGGTTCTCTGGATTGCACAGTAATAAGAGCCCCACAGTTTTCTCCTTCATTATAATCTGAGCCTTCTCTGTGTGTATTACCACCAGGCTCTTTGTAATTTTAGTGCCCACTATAAAAATCCCCAACTGTATTTAAAAAGAAACAGAGCAAGATTAGGTGGGTTGGGACTGATGTCATCTTTAAATGTTACCCTTTTGGTTTGGTCTTATGAGAGTTTTCCATATTGATGCAGGAGGTGATGGTTCGTCAGCTGGCACAGGTAGCACTGTGATGTGTCACTGGTATGAGATGGCAATGGAAATAGAATTGGGGACATTTCCACAATGGCTTTGTAACGTTAGTTCCTCATTCTATTAAGTAGATAGAACCAGCACCATGGCATGTCTGCCTTTGGAGGGATTAAATGAGATGCTAAATGAGACTTTCTCAAGACAAAGTACTAGGAAATATTATGTACTTACTGTACTTTGATGAGTTACTATACAATACATAATGATCAAAGGATTTGTTTAATTCCTCATGAAAATTATTATTTAATAAAAATACATTCAAAATGCTTTCTTCTGCTTCATTTTGTTTCTTTCTTAATAAATGTTAGTTTTGAATGCGTGTCTGTGCACAAGCCTGTGTACCTTATCTGTGTATGTATGTGCACAAAAGGAGGGGCCAAACTCAGATCTTTCCACAAGGATGATGCAAATGTGTTTTGTTTACATTGCAAACAGGTATTCTCTCTGGCCCAGGGCTCACCAAGTCAGCTAGACAGTGTGCCTGGCCCGCCAATTCCCAGGAGTCTGCTTGTCTCTACCTCCCTAGCCCATGATTGTATTTATTTATTTTTTAAAATTAAATTGTATTTTAAATATGGTTTCTTGAGATCAACCCTGGGTCCTCATGCTTTCTGTGCCATCTCCTCAGCCCAAATTTTACATCATAAAGTTTGTATGTTGAGTTCCTTCAGACAGATATTGGTGAACTATAAATTTTTTTCTGCTATCATTTTCTATACAATCTGACCTGCTACTGAGAATAATTATTTAGAAGTGGAACAGTTTCCTTTTCCTCCATCTCCTTCTTAATGAAGAGCAAAGCTTCATCCCTGTCTTAACTGCTACTCGCTGAGTACTGTTACATGTTTCTGAGGTTTTAGCTCCATAGTGATTAGCCTAAACCTCCTCCGTCCCCCAGAAAAGTATTTATCATTCACTATATTAAATATTGTGGCACAGTCAGAGGAAAAAATAATTCTAATGGAGCTGATAAAGTGGTAATAAAGACACAAACTGTATAAATAATAAGTTAATTACAATTATTCTTAAGGAGAAATAGCTTAATTAAAATGTGTCAACTGGAGCGGTAAGAGCCTAAGGACAATATGACTGTTTTCTGCATCCTCAAAATGAATATGAGGATAAAATGGTAGAAGTGAGGGCCAGCAACAGAGAACACTAAACAGTGAAGATACTTGAGACAGAAGGCACCACATGTATTTTGGGACAGTGAAGGAAAGACAGGGTCAATAATTAGCTGTGGCTCAAGAGAACAGAGACAATCCAAACTATGAGACAGATTAAAATTAAATGAGTGCTCAATGAAGACCCTCAAGTGTGGAGATTACAAAGTTCCTAGAAAAATTCAAGGTTTTTCAACTAGGAGAAGACTGGCTCTAGGTATCTGTGAAGCTGGGCATTAGTTATTCTCTATTCCCCTTAAACAGAGAAGTTTAAGTATTTAACAGACACGATTACCGAGATTCTTAGTTAACTGCATTGTCAGTATTAGAATCCTGAGGACGTGTGTGTGTGTGTGTGTGTGTCTCCATAGATATCCACAGGTAGTTATATATCCATCCATCCATCCATCTGTCAAATGCTTTAACCTGTCTAGTGTTTTCTGAATATGAGTCTTTCATAATTATCTTCCCACCCCATGGGATTCACCCGTGATGTAGGAATGTACTACTGTGACACTAATGGATGAAAGTGATAGTTACTAGTCAAGCAACTTCCTTACTCAGAAATCTCCAGTGTAATTACTGGAGGAGCAACATGTCACTTCTCTGACTGTTTCAACTATGATTCATTAGTTCATTAGCTTTACTATTGAGTATGTATGTATGATTTGTGTGCGATCACAGACGTGTGCCTGCCACATCACATGTGTGGTGGCCAGACCTTTGGGAGTCAGGACTCTGGTCCTATCATGAGGTCTGAGCACCCACCATAAGTCACCAAGCCTGTGTAGAAGCACTTTTCCTGGCTAGCCCACCATGTTCGTGCTCTTTCCACTCTCAGAGCCAGAGCATTGGACTTTTGATTTTGACTTTGTTTTTATATAAGATGATTGATGAACTACTTAAGTTTCATTTTAAAAAGTAAGCATGGGAGAAACTTGGCAAAAGACTGTGTTTGGTCTTTCCTTTAGGAGCACTGAAAGAAGAGGATATGTCTTAGTATCATGAGCAGATGATAATCACACGAGGCTCTTTTGTGTGTTACTTCAGTTTTGGCCATTTTGGAAAGAGAGTAATTTAAAAAATTAAATAATGACTTAAGTTATGGTATTGCCATGATTAAACATCAAAATACATATTAGGTGGCTCTGCAAAATTCACTAGTGATAATAATTATATTAAATGCTTGATATGAAAATCTTTTCCTTATAGCAGTGTTACTGCCTTAACAATAGCATAATTCACAGAAGGACAATCTGAAATTTCCTAAAGGTTGCTACACACTATGGTGTTTCTTAACTAAGATTTCTTTAAAAATTTCCTAATAAAAATTCATAAGAATTCACGATTGAAACTTCAATATATATTTTATATGGTAAGTTTTCCAAAGCCATGTTAGGATTAAAGCTTTGTTGTGGTTAAAGTGGAAGAAAACCAGGAGAGCCTTTCTATGCATAGAAAGCAAAAAATAAAGGAAAACTTGAAGGTCTAATGTGTTTTCAAAAAGAAGTGTGATTGGGGAACAGGCTTTTGGAAAATATGTTCCATAAGAATATTTAAAGATCAGTATATAACATGAGAGGCTTACTAAAGTGAGCAGACCCTGGGATATTAGCAGGAATTCCCCAAAGATAAAGCACACCTGGTTTTAAAGACAGGTAAGGAAGAAAACAAGGAAGTATCTTCTGGGGAGGGAGTGAGAATCGATGAGAGATGGAGGAGGGGAGATAGGAAGATGCAGGGCAAATATGAGCAGCATGTGAGGATACATAAGTGTCAGGACGACACCCGTTACTTTATAGGCTTATGTACCAAATTTAAAACTGGGCAGGATGCATTCATGTATTAGGCATATATGTGTATGTAACAACAATCAATGGGAAAAAAGAAGGAATGGGAAAAAAGAAGGAAAAAAGAAGGTAGGATAGGGTTTCTTTTTTGTTCATCAGTAAATTGATAATTAAGCATCAGTATACGTATTTAATAGAGGTAAAAATGAAACAGTAGTTATATGCCTAAAAATGGAGATGCTGACTCCAGATTTAAAGCTCTCATCCACTGCTCTAAGGCCATGCCTTCCTGCTTCTCAACAGGATGGCTGTGGACTCATTCTCTGAAACTCTCTCAAGTCCCCAATTAAAAGCTTCCTTTTTTAGGAGTTGCCTTGGTCATAGTGTTTTTTCAAAGTAATAAAACATATATCTAAAAGGTGCTTTAAAATATATACTAACATACTTTAGTCAAATCAGATTTGCTTCTATGAATACAAAGCAAATATTTATAATAGCTTATTACATGGCTGTTCTAAAATACCATTTTTGACTTTGAAAAGAGAATTCTAATCTTGACTTTCATTCTTCTGGAAGATATTTCCTATTAGAGACAAACAGATCCATGGGGAATCCTTGATCCATAACAGACATCACTCTGAGACTCATGAACCAAACTTCACCAAGATTATGTAAGTTGCATCACAAACTTGGAAATATGCTACAACATTTCATAAATATAATATATACAAATATAATATTATACTATAGTTGATACCAAAGTTTGAAACCTATTTTCTGCACATTTATCAGAACTAAAACACTGAGCTGAAATTTGGGGAAAAAAGCAATATTTTATATATTATTAAAATGATAGAAAATTTAAATGCTGGAAAACATCTAAGAGTCAACACCCACTTTTAGATGTACAGTCCAGGACTATAATCCAAGTCTCATATTATCTTCCAGAGACTACGGAGGCCAACATTTAACTCTCTTTGAACCAATTGTATAAACTTTCAAATGAAACTTTAGCAAAACTGTAGTAAAACAAAATCTTCACTACAATTCTTTCCTTCAGACAAAAAACCAGTGGGTCTAACCTAGAAGGAAATGACAGTTTATTAAGACGTCATCTTCTAGTCACCAAAATGCAGCCAATATAAATTCCTGCAATTCTGACTGCCCAGTCGCAACTGAACTATATTTTCCAAATAACTCGTATCATTAACAACCAAACTAAAAGCACATAATTGCTTGACAGAGTGGATTGCTCATAAAACGACAATCCACTCACTGACATTTGAATGCATCTTAAAAAGTCTCCAATCACGGATCACATACATTTCATTTAAATATTTATTTTCAAGTTAAGGGATTGTTTTTATTCATTCAATCTGTGGGTATAAACACCCTAAGGGAGAATGAAAAAAATATTTTTTCCAGCAAGTTGCCAAGGAACTGATAGGAGAGACTCACTATAAATTTTCTTGGATAAAAATAATGAAAATTCAAGCAGAACATCGTTCAATAAGTTTTGTGTTCCAGACTCAGTTCTAGAGTGAATCATTACTGGAAATTTAACAGTACAGTAGGTGTTGATGCCACTAAAAACAGGAAATAGAAACCTCCCCACTCTTAATACAGAATTACCTAAAGGAGGGATAGTTTTAATGTATGTGTTTTCCTAATAACTTTCAATCTCAAAGCATCATCTCTTCCCCAATACACAGCCAGCATTCTCTAAAGACTTCCCTTTTTGTACTTTAACTTCTCTGTCCAGCTTCTCAGTCTGGTCCATCCCAGCACTGGAAGAAGATGTAGTCGTTAGCTTGGGTTTCAAAGCCTCACGGGCATCTATTTAATTCTTCTGCAGTCTCTTCTTCCACTTACTCATCTGGTTTCTTCAGCTGAAGTCACAGGAGCTCAATTTCACTGCTCTAAATATACCCTTGCTTTGGACCTCTGACCTTTCCAGTTCCCCTACTGACATCTAGCTCTTTAAATAGCTGGCATGCTCTTGGAGATCTCAAACATTTTATGCTCATAGATGCACAGCATACCTAACCTCCCTACCACAGCCTCTCCCTGCTGCCTCATCACCTTCTGAGGTAGCGTCATAATGTTAGCTCCTTCACAGAATCTGATGAAAAGGGATCAATGTCTTGTACCAAGTCAATACTTCTTTTAAAGATAAAATAAATCCTTCTCTAAGAATTTTAAGTTAAGAGCCTGGCACGGTAGCACATACTGTCTTTAATCTCAGTACTCAGGAGACAGAGACAAGTAGATCTCTGTGAGTTCAAGGTCATCCTAGTCTACAGAGTGAGTTCCAGGGTAGCCAGGGCTACATAGAGAATCTCTGTCTACAAATAAATTTCAAGTTAAGTCATAAGATTCTTAGATTTTGTACATAAAGATCTACTGATAAAAATGTCTACATGTCTGCCTATCTGATATAATGCCTAAGGATATAAAAGGAAAGAGAACATATGTTGTGAATGGGAAACACCAAGTAACTGAGAGCTGCAGAAGTCGCCCAGCTACACTGAATTTGGGTGAATCATCTGAATTTTGCCAAGCTTAACTCTGTTTGCAAAACAGAGGGTTGACTTAAAATTAAGTTAAAAATAACTTGCCAGTTCTAAAAGTCAAACATTAATATTGTATCAAGTTCTGTTACAGGATTCTGGTGTGTTTGTAGATTAAGTGCTTAAACTAGACTATCTTTTAACGTCTCATTTTAAGTCTTTCCATATTATATTCAAAAGCAGGAAAAAGACTGAGTATTATAAAGTTTCTTAAAATTACGTTGAATCATACAGTCCTCACAAAAAGGAAGTATATTTCTAATTATTTCCATAACCCTCAAATTAAAAACGTTCCAATAGGATTAAGAAAAATTCATTTTTGCCTAAACATTTAAAGACATGAGCTGTCACTATTTTTCTAGTGACATAATTTCTTTCTTGCACTTTCCAGTGAACTAAATCCAAAACAAAGTTCCTGTGGGAGAAATAACAAAAAGGAGTGTGATACACCACAAAAATACCAATTTTTTAAAAAGGAGTATAAAAAGGAGAACTAGCCAAAAAAGACAGAGGCTGACTCTTAATATTAATACATCAGTGATTTTTTTTTTTTAAAAGTTCTCAAGGAACTTGACGTCAAAATCAGTTTCCTTCTCTTTTCCTTTGACAGTACTTGTGACTGAACATCAGGTCTCACCTATGCTAGCCAAGTGCTGTACCACTGAGCCACACCCATGGCCACACATCTGGCCAGAATAGTGATTTTTAATAATAGTCATTGAAATGCATGAACAGTAGGGTATAAAGCAACTTACTGTCAGTATTTACTACATAGTGATGTTAAAAATTAGCTCAGCAGATACAAGGAGCAGACCAGTTTGAAAGAAAGAAAAGGTAAGAAGGAAGGTTTGGAACTGAACATCTATTTCCTAAAATGCCCTGGCAACATTCCTTCCATGCTCTGGCAAAATAATCATGGAGCTAATTTGATATTTCATAGCAGAGCCCACAATTGCAGGGATGAAAATACCTTAATTACAAATATTTCTGATAGGGAAACCTGTGAAAATAAAGATATATTCTGAGGTGAAATTGAATTATCCAACTGTCGCCTCGCCACAGTGGTAGCAGAAGAAAAGCACAGTAATTTATGGTATGTTACATATTTTTGCATTATGCCAGAAACAGGTGTCACTAGCTTAGGCTCACAAGCATATACATACAACACATACATGTAAAAAATGCACTTGTGGTCCCCGAGTTTCCTCCGTTTCATTAGTTCCATTCTCAAACACTCGTGGCCATCACTGATTTTTGTCTGGTTGTTTGGTTTGGTATGGTTTGGTTGTTTGGTTGTGTGTTTGGTTGTTTCGTTTGGATCGGTTTGGTTTGATTTGGTTTGGTTGTTTTTGGTTTGGTTTGTTTGGTTTGGTTTGATTTGGCTGTTTGGTTTGGTTTGGTTGTTTGGTTTGTTGTGGTTGTTTTTGGTTTGGTTTGGTTGGTTTGGTTTATTTAATAGATGACAACTGGGAGAAGGAATTAATATTACTTATATTTTCCACAGATGTCATTTCTGTTCACGTTTAAATTTACTATTCGATCATACCTAACACACTAGAGTCAACAGTAGTTATTTTTAAAAATCAGTATTTTGTTCCCGATGGGATAAGCAAAAGAATATGCTTATTGTTGTTGCTGTTGTTATTGATCCTTGAGAGGCCACCTATTTGCAACTCTGGTAGAAAAAGACATCTTATCCGCCACCAACCAGCTGTATAGGTCTTTTTGTTGTCTACACATGAGTTACTATAACGATAGAGTATTGTATAAGCTCATTCTGGACTGATGACAGCCAAAGCTAAATGGTATGAGACAGGCATTCCTTAGACTTGTTATAGCTCATACTTGGCCTCACTCTTTGGCATTTACAGCCTGGTATACATTCATATCTTCCAGAAAGCAAGCTGTGGAGAGCAAAATGTAAACTCCTAAAACATCAAGTTGGCATGGTCCATGAGTAATACATTATGGTAGAGAAATTTTTTTTCAAAAGTGTATTTTTATTATACACTATGCATCAGACAATGAGCTAGATGCTTTCCTGATGAGATCTCGTGTAAACTCTGTGGTGAATTTGAAGGAAACAATTTGAAAACTGCCTTCTCCATTAAAGGCCAATGAAATTAGCTGGAGGAAAACATAAATCAGAACCCTTTGGATGGGATGTTTTACATGAAAAGGGAAGGATGTATCATGAGGCTGAATCAGGGAAGCCAACCTCCTCCCAACGGTACTGGACAGCAAAGAACTGAAATTTCACATCAGCATTGACAGCAAATGTGGACGTCATGAAAAAGCTACTGCCACTCACCATAGTGCATGTAACAGTTTCCTTTGGTAGGATCCAGCTCAATAGCCTTCAAGAAGAACTTTTCAGCCTCACTCTTACGACCCTTGAAAAATAGAGAAAATGGATGCTTCAGTGAAGGATCATGATGGATTTATTTTTAACTGTTGGGCACAAATGAAATATACTAATGTCTACAGATAAACACCACTGGGGAAAAGCACTTATTTTTAATCTAAATGAGGGTGACCAATGAGAATTTATTGAGAGTAAAGACTGATACCAGGATCCTGGGAACATCATGAAGAGAAGAAGATGATGCTGAGCCCGTCAAAGTGATCAAAGATGTGGCTGGTGAACTGACAGTGTTTTCTAAAGTTTCATAGAAATAACAAGGGTAAACTGAGTTTAAAAAAAAAAAACTAAAAATGCACTGCTATTTTCTGTAAAAAAAAAAAAGTATGATTAGTGTGTATGCATGAGTGTGTGCATATATAGAGATGCATTTGGAGACCAGAAGATGATCTCAGATATTAAGTATTTATTTATTCTCATTTCATGGGAGTGAGAGTATTGCCTCTGTGTGTGTGTGTGTGTGTGTGTGTGTGTGTGTGTGTGTGTGTGTTTGTATACCATGTACATGCCTGGTGTATGCAGAGACCAGAAGAGAATGTTGAATCCCCCGGAACTGAAGTTTCTATTAGCTGCCATGTGGGTTCTAGACGCAGAACCTGGGTTCTCTGGAAGAGCATCACAGGCCCTTAACTGCCAAGCTGCCTCTCTAGGCTCCAGCCTCCATTCTGAGGGTTGAGCTCAATAACTTGTAAGGACTTTAGCAACTGAGCTACTGCCAAGCCCTTTCATTCCGTGTTTTATTTTCTTTATTATTTTATCTGACTAAAGTATTCCCTTAGCTCACATCACAGCTATTCCTGCCAACAGGGGTTATACAGTGGGATTGAAAACGTAGTAGGGCTCCTATCTTCACGTTCCATTCTGCTTGTCTTAGACTAATTTCACACAGAGGCAGATGAGCGAGGAATGGGCTTGACACGGAAATTCTAAATCCAGAAAAAGGATTTGCTCATCTTTTCTAACACTGGAGCAAAATGGGTTGAGCATGCGTGTGTCTGTAAATGAACATTCAGGACACTATTAGAATCTGAGGGAAACACGTCAGTTAGAAAAACAGCAAGGTGGATCAGAGGTCATAGACCTGTAATTCTAAAAGTTCTCCTACAGTGAAGAGGTTGAAGCTGGAGGACCCCAAATCTCACTAGTCAGCCTGAGCTGCCATGGCAGCTTATGGCTAACCTGAGAAAGTATAAAGACTTTGTCTCAAAAATAACATATTTAAAAAGGGGTCAGATGGATATAACTCAGTGGTCCACTTCAAGGCTCTAGGTTCAATTTCAATCACCAGCAGCAAATACACGTGTGCATGCACGTAGACACACATGGATGCATGCACATGTACTCGCACACATTCCCACAAAAGTAGAGAAACACTGAGTTCTGGCCTGTGCTGAGGAAGAGCTCTTCCATATGGCCATTCTCTTCTCTGATCCTTCAGACACACTGTACTCTTGGGAAAGTTCAACCTACACAGCTCAATGATCTCGAATGTTAAACAGAGCAAGGTTCAAATGAGAGAACACAAAGAAAATGAGTGACAGGGTCTACAAAGCTGCAAGTGCTCTCTTTGGGGTACAGACGAAATAAACATTAGACCCGAGTGATGAAGGCAATTAGTCCTTCTCTCAGACTCCTCCCCTTTACCACTGACAAATGTTCCTTTGTGGATGCAATCACTACGTACTTCCATCGAAGAAACAACGTCAAACTTGGAAAATTTCCAACAATTATTTCTCATTGCTGCTATCATTGAGCACTTCAGTTCTGCAAGCCTGGGACTTAATCAGAATCTACCTTCCTTCCTTAGCCTTCGTTTTAAGCAAATAGTGAGGGACGGGACAGAAAAAGAACAACAATACAGAGAAATGTGTTCATGAAACAAATTTAGTTTTCTTGGAATAATATAATCCAGGCAGATTATGAAGCAGTGCAGTCTTTCCATGGCTAGCGCTTCTTCACAATGATCCACAGAAACAAATGAGAAGTCAGGGTAGTGGAGAACACTAAGGACATTTCCTACAGTGGTCCCTGGTCTGGCATGGCAGGAATGAAGATCTATATAAACTCAAAGTGATAGCAAGGCCCCTCGTGATGTTCAGACACCATTGATTACAGTAAATATCTGCATGCTCCTCATAATGATCCAATTTTCCTTCACATGGATCTTTTAAACTGCAGACCACTTTCCAAAGTGAAATGTGTGAGATTCATATGTTCCTCTCAATCTACGCAGCTTGAACTAATTTCTCGGCAGCTGCTGTGGCGTTGTTCATTCACTCCTTTAAAAAGAGAAGCCATGGGGTTACTGCATCTTCATTCACTCGCCGTCCTAATCCTACGGAGTAGCCTTCAGCCTCTAATACCTATAACTGGTGATAACCTAGTACTCAGAAAACAGACTTCCAAGGTTCGTTCACTCTGACAATGGCACTGCACGCTGAAACAGCCTCTCTAACAGCCAACCTCATCCACTAGCTAGTGATCCTAACTTAAGAAACTTCTCAGGGATGAGCTTCAAAAGAGAAAAGGGAGCATGAGCAATTTCATATATAAGTGTCTGTGGCCTTTCATAATGTAACACCGGCAATTTCACCATGTTAGAGTCCGTTCACTAATTCACTAGCTATGAAGAATCCAGCAGCCTGGTGTCTGAAACAGAACAGATTCTAAACAAGCAGAGCAACTGCACAATTATCTATACAGCTCATGGAAAAATCACCCCACCTTTCAGTAGCACTTTGCCCTATTACAGACAGGTGGACGTAGGTGGAGTACTGGGGAACCATTCTGCATAATACTGTTTTCATGGCTGTAGTCAATATCCAATGATCCAAACTCATGAAGTGTACATACAAAGGGAGAATTATCAAGTAACCAACTGCGTCGTTCATTTGTAACAAAGGTGTGGCACCAATGCCAGCCAGGTAATTATAAGGGAGAATTATCTGTAGGAAGAAAAAAGCCTTGACTTCATGGAAACTCTGTTATTCCTGATGACCAGAGTTTGGTTTTGTTTTGTTTAAATAAACTTAAATCTATTTTAAAAATAAAAGTTACTATTTTTTTTTAAAGCTAAGGCAATTTCATGGATTTTAAAATTACACTATGATGATACATATAAAGTGATAGTATTACTTAGGTACATTAGAAACTTGTAACCAATGTTGCCTGCTATTTATATATGTGTGCACGCATGCACACACACACACACACACACACACACTTGTGTAATGGAGTCTGCTATAAATGAAAGAATATGTTTTGCTGTATACACAGCTTCAATGCACATGTTCATTCTTTACATCACCAGGAAAATAAGATTCAAAGAATTTATAGAAGAGGTTCTTAAAAGCTATCAGTGGTAAAGTGCCCACAAAACTGGTATATGTGATTTTTTTTTTAAAGGGGGGCTTTGAACTTTTTTCCACTGAAGGTTTTAAGAACAGAAAGGAAGAAACTAGATCACGTATCAATGTCACTGTAAACTGAGTGGTAAAATCCTCATGTATCATTCCCTGGTGAAACAACAGAAGGAAGCTATAAAAGTGTGTATCAGGACTCACGGGACAGTGGTTTGTGGTGGGACTCAGTTATTAAAGAAAACTGAGACCCATAATCTCCAATATAAGAGGATCCTGGAGATCTCTCTTTCTGGGGGAAAATACTGCACTTTTACACACACACACACACACACACACACACACACACACACAGAGCTCTCTGCTTTGGTTACTATTCAATGAAACACTAAACATTGAAGAAGAAAAACACCTCATAAAAGTATCTAAACTTAGGAATCAGGCAACTGCTAGGCAGATGCTCCACTGAGCCCTAGGAAAAAAGTTTCAGTCACTGGGAAGTAATATTGCCTATAATCAAATTTACTATTTCAACTATTATTAGTTTGGGGCAATGGGAGTTTAAAAATATGGAGAAAAATAAATTTTTGGAGTCTTGGGAATATAGCTCATCTGATACTGTGCCTATCATGAAAAAGACCCTGGGTTTAATCACCGTGACATATAGACCAGGTGTGGTGGGACATGCTTGTAATCCTAGCACTCAGGAGATGGAAGCAAGGGAATCATGAGTTGAGGCCATCCTGGGCCACACAGTAAGTTCTAGGCCAGCCTGGAATACATGAGAGCCTGGTTAAATATATAAACAAACAAAATGAAATGAAGTGTTCAGAAATGAAGAAAATGAGACTATGCTAAGTATTAAAAACACACACAAACAGGGTTAAGTTCATGAGAAACAACAAACAACAAACCCAGCATTGCACACTCCCATGCCTTGCTCTCCCTGATCAGCCCTCATCTGTGAGCAATGAGACAAATCCAGGTAAGATAGTCTTGAGTTAAGTTTATACAGCATATTCCACAGTATGGCATCAGCTTCCAGCTGCCTTATTTCATTTGCTGATTAATCTGGTGCTGCTACTGCAGCAGCTCAGAAACAAGCTGCCAGTTGAGTGGGTAGCATCTCTTTCAAAGCCTAACCAATGCCTTTCAACTACAAAATGTACAGCCATGATAGTAGAGACATACGGTTTTACATACATACATAATAATTCTGGAATCTTTTGCTTGCGTACTCGGAAAACTGCGTGCAATGTTAGAATTATACTATCACATTGGCTTTAGTTTGAACTACTTAATTTTTTATTTGATACTTTATTTACATTTCAAATGTTTTCCCCTTTCCAGGTCTCCCCTTTGGAAACCCCCTATTCCATTCCCCCTCCCCCTGCCTCTATGAGGGTGTTCTCTCACCCACCAGCCCATTTCCATCTTCCCTCCCTGGTATTCCCCTATACTGGAGCATTTAACACCCTCAGGCCCAAGGGCCTCGACTCCCACTTTAAAGTCAATCTGATCTGTGGTTCCTAATCCTTATAACGATTCCTATGATTCATCAAGTATATGTATGTACATATTCCTATGATTCATCAAGTATATGTATGTACATATGACAGAAAGTAGAAGAAGACAAAACAATCAAACAAAATACCCACCATGCTAGGGTAAGGTTTTTCAACCTGTGGCTCCCAACCCCTTTGCGGCCCCTTCTACAGGGGTTACGTAAGTCCAAATGAAAACACAGATACTTACATTATGATTCATAACAGTACCAAAATGACAGCTACAAAGTAGCATTGAAAATAATTTTATGAAAATGATCTGGTATTGGGTGGGGGGAAAGGACTGAAGCCCTGAGGGCCAGCAGAAAGGATGTTAACAGGTAACCTCGGGAGGTAGGAGGTGGGGGACACTCCAGAATGTACCAGAGGCCAGGAGGTGAGAGACTTTCAGGAATCAAATGGAGGGACCTTAGAAAACATGCCCTACAGCGGGGAGCCCACATCCAGCAGAAAGTGAAGGCATCAATTGAGGAATGGGGTGCTAACTCACAGTCAAAACTCTGACCCATAATTGTTCCTGTCTGAAAGAACTGCAGGGATGAAAATGGAGAGGAGCCTGAGGAAAAGAAGGTCCAGTAACAGGCCTGAAGTGGGATCCAGCTCAAGGGGAAGCCTCAAGGCCTGACACTACTACTGAGGTTATGGAGAGCTCACAAAAAGGGAGCTAGCATGACTGCCCTTCAAAAGACCCAACAAGTAGCTGAAAGAGTCAGATGCAGACATTTGCACCCAACCGATGGACAGAAGCTGCTGACCCCTGTTGTTGAATTAGGGAATGGCTAAGAGAAGCTGAGGAGGAGAGTGGCGCTGTAGGAGGACCAGCAGTCTCAATTAACCTGGCTCCTGAGATTTCTCAAACACTGGACCACCAACCAGGCAGCATACACCAGGTGATATGAAGCCCCCAACATATGTACAGCAGAGGACTGCCAGGCTTCAGTTCAGTCAGAGAAGCAGCATTAACCCTTCAGAGACTGGAGGCCCCAGGGAGCCTGGAGGTCTGGTGGGGTGTGAGTGGGAGGTGGGGACGTCCTTGTGGAGATGGGAGGAGGCAGTAAGGGATGTGGAACAGTGGGAGGGTGCACATGGAACTGCATTAAAGTGTCTTGGCATTAGGAAGTTTAAGAACCATTGTCCTGGGGGAAGACAATAGGCATCCATATAAAATGTCACTAAAATATACTCAAATGTAGTAAAATCTTCCTGGGAAGCAATCTTGTGGACCTCACAAGGCTTTAAATCATAGCTCTGTTCCTGCAGGTCAGTTATATTTACAGGCATTCGTTCTAGGAGATAGCTCTGTTCCTGCAGGTCAGTTATATTTACAGGCATTCGTTCTAGGGGAACAGATGATGCCAATGCATGTAGTTGCTCAGTGTTTTTCTTGCAGCCCTGTTTACATAAACTCAGTGTCTACCACCGTGGACTTGAATACTGTGTTCCAATAAGAATGATTTCATGGAAAAATCTGTAAGATAGGGAAGTTCATGTTGATTTTCTGTTAAATGTCACAGACAGGGGTATAAATTGTAGTTTATAATCTAATTGTAGTGACTTAATTATATCACCTTTACCACTGAGCCACTTTCAGTTGAGATTTCAGCAGCACCTTGAACTCAAGGCTTTGTCCATTTGTATTTCAAGGCTGATGAAGGAAAAGGTACCCAGTGTTATAAAACATCAGTGCTTTGTTAGTGGTCAAGCTTTGTGGCCATCTTGTCTATCTTATACTACTGAGGGGGAAAGAGAAGGGCTCAAAGATTCTATAGTAATGAGTGTCTTGGTAATCAACACTAAGGCCCTACCCATGAGCAGCTCTCAGTATAGTTGTGTTCTAGCTAGCTCTCAGTCAATCTAGACAATCAACAGAACATCCAGAACACAGTCAGTTTTGAGTGTGTTTTTGAAAAAAATTACTGTAAGCTAATTGGCAGAACAATATCCAGTTGGGAGCATCAAGTGCTCAAGTCCCTTAGTGACCCATGAGATGTTATCAAAGTGCAAATGAGAAAGAGGACTGGGAAGAGCAACAATGGATTAAATCCCTCAAGAGTTATAAGGCAGTCTAGAAGAGGGATGCATTGTATAGGCTCAATTGGCTTACGTGTTGACTTGGGAGCTTCTATTTTCATTACATACATTTTTGGGCAGTGAAAAACCACAGTCAATACTGGATGCCACATACTCTTTCCTTATTGTTGAGTAACAAAGAATTGAGTAGACTCTGGGAACTGCATTGAAATGATCCAGTACATATGTGCCATACTTTGGACGGGGCAACAGTCATCCACTCTGGGTCGTTTCAGTTTTAGTGTATGTGCTGCTGAAGCCAGCACAGGAAATCTTCTGATGACATAGGAAAACAACAGAGACTCCAATAATATGGCTCAGGGAATAAAAACACTGACTCCCCAGCTTGATAATCAGAGATCAACCCTCGGGATCTATACTGTAATGGAAGAGAACTGATTCCCACCCATTGTCTCCCACCCCACATGCATGCAGGACTAAACTGATTATTTAATTCACTAACGCAATTAAAAACACAGCAAACTTTTACTTAAGCAAAGGCTCTAGACTTGGAGTGGTGAATGCATTCCATTCCAGGGTGTTTATCCTGTGGTTTACATGAGGGTGGCCATGGTGGGAGAGCTGTGCAGTAATCAGATGAAAGAAATCTGTTCTTATGACAATAAGTGGCTGATGGGTTGGGTATGGGTAGAGCATTAAAAAACACTCAAGGATGACTCCTCAATTTTACATTGCATCACTTGAATTAAATGAAGTATTTATTCTCATAGGGAAGATTTGTGAACGCATCAGTAGGAACAAGCATGAGTAGATGATGGCCATTAGAGTTTTATTTGTTTGAGATGTCAAGGCAACACAGACTCTGGAGGGCTAAGTCATAAAGACAAGCTGGAGCAAGGGCCACACACCAAGAGTGGACAGGAAATAAAAGACCAAAATATCTGATGTATGACATGAGAAGAAAGTGAACTTGCAAAAAGGCCAAGCAAGAGAAAAATCAAATGGTAAAATCAAATGCAAACCACATCACCTACTTAGAGTTGTGAAGTTTCTAATAACAGACAAAAGCATACAAGAACCGTATTAAATATGAGCATTCAGGACCATCTTAAGTGACTATTTAAAATTATAAGAAACATTCTATAATGTTGTCCATGCATGACATGGCTGTAGTACCTTCTTGAAGTCAAAACGGTTGTGATCACCCACAGGTGAACCACACAAATGCAGGTGCAGGAGAATCATACAAGATCCCATCTACTAATAATCCCTTGTGGAAGTGAGGAGAGTCCTGCATCTACCTCTGAGACTCCAGCTGAGTCCTGCATCTACCTCTGAGACTCCAGCTGCTCCATCACACTGCCCACAGCTGTGAATTGTCCTGGGGTGTTGGGGTACACAAGAGCTTGGAGGTCAGATGAGGTAGGGACCCTATGATACAGCATCTGTGAGAGTCATCTTAGGTTAGTGGTAGGACTTTCCACTGACTTAGCTGCCTGTGCGTCACTCATGATACTGAAAAGTAACCTCTCACCCATCCTCCTGCAACTAACTTCAATAAATTCATTATTTCATCATACTGACTTGGGAAAAATTGTGTCTTGGTCTGTCAGGTTTCTATCTGTTATTAATAGATTTATTTTCATATCTTTATGAAAACACACACACAAACACAGACACACAAACGCATGCCCACTGTTTTTCAAAAGCATCTATTTAGAATGCTTGAAATTATTAAATATTCAAATTTGTTGCTTTTTACATGGTTTGAAACTATGGGTAAGTAAAGATTTAAAATTGTGAAGGCATAAAAATAAAGTGGCTAACACTCACAAATAATTCATAATCAAAGGCGTTTAACCTCGTCAGACTTCTTGGTATGATACAATTCCAATTTCCTGTCTACATCAGTTCATTTGTATGTTTTCCCCTAAAGCTTAAAGGAATCAGGCACACATACTGTAATAACATTTCAGGAGAGATAATTAATTTGATAAGATTGAACCATATCTTAAACCACATCTGTGCAAATTACTTTGACTATTGCAATGCTAAACCAGACTCAAAGTCCCGTTAAACCCAGTATCTCATATCTGTCTCTTATTCATCCATAATCTTAGTTGGTGGGAACAGTATTTAGATATGCCATTAAAACTCCTGACAAAGCTCTAATAAAGTAGAATTTTTGTTTTAATCAACTTTATAATTAAACCATAGGTAAATGTACTCCAAGCTTCTCCCTTAAAGCTATGTATCCACATGTAACCTTCCAGTTAAAGAACAAAAGTATTCGTCTTTTAAGTAAAATAATTGAGTTAAGTAAATCATTATATTTGTTTATTGATTCCCTTAGTTCTACAAAATATTGGGGTACCCAGCATAGGCACAGCACTGATAAATACTAAGGTGAAAAGGGATTTTAATAAGAGGTACAACTCCAGTCCTGGCAAATATAAAACTGCAGCTGTATTAGGATGGACTAACCTAAACAATAAACATCTGGTTTGACCTAGTCAAAGCAAACAGGAAAAGTTTCCAAAGGAAGTGTGATTTGACTTAAAGATCAAAAGATGTATCTGATTGGTTGAAAAAGTGGCACAAGGAATACTAAGGGCACAGCAAGGAAATACCTGTCGGAGAACAAAGGCCAGCATGAAAAATGGCCGAGAGGAGAGAAGACAGAGCACAGCACAGTTTGTCTACAGTCACATGGTGACGCTGTGTGCTGTGTCCACTGATGACCATAAAGACAACGAGGATAATAAGATGAGGTGAGGGAACAGAAGGGGACATGCCAGGTGATACAGAAGTGACGACTGGATGCCTGGCATGTTAGAAAACAGAACCATCTTCTTAGAATAGTATACAGGAAGGACATATGGCCCTAAGCAGGACAGACAGTAACAGCAGAGGAAAGGTATTTAAGAACACAGGAAGTACAGGTTTATAGCCTAAGACTAGCAGATAAATCATGGGATTGACAGTGATTATGCATCTCTGAGGTATTTGAGATGTCAAAAATTTCTGTCAATCACTCTGAATCAAATGGCTAGCAAGGTGAAATACATTTCAAGAAACCACAGCAGTCAATGTTTGTTTTCGGACCCCCAGGATAAGGGATTGAGATATATATATTTTTATAATTCATATATTTTATTTGAAATGTTTGTTATTTTAATTTTTTGGTGAGTGGGGTGAGTTTTTATGTTTTAAAAAAATTATTGATTTTTATTAATTTTATTTTTTTACTTATTCCCGTTCCATCCCATTCACTGCCCCCTCCTGGTCACCCTCTCCCACAGTCCTTCCCCAATCCCCTTCCCCTTATTCTCTGAGCGGGTGGGGGTACTTCCTGTGTATGCCCTGCACCTTGGCATTTCAGGTCTCTGAGATTCCATGTTACATATCATAGGAGACCTGGTATCCAGCTTCTCCCAGTCTAATTGAAAATTAAAAAGGTAAATGACGCCCCCAAAATTCGAGCTTTTTGAGATAGCTTTCCATCTATAGGTACTGAGGCCAAATTATAAGCGCCAAGATTCCTCAAACTGGGTCTTTTCCTTCTAGGTACGCTTACCACTTGGCTCCTACTTTGGTTGTGACACTCTTGTATTCTGCCATTTGTAATCCCCTCTCTAATTGTAAACCACTTTAGAATTGTTTAATCAACAATTAAACCAAAGGCCAGATACATGGTAAATGGTCAAAATGCACCAAGAATGTTAACTATCTTGCCAAAGCAAGGGTTCATAGCCCAAGTCTTTAAAACATAAACAACACAAATTGATTTCTTAACAGTTCTGGTGGCTGGAAAGTCCCCCAGATAGTACATAAATGCATATTCTTATTGGGAAATACATTGGATGGGTGATAGAAATCACAGAGGCCTGAATGATATCCAAAAAGACATGCTGAAAGCCATCAGTGGCAACAAAATTCCTCTCCCCAAACAAAAGCAAGAAAGTACTACAAGTTTAATCAGCATTCTGTAAGCCACAAGGTGGTACCAAATGCACAGTGGAAAAAGGTGTCCAGCAGAAAGATCGCTGTTTGCTAAGGTGTGGAATGCCTCTAAGGACTCAATGAAACTGGAAAGCTCTCAGGTCTCAGCAACAGATGCAACAATTCCAAACACCCAGCAGGCCTGCTGGAGTAATGGGTGCTAGCATTCACTCAGCTGCTCCAGCCCAACTGTTTGACAAAAGCAAGGGGTGCTTCGCTGCAACACAGACCCTCAAGGCCTCTCTGGAGTTCACAGAGCTTAGAGTTGACGCTGGTGCAGAAGTTTAAGCCCCTTGGGGACTGTTAGGAAAGCTGTCTTGTGAGTAGAGAGGCAAGAGCCCAAACAACAGCTGTTTTGCAGCTGGGTCACAACGGAGAGCAAAAAAATCCTTGGACACCATAAAAGGTAAGCGATGATGGCAAGCGGCTCTCGGTGCCTCCATTTGTCACTGGCAGGGTGCCACCTGTTCTGAAATCCAAAGGCTCTCCAAGAGGACAAAGCCAGATGTAAATAATTCCCCAATTTCAATTCATTTCATTTCTCTTGGTAAAAAGCCTCGGCCATAAAGGATGCGGGAGTCACTTAATTTATTTAGACGTACAATTCTTTGATGATTTACCGGGGACACTAAAAGAAAGCACCAGATTCCGAAACAGAAACTGGAGAACCTCAAAGGTAAACAGTTGGAGGAAGTCACTGATTTGAATGAGTTTCATAGTCTTCAGCAGCGAATCAAAGATCTAATTGAGCTCCATAAGCCTAATCCAGGAAAGACTGAATCCATCCTAAATGAAGCAGTTAAAAATTCAGATTAAAGATAACTTTTTAAAAAGAAAATCACTTCTTTTTTTTTTTTTGCTTTGTTTTGTAAACATTTATTTTTATTTTATGTGTATGAGGGCTTTTGCCTGAATGTATGTGTGTCATGTGTGTGTCCGGTGCCCATAGAGACCAGAAGAGGGCGAGGAGGCTGTCCTGTCCCTGGGCCTGGAATTTCAGATAGTTGGGAGCTTCCTTGTGCGTACAGGAATCTAACTTGAGTTCTCTGCAAGAGCTCAGCCATCTCCCTACCCCTGAGCTTTTTTATTCCCGACAGTGGCGGCTTTTTCTCCTCCTCCTCCTCCTCCTCCTCCTCCTCCTCCTCCTCCTCCTCCTCCTCCTCCTCATCCTTCTCCTCTTCTTCTTTTGCTTATTTTGTTTTAAATTCCATAATCAATGAGAAAACTGACCCATTTCCTCAGGTCTGCTCAGCTAAGGTTGGGAAACTTTGCTGAGACCTAAAATCAGCAAAATGTAATCTGTGTAGTGATGAACTACTGCATAAAACTAATACTTTGAAAACAGAAGTACTTGTGCTTTTCTTTTGGAAGTAATTTTAAGGTAAAGTTGCCCCTCAAATGCAGAATATTCTAGAAAAGTTCTTAGGAAGTGTGCCCCATTTGTATTGAAGGTATACATGGCAATCCCAAAGTCATTTCCAGTTTTCCCCTAAACGCTGTTTATGTTCAATTTTCCAATGGAATGACATCTTTAACCACTTCCTGGTTTAGACAAATCTTATAGTTTACCTTCTTACCATTCACAAGCCTTCACTTGAATCAGGGGAATGATTTAAGAGCTCTTGCAGCAGCAGCAGCAGCATGTTCCAGCACATGAGGCATCCCTGAGATCCCTGACACGCCTAACAGGGAGGGCATTAACAAAGACATCTTTCATAGCTCAAGACCTGGGAACTTGACACGAATAAAGTTTTCATTTATCTCCTCTGCTTGCCAAAACTGATTCTCATGTTTTAGTCTATTGTCATAACACAATGAAATTCTACTCTTCCAGGCAACGTTCTGAGCATTTTACAAGTACTGTCTGTCACATTACAGCCTTGTAGCATGCCTGAGATCATATTAAATCCCATTTCGTGGAGGAAGAAACTGAGGTACAAAGAGACTAAGAACCTTGCCCAAAGTATAGACATGCAGCTTGCAAAGCAGGGTTCTGGCAGTAGAGTTTGTGTTATGACATCACCATCATGGGGTTAAGTAAGACACAGCTTATGGGATAGGGAAACCAGCATTTGGAGAAGTGCTTACCTTCCAAGCATGAGACCTGAGTTCAATTCCACAGGAGTAGTTGCAAGCACTTGTAATCCCAGCCCACAACTCAAGTACAGGTGGGTTTCTGGGGCTTACTCGCCAGCCAGTCTAGCCTAATTGGCTGTCTCAAAAATCAAGGTGGACATATACTGAGAAAAAACATGTGCAGTTTGCCTTATGCCTCCATATGCGTGAGTTCTCAAAGATGCACCCGGATACACAATAGACACATGGATACAAACATGTATAGAAATACACAAATCTACCCAAAACTGTACTTTATAAAGCTAAGTTCACAGATCTACCTAATTCATCATGTTTTAAGAAATAACAACTGTAGGCCTGGTCCCACACCATGGGCTAGATAAGTAAAGATAAAATTAGACTATGCTTGCTTTTACACATCATATCATATCATGGTAATTCTAGAGGCAGGGACTCACCACCTCTAAGGGCTCTTGTAAGACATATGTATAGTGAGTACATAAGAGCAGAAATAGAAGTTAGGACATCAATTCCGCCTGAGTGAGTCAGGGAAGGATCCAAGAGGAGGTGGCATAATAAGCTAACAGATGGGGAAAAGCTGGGCAGACCTCAAAGACAAGGACTTTCAAGTCAATGTTGGAACTGGATGACTAAGACCTCTCTTTACAAAATTCAAAATGAGAAAACAATTTAGAAATTCTATTAGTTTAGCACATCCCAAGGGATTGGCAACCTACAAAGATTAACTTGGTACAAAAATCTCTGTAATCCCAACACACAGGAAGTGGAAACAGGAAGATAAGGAGTTCAGGACAGACACAGTGAGTTTGAGGCCAGCCTAGGCTATATGAAAGCCTGTGTTTTGTTTTTCTGGTTTTTTTTTTCTTTTTTTAAGGGTTGGGGGTGAGGTGGGACTACAAATCACATCAACTCGGAAGATTTATTTGAAACAAAAAAAGTGTATTTGACAACTAAATCTAACTGAATTTCCACTCTGTTAGGAATGATTTTTGAGCCATTTTCAGTGAATAACTCTATGATTTACAAAGAAAGGAGGATCTATCAAACACAACATCAGTGAAACAGTATTAATTTACATTTTCTTCTATAGCTTGGTATGGCAAGAGATGGTCCATAAAAGATTATAAGAACCCTTAAACTGGCTGGAAGGGAGAAAACACACAAATGGCCAGACACTGGCAACTTGCCACGAGAATGCGGCTGTATGTATAAATACATGTGACAAGCATATCACCGGACTGGACCATTCCCAAGCTCCAGAAGAGCAGTGTTCTGGTTGAAGTACACACACACATGTGCTTTGGAATTATTACAAAATCACATCTTTTCTCTCTGACAGTAATGTGTAATTTCAGTAGAAAATATGGGCCACTACTAGGAAAATAGTCACTAGAGAAGAACCAGGGTGACGCAGAGTAGACGTTCTCAAAGAATTTTCCTCTGGATAGACAACATGATAGAAGTTTGGATCAGGGATAAATTATCACTGTCAACTTCTAAGACCCTCTTGACTTTGCTAGGGGAAATGTGTGATGTTGTCTGCCTTAGGTTTCACTAAACGTCAACCTCTGAAAAGGTCTTCAATTCATTGTGCAGTTTAATTGTCCCCTGAGTTGGCAGATTTCCCTTTGTAATGCAAAAGGAATGGAACTCACATACCTAACCATTAGAGCGCTTCTCCAAAAGCAATGTTCGGGTATACAGGATGACAGTTTAGAAGCATGACCTCGTTCCTTACACAGATGCAATAAAGAGCGGGCTTAGGAAGCCATGTTGGACCGCTCTGCTTCTCAAAGTGTAAGACTGTATATATCAGGTACATGAAGTCATGTCATGGACAGACGTGGGGCTTTGAAGAATTGTGGAAAATCCCAAGATGTTAAATTAAGTCAATTAAAATTATTTCTGTCTCCAAATAAGAGTGCACGTATTATAAAAAGGGAGACATTGCTTCAAAGGAAAGGATCCTAGCTTGCAGATCAGATTCTTCTCAAGAAGAATCCTTGGTCAGCTGTGATTCTTGGGAGACTAGATAATATCTCCAGGAATTTAGTTCCTTACAGGGAGCTACAGCCCTGTAGCAGCTCTTGATCAGTTCCGTAACTAAGACATTACACAGAGAAACCTTGGAAAGCTGTATGGTATATGGTAAGTGCTCAACCAGTGCTGGCTTTTAAGACATTTATATAGGAGGCTGCAGCAATGCTGAAAAAGGATTGGATGATGTAAGGGACATTTGAAAAGTGTAGCATAGCATCTCTGTGTGTGTTCAACCGAAGACTATGCCAGTTTTCTTAACTAGAGCATTTATACCAAATCCCTTCACCCAAAGGCAAACCAGCAATATACAGGATTAGTTTTGCTATGTTGGAAATAGCCTTCTCATAACAAAGTCGCATGAAGAGCTTTATGATCAAAGATACTTTTGTCAACCAAATTGTCTCTTGTTCTGGAATGCCTTAGAGGACTGAGGGCAAGATTTACCTGTAAGGTTCTAGAAAACTGAAGCCAAGAGGAAGTAGGAAGATTACCTAAGCTCAAAATAGAACCTGGAGTCAAAAGAACTAAAGATTTGTTCTTGATCAACCTGGAAAATGCATATAAATACTAGTGACAGCTTAAGGATGTTTTTAGCTACCTCTTACCAGCCCCTAAAAACACATTTTCCAAAAGGTCCATTTTCTGCCAGAAATGCTGACAGGATTTGGCAAGCTCACACTGAAGTCATGAGCAGGTGTAAAGTGCTACCAATTTTACCCTCGGGGGAAAGAGTTATAATTGGTGGTGATATTACAATTACTCGCTGCTTCGTAGAAAATATTAGTTTACTAAAAGACTCTTTATCTACATAACGTATCAGAATCTTACCCTCAAACGCAAATAGCTATAGATGAGTATTACTAGTGACCTCATTTCAATAAGTATCATAATCAATTCAGAAGTATGAGTTGGCAATCAAGGGAAGATTACTGTCAGAAAACACGGAGAAAAGGCATCACATAACTCTACTATGAAAGATAAACAAGAAACAAAATTTTTTTAGCAGGCAGTATTAGATTAATGGGCAAATGATGAACTAAACTAGTCTATGAGAGGAGTAAGTTATGTGACTCAAGGAGCATATTAATCTCAATAAAGATTCAGCAGAGCGACTTTCCTAGGAACTCATGCTTCAGGACTGTGCAGTCTTAGAAAACGGTGGCTCCAAATTCCCCTCTCCCCAAATCCATTCACTTGACCAATGTTTCGAGATGTACAATATTATGGAAAATATCCTTGAGGTTTTTTTTTTAAAAAAAGAAAAAGAAAATTTGCTAAATTCCCTTTACAAAGTAACTATATCTTTTAAAATCAGATCTGCGGTTAAGTCAGAATCGAGTGAAACAACAGCGAATAGTTTAGTTTTGTCTTGGAAGGATTTTATTATTGGGCCTTTCTATTTTCTTTTGAGAATTACAATAGAATTACAACATTTCTCCCTTCCCATCCCTCCCTCAAAAATATCCCTCCATGCTCTCCTTCAAATCTATGGCCTCTTTTTTCACTCATTGTTATCACATACATACATGTTTATACATAAATTCCTAAATATAACCTGTTAAGTCCATACAGTGTTACTTGTTAAGATTATAGTGAACTTTTAACAGAATAGCATATTCCAAAGTGCAAAAGTTCTTTTCCATTGTCTTTATAAATTCATTCCTAGCTTAATTACTTCATATGATTATAATTCACATAATTACTTCATATAGTTCCTATGACTCTCACTCCATCAAATTTATATGCCAAGCTCTTTTCTCAAACACAGAAAATATAATTTTTAAATCCCTACACAAAATCATATTACTTCTGGCTGTCTCACCTCACGTTTAACAAAACTCAAAGGATAGAGAATGATCTGCATTCTGCTGCATGTGTCAGATGATATAATTCATTATCATAACTACTACTCATACAATTCTACAAATTTAACCCTATGAAATGGGTATATTAAACTCTTGTGATGTTCCACTCTAAGGGAGTAGAGGAAAAGAGTCAGCCACAAACATCACACTGTGGTGATCATTCAACAGATAGCTATTGATGAACTACAACTTCCACTCTTGGAGACTATCCTGCAAATCCTTGTCGAATGGGAGCAATAGTCTCTGAAGTAGCTAATAGAAAACAAAGATGATATCCCTTACCTTTAGGAGGCGCAGTTTATCGAGCAGTTAGCTCAGTGGGTGTAAGTGTTAGCTCAGCATTTAAAAAGAGAGCTGATATATGAATGGGGTCAGCCTTGGCTTTGAATCACTTCTTTATCCCATTAATAAGCACCCTAGGGGGGAAAACTGCATCAAAGTCCAAGCTTGGAGAGAAGAGGGAGTCATGATGTCACAACCAAGCTTAGGAGCTATTGGTAGAGATAGCTGCTGAGGGACGGAGAGTAACTTTTCTTCAGCAATAGAGACTTTGAGAATCATGTTGCAATACGTGGACTATACCCATGCACGCACTGTAGAACCAAGTGAAGTCAGTAGGCATAATGAGAAAAAATAGAGCACAGGAAACCGAGCAATAAGTGGTGGAGGTGATAGGGAAGAAACTAGAGGGAGGAAATGGGGCATGGTAGATGGGCTTAATCATATACTTTACTAAAAATATGAAAATATAAAATTCCAAAATAAATAAAAACTAATGAATAACAATTAAGTGCCGCCACCACATTGGCAACAGTTACAGACAGAACTCATCCTTACTCCCTAAAAAGAAAAATCCAACAAGGATAGAATGCCATGTACTCAAGCTGTGTGAAAACATTAAGAAGTATTACTCATTTGAAGGCATGTTTGAGATAAACTAAATGGTCAGGTAGGAGTCTGCCAAATGGACAGACAGGAGTAAAATAGTCTACACAAAGGCAGCAGCATAACTGAAAAGAATAAATAATGAAGTGCCACAGTATCTTTATAGAACCAACAGGAGCCTAACACTGTGGCCAGTGATAGCAGATGGGCTACATAGAAATACCATGGTCATCCAAATACTATTGGTCCCTCTCATGAAAACATGACAGGGAAAATAATAACAATAATCTCATCTGTACCCATAATGGCTGGCATTTTCTGAGTCTAGGCCACCTCACCTGACCATGTGTTCTAAATAATTAAGTAAAGGTGAAATTTCTGGAGAATCAGGTTTATAACGATGTTTTGCTGGGGCAGACAGGTAAAAGGATGTTTTGTTATAGCAGTCATGTGATAGGATACATGATGTTTAGAAAGAATATAAATATGACCCCGCAGACAGTGGGAGCTCAAGCATAGGTTCTCTTTGCCTGCCTCATTAATCTACACTGATGACATGTATGTATTGGTTGGCCTTACATCGCTTCCTGAGCTTTGCTTGTGGTGACATCATAGAGAGAAACACATCTAAAAACCCTGAATCTCTTGAGATTCCTGTGGCTTTGCCTAGCTTCTGCACACTTGGGCCAGTTCCATGCGAGCCTCATGTTTTTTTCTGGATTGAACTGGTTTTGCTGCTTCGTGTTTGGTGTCTACTGAGCAGACTGGACTTCAGTTGCTGATTCATGTTTAGTGTTTGCTAGTGGACTAGACTGAGAACAATGAAGATTGTAATCGCCCCAAAGAACTATTTCTAAACAGGTCCACTTCCCTCGTGTCCTAATAAACTTTCTTTCTACTATCTCTGGTGGGTGGTAGCCTAGACGGGAGGTTGGACCTGTATTAAAGTAGGTTGTGAAAAATATATGCCTACACACGTGTGTGGAGCCAAGCATCCTTTCCAGTTATTTTACAGATGAGCATGGAGGGGTTATATTGATTACATAGCTTTTATTTAACCAGTATCAGTGATCTGCTAAGTATGGAACAAGCTAGGCACGTGAGAGGCATACATGAGTATTCTTTTAAGATGACAATGTTTATGAAGAAAGAAAGCAAGTTCTATGATTAAATACATTTTACTAAATACCTTTTGCTATACTTTTGAAATACTGAAAAAAAAAAACCTATACATTGTCTACATTATATCTTCTGAGCTAGGAAAGGGAATGAGGACACATTCCATAAAGATTTGTGATGTCTGTTATAGTCAGAGAGACAGAGACATAGACATTCATAGAGGAGATAAAGCACACATGTACAGAGCTAGCAAATGTGATCTAGTCTACAATGAGTGTTACGAGAGAGATGGAAAGATGCTCTAGAGGCTAAGAAAGATTTCTCACACAAGTTTCATAAGAAAAAATCAAAAGCAGCATATAAAATTTCTATCATCCATAGTCTTATAAAATGGAAACAACAAATCAAACAAACATTTACAACACACAACATACCACACACACACACATACACACACACACACACACATACACACACACACACACATACACACACAAAACCTCAAAACAACAACAAACCACAACTGGACAGACTGACAAAGAGTTTTTCTTGCATTCATTAGTGGATCGCATGTGAAAGAGCAGAGGTTGTGATATGGGGGAAATCAACCCTAGAAAGCCACAGTGGAGACTTTCTCATCTTAGTCATAAGTCAATGGAGCCACAAAACCAGCAGATTCACGTATGCAATGGGTTTGACAGCTTCCTAGAGGCTGTGTATAGATTCCAGTAGGGCAAGAAAAACAGTGGAAGGTTAAGCCTCAGAGATACTTGGCCCTTCCAGCACTTCCAAAGCATACTCAGTAAAAAGCCAAACGGAGATTTCCTCCATGTGATGGCACGGGGAAGGAAACCCTAAAGCTGGAGGACTAGAGTCCATCACTCCTACCCAGCTGCCTCAGTGGTAACACCTACCCTCCAGTACCTACAGCTATCACCAACACTAAATAATGCCTAGGTCCTAGTGAAATTGGCATAAATCCTTCCAATAAGGGATTGCTTAGTTCAGTTCCTAAAACCTGACTCAACAAGCTTCCAGGCATGCCAAAATGGAAGTCTCAAAAGAAGAAAGCATCAGAAACAGACTCAGATGTTAGGGTATGAAACAGATCTTGGAATGATCAGACACAGAACCTTGAAACAATGGTGATTCGTAGGATGATGGCTCCAATCAAAACACTGAGAACGTAAAACATTGAATGAGTAAAATCAGTACAAAAAAACTATAGAAAGAAAGGAAATGCTAGAAACCAAAGGCACTGGAAAAGACATCAAGAATACCTTGGATGTGTTTGTCAGAAGACTCAGCAAGAACAAGAGAAAAAAAGTCATCAAGCTGGGAGATGGGTTAAGAGAAACCTCCCAGACGTGGGGTGTCCCTGATGGTGTGCTATTGGAAGCTGCCACGGACCTGTCAGATAGAATTGGGGCATTCTGGGTTTACTGAGCTATGCATTAGCAGTAAGGGAGGAATTCTTTCTCTCCAGAGTAGTTTTCCTCTAGTCTCTTCCTGGCAAGATGTGATTTCTGGCTTCAACCTATTTTCCCACTGTGATTTGACACCTTCACCAGAGTCCCAACATAAGGGCAGTGCCCAAAAACTTGAACCATAAGTCAGTACAAACTTTGCTTTATTTTATAGGCATATCACGTCAGATATTTCATCATGGTGACACAAAGTGACCGATACATGATGTAACATTACTTGTCGAGCTAGGGTTTGCTCAACAAGCTTGTTGCTACTGTTTAGAGCCAAATGAAATGTTGGTCAACTTCCCCTTGATATAATAATAATAATAATAATAATAATAATAATAATAATAATAATAAT